>CAJNDS010002684.1:0-52964 GCA_905221605.1 Symbiodinium natans | reverse complement strand
AAACAAGCAACCAGCCCACACAAAGACTTTATGCGAGCAAAACTGATATGACATAAGCTTGGAAGTCGTAGCTGCACATCATTACAGATATACTTATATTTATGTTTTGTATTTGGACTAGGTCTTTTAAGTAGTAAAGGAAGGCACAAGACAAAATAGACCCTAAAGGTTGCGGGTATATATATATATATATATATTTTTTTTTTTTTTTAATGGTCGCCCCCCCCCCCCCCCCCCCCCCCCCTCAAAGATCCACCCCCAGGGCTGTTCAGAGTCTCCTCACTCCATATACATACTCTTTCCTATACATGCAGATGCAGAAAATGCTGCAAATATTTCTGCCAAACCAAGTGTTTCAGACTTCTTTCTTACAGCGATGCGTACATGCACAATGCCAAAAATGGATTACCAAGATCTGGTGGTTCGTTTCTGGTGTTACCGACTTCGTTCTTATGGCGATGTGTGTGTGTGTGTGTGTGTCTGCGAAATGCGAATATGGCTTGCCTGAAACCCAGGAAATAGGCAGAAGTGCTGTACTGTCCTTATTCTTTGCTTGCTTTTTGCTTGCCCGGGAACGAAAAATGGGTACACTACAGCACTTTCGCCTCTTCAGACTGCAGAAGTGCTGTACTGTCCTTATTGTTGGCTTGCAGGTACCAATAAAGTGCCGTACTGTCCCGAAACAACCTAAGAAGCCAATCTTTTGGGAACTACCGGGGGGCTCCAGGGCTGGTAGTGCTGGAAAGATTGGTTTTTTTAGGGACAGTAGGGCACTTTATTGGTACCTGCAAGCAAAAGTACAGCACTTTCGCCTCTTCAGACAGCAGAAGTGCTGTACTGTCCTATTTTTGCTTGCCTGGGGACGAGAAAATTGGCACAGTACAGCACTTTCGCCTCTCCAGACTGCAGAAGTGCTGTACTGTCCCTAGTTTTGGCTTGCAGGTACCAATAAGGTGCCGTACTGTCCCTTAACAACCTAAAAAAACCAATCTTTCCAAGCAAAACAGTACAGCACTTTCGCCTCTTCAGACTGCAGAAGTGCTGTACTGTCCCTACTTTTGCTTGCCTACGAGAAAATACTTTCGCCTCTTCAGACTTCAGAAGTGCTGCGCTGTCCTTATGTTTGGCTTGCCTGGGGACGAGAAAATAGGGACAGTACAGCACTTTCGCCTTTCCAGACTGCAGAAGCGCTGTGCTGTCCCGATTTTTTGCTTGCAGGTACCAATAAAGTGCTGTACTGTCCCGAAAACAACAAGAAAACCCAATCTTTCCAGCACTACCAGCCCTGGAGCCCTCGGTAGTTCCCAAAAGATTGGGTTTTTGTAGGTTTCTTAGGGACAGTACGGCACTTTATTGGTACCTGCAAGCAAAAAATAGGGACAGTGCAGCACTTTCGCCTCTTCAGACTGCAGAAGCTGAACTGTCCCGATTTTGTGCTTGCGTGAACACGAGAAAATAGGGACAGTACAGCACTTTCGCCTTTCCAGACTGCAGAAGTGCTGTACTGTCCCTATTTTGGGCTTGCCTGGGGACGAGAAAATAGGGACAGTACAGCACTTTCGCCTCTCCAGACTGCAGAAGTGCTGTACTGTCCCTATTGTTTGCTTGCACAATAATGTGCTGTACTGTCCTAAAAGCCAATTTCCAGAACTATATATCTCCTCGAGGTCTTGCAGTATCTTAAGCAATCAGGCCTAAAAGATATAACTTCGCGAACATACCTCAAGCAATCATCCCCTCATAAGCAAAACTTGAACACTAATTATATTAAACACTGTACCTTAGCTATCATATCTTCAGCCATCACACCCCAATGAGCAAAACAGAACACTATCCTAAAGACTACAGTTTACCATAGCTTATCTCAAGCAGTCATCCCCCGATAAGCACGTTATAATGATATTAGTGTTCAGGCGGCGTAAGAAAAGAGATAAAAGAGCCGCCCAAAATAACCCTTCCTTGCAAATTATTCGTGTGAATGTAGCGTGAATACATGAACTTCGTTACTTTAATTCACTTCATTCACGCAATAATTTAATGGGAGATTTTGTGAGGTTATTTAGTTCTCTTCACTTTAATTATATTGTGTGCGCTTTTCTCATTTAATTCGTGCACAAGTTTACAATTAAGCTACAAGCGCAAACAAGATTTTGAAAGTAAATAGCTGGTTTTGTTTCGTTCTCGCTCCTTATTATTGTATTCACGCACACGGGCTAGTTAGTAATAATATGAAGCCCGTGTACTCTCTTTCTCTCATACCTTGACTCCTTATATCCCGGGTTCTTGGTCTCTACCTTCGTCACCCTCATGATAAGGAGCACTTAAACCCCTTAATGCTGTAGCTCTTGGTCAATCACTGTCCGGTTCTTGTTCATTGTTGACTTCATGCTTCACTTGACCCCAATTCAAATATCATGCCCATGGATTCACCTTTAGGACGTACCATTCATCTCTCACACTCTTGTTCCCACCTTGAGACCCAACCTCTGTTTCCAAGCCACTAAGAACCCACCCTCGGGAACCCCAAGCGCCTCTCCCTGTCACGCCTAAAGCACTATTGTCCAAGTCAAATCCGCCGAGGCCCAGGCCTTAGGACATCCCCGCAGATTGCTCCTGTATTTCGAACTGTTTTGCCGAGAATGCGTGCCCCGCCCCCGGCGCCCCCAAGAATTAGGAGACCTTGAAAATCCTTACAATCTAGAAGGCTCGGGATTTATAGGTAGAAAGCTCTTTCTACCTCTTACAGTTTACGTGTGAGTCTTATCCATGAGAAATGAGTACTCTTTTGGAGACTGCGAGTAAGTCGGGCTTTTGCGCAGGCACAGAACCCAGAACATATTGACAGGCTATTTGCTAACAGTATTTCGCTTCCCTGGGACGTACACATAATTTATTTTCTCGCATCACTTCATGCCCTCAAATACTTCCTAGTCTTAGGGTTTGAGGATTACGGCCCTTTCCTTTTCATGTTTTCGATTTGATATACAATGCACACACCCTAGATACTTTCACGATGTGAACAGTTATTCTACATGTTCTTTGCATATGCAGGCATTGCTTAGGGAAAATGCTCACTCATTGTTTTCCCCGGAACTTCAGCTTTACCTACTAATCTTTAAACGAAGAAGGTTTGGCCCAACATCTTAGACGAAAAAGGTTTAGGCATAGGGAGTGAACGGATATTTGCTCACAGTATTCTCGCTTCTCTGAGGCCTACATAAAATAGATTTATTCGCATCTCCATGTTCTTATTTAGTGGGTAGAATTCTACCTTTTTCAGACAATACATACTCCCTATATAATATAGGCCTATATACATACGCGACATGGGTAGTTATTCTGGATGTTCTTTGCATTTCCACAGGAGGCAAGCCCGACACTTTGTAGGCATTGATTTGGGGGACGGCTCACGCATTGTTTCCCCTTTGTTTTTATTCAGTCAATCTTAGACGAAAAAGGTTTGGCCCTAATCTTAGACGAAAAAGGTCCAGGTCTAGGAATAGGATTTGGCTTAAGTATTAAGCGAATATACTTCAGGCATAAGGTTCAGCGAGTGAAGTAAAAGGCTTGGGACGAAACCAGAAACGAATAAGGTTTAGGAGTAGGCTTCGACAATGTCCCCTCGCCCCGCTCATCTGGCATGTGGACTCCTGTTCATTCAACACTTTGGTTCACGAAGCACATCCCGATCAGCATGTGTAGCTGGCTTCAACCAAAAGCTTTACTCACAATAACATAGTCGACATGGGGTACTTCAACAAAATGATCGCGACTTATATGTTGGGTGCACGCAACATTGGCAAAACATGCACCGTGGAAAACGCAGGCCCCATGACAGGCCGCTCTCAAATAATAATAAAGGTGTGAATGAAATTCACGAAAAAGGGCTAGAAAATTATGTGATTTATGAGGCCTTTTTGCACACCTTTCTAACTTTAGAATATTGGAATTTCATAAATTTATAATCTACAGCTTTTGTATTTGCATTTTTTTGAAATCTTTTGGTTCTTTATCTTTCTAGTCCTTTATCCATTAAGGGGGCAATATTAATAGTACTTTGTGGCCCCCTTAAAAACCCAAATTCGTTCATTCATACACGCGT
Source organism: Symbiodinium natans (assembly GCA_905221605.1). Classification (NCBI taxonomy): domain Eukaryota; class Dinophyceae; order Suessiales; family Symbiodiniaceae; genus Symbiodinium; species Symbiodinium natans. The sequence continues at coordinate 48,862 of CAJNDS010002684.1, read as the reverse complement.
TTAATTCATGCACAAGTTTATAATGTAAATGCGTGTGTCATTCACTCCCTTATTAATGTATCGCGGGGTGTACGAAGAGAATTTGAATATCCCCGCGAGCTACGTTCATACGTTCATGCATTACATTCGTTCGCTTCGTTAAAGCATTCACTGTATTCACTTCGTTCGGTCGTTACGTTTTCTACATAATATTCGTATGTTTATAAAGTAGTTTACGAATGCATGAAACGTACGAAGATTATGAACGTAACGAATACGCGGCAAAATTGGTTTTTCATGAGTGCAGCCGCGTAATAATGATTAAGGGGAAAAGGGCAAATTTAATTGTCAATCGTGCGTCCTAAAAGTCCTTATATACATCTTATATTACATCATATGCCTTTTTGTACAATTGCGTTCATGCGTCATTCATATCTTCACTCCTTACAACTCAATTAAACAAGCAAAATGAGAGAATTGGAATGAAGAATCCAGTAAAAGAGTATTACGGGCGAGTGAAATGATCTTATGTTGGCCCGTGTTAAAAGGCCAAATTTCTAATACAAATGCACGCGTCATAAATTCCTTGTCATTTTATATTAGACATTGAATGGTCTTTTGGTATTCTTTTCGTTTTTTTCCTCGTTCACTCATTTCGTGCACGCATTATATTATTATTCACGCGTGTACACTTGTAATAATAGCAATAATGACAATAAGAAAAAATAATAAGAATAATAATTCGTGAACTTAACGATTGTACTTCGTTTCCGTCGTTTCACTCGTTTTCTTACTTCGTTCTCTTCGGCGATTTCACTACGTTCTCTTCGTAGTACTTCCAAGGTGTGTTGACTGGGCGGTTAACCTGGGCTAATATTGTTGGGGTCCCGAGGGTGGGTTCTTAGGGGTGATTCAGAGAGCGGTTAACCTTTGTTCTCTTCATATCCCCAGGTGAACAGGAAATCTACTGTCAAGGGCCCGGGCAATAAGATGAAGAGAGCACACATAATTCTCTTCATGCGAACGCCCCATAATGAGATAACAATGAATGAGTGTACGAACGTAGTAAATTATAAGTTAACGCATGAATTTATTACTTGTCCGTTGGCTTATTCACACGGGCTAGTATATTAAAAGCCCAACAAATGAAGGGATTTTAAAGGGGCTGTTAATTTTATATAACTAGCCCGTATACTAAAAGACCATATAAAAGTCCATTACAAGGCAAGGAATGCAATGACACGCGCTTTTAATAAAATTTTTGGGCTTCTTCCCGGCGCTCATTAATTCTCTTATTGCGCCGGTAGAATCGCAAACGAGAGAATATTTCATTGGGGATTTGTATGTGAAGAAGTGACCGCACGAAATTTCCCTTAATAAAATATGAGCGGGCACTTCGTTCTTTTCTCACGCACTACTTGATTATTATTCGCGCGTGAACTTGCAAAAATAATCAATGACTGAGGGAATGAGAAGAGCAGTGAACAAGGAACGAAGTACGACGTTCATAAGTTTTTTCATGCGCCGTTATAATAATTTTTAGTGTTCAGGCGGCATAAGAAAAGAGATAAAAGAGCCGCCCAAAATAACCCTTCCTTGCAAATTATTCGTGTGAATGAAGCGTGAATACATGAACTTCGTTACTTTAATTCACTTCATTCACGCAATAATTTATTGGGAGATTCTGTGAGGTTACTTAGTTCTCTTCACTTTAATAATATTGCGTGCGCTTTTCTCATTTCATTCGTGCACAAGTTTACAATTAAGCTACAAGCGCAAACAAGATTATGAAAGTAAATAGCTGGTTTTGTTTCGTTCTCACTCCTTATTATTGTATTCACGCACACGGGCTAGTTAATAATAATGTGAAGCCCGTGTACTCTTTTTCTCTCATACCTTTACTCCTTATATCCCGGGTTCTTGGTCTCTACCTTCGTCACACTCATGAAAAGGAGCACTTAAACCCCTTCATACTGTAGCTCTTGGTCAATCACTGTCCGGTTCTTGTTCATTGTTGACTTCATGCTTCACTTGACCCCAATTCTAATATCATGCCCATGGATTCACCTTTAGGACGTACCATTCATCTCTCACACTCTTGTTCCGCAGCCTTGTTCACACACCTTGAGACCCAGCCTCTGTTTCCAAGCCACTAAGAACCCACCCTCGGGACCCCAACCGCCTCTCCCTGTCACGCCTAAAAAACGATTGTCCAAGTCAAATCCGCCGAGGCCCAGGCCTTAGGACATCCCCGCAGATTGCACCTGTATTTCGAACTGTTTTGCCGAGAGTGCGTGCCCCGCCGCCCCCCGCCCCCCCGCGCCCCCAAGAATTAGGAGACCTTGAAAATCCTTACAACGACAACATGGGCAATGAGTGCACAAACCACCAACATGAACAATACTACACAAAAGCAAATTCAAAACATGGTGTAGTACCTGGTGTAGTTTTTTTGTGAGTATCGTAGACAACACAAAACGACAGTTGAAAATATACGCAAGAAGTACATGAAAAGAAACAGCAACGTGAAGACCATGAAGAAGAGTGACCGCAAACTCCTCGAACACATGTTAGTGCAGGGACTTTCTCGCAAGTACAAGCAAATCGCAGCTCATAACATGAGCAAGCAGTACCAAAAGGTCGCGAAAAAGAGTTAGAGAGACCGCGCTGCGCATGGGCGTAGGAAACTATGTGCATGTGCATAGCATGTATTTTCAATATTCTTATTTATATCAGGTTATATTTACTGCACACACGCAACGCAAAGCTAAATAAACCCTAAAGGTCTCTGTGAAGTCGACCAGCACTGGACTTGCACTAAGCCAATGCAATCACAGCCCGGTCACGCTGTTTTACGACTTCGTGAGTCCAAGCACTTGTGCAGCTACGCCTGAGTGCGTCCGGTCGGACCGCACAGCAACCTAGGAGCTACTGTACGACTCTACCGTGCTCAAAGGCACAAGCTCGGTACTTGAGCCAAAATATTGGCATTGATACGAATTGCAAATCTACACATGCAAAGGAAAACTACAGTACTGGTTCTGGCAGCTCTGCACATGGAACGTGCGTGCTTAGACCTGCTCACATTCGCCCCTCAGCCGAGGCTTCCAGCTCATCTCGAGCTCGGAGTGCAGCAGGCACTCGCGCTGAACACAGAAAGGGAAGGGCGAGGGTGTCGCGTGCGACCATGGTGGTCCGCACATCATGAGCATTGGCATGCGGCAGGGACGCTAGCCCGCACCACCACAACGAACGCACGACGACAGCAACCCTCAGCAGCCCTTAACCACCCTTTCCCAGGAGGTCCTCACCCTTTTGCTGGTGGGCGAGGCTCTTGAATCCTCGAGCTGGTCTCTAGCTGCCAGTACGCAGACTAGGGTACAAACTATGGTACACTGTACACTTCCGGTCCTAAGCTACGGCTACGGCTACTCACCTATCTGGAACTACCCTACGGGCTACCGGACTCAGCGAGAGCCGCGCACATGGCTTGTGCCGCAGGCAATGCAGCTCACACGCGCTTCGGCGAGCGCATTGCCGCGACCAGGACACGGTCCGCAGCACCTGCAAAAGAGCACCCTCAGCACGAGGGGCCACAGGCAGGGCGGAGGAGAAAGGTGCGGGGAATGCAAAATGGGCAGGTTTCCAACCTGCCGCGGCTTTTCGCCCGCAGTCAAGCAAAAGAAAATGCAAAAGGTTGGCGAAGCAACGTGCCGTGCTGCAACGCCTGCTCTGATAATGCGTGGATGCATACCACGCCGCGCCGACTGGCCGCAGCCTACTCGATACCCTGTGGAGCAGTGTTGGGGGCACGAGTGGCGTTGCCAGCAACGTTGGAGCTACTGGCTCGCTCCAACTGAGGGCGCCTTGCGACCGCCTCATCGAGGGAGAATGCCTCAGCCGACACCCTCTGGAAATCCTCGATGTAGGACTGCGCGACCGGGTGCGTCTTGGCGACCTCAAGCCTAAGCCCTGCCTCCGCATTGGCTTTGCTGCTTGTGGTAAAATTGAGGCTCCCAATCAGCACCACCGCGCCATCAGGCCGCAGTAGGCAAAGGGCCTTGGCATGGTGAAGCCCTTGGATACCGGTACCTACTTTAGCCCCGCGGCCGTCGCGAGCATAGGCGTCGCGCACGGATGTGCCGCAACCCACCTTCACCTCGGCGCCTGCAGCCGCCAAGCGTTTCAACGCTTGCCACTGCAGTTTGGTGCGGTGGCATTGTCCCATGTCGGCGACAATCCGAACGCCTGCGCCCTTGCTAAGCGACGCTTCGATTGCCTCGATGCAGGATGGGCAATCTAAGCTGTACGCCCGGATGTAGATCACATCCTCTGCTGCTCCAGACCCAAGCAGCGTTTGGGCGGCCTGAACGTATGGCCCGCCCGCAAGGAATTCCGCTTCTTTGACTGGAGAACTCCTAGCGGGGACTGGGCCCTTGTTCCTCCGGCTGGGTGTGCGCGCCACAGTGGCAGTGGCGGCACGTTGCACGAAGCCGGACTGTGCGTGGGCTGCGCTCGCTCCATCTGCTGGGGCCGCGGCCAGGTCACGACCCGCGAGCCCCTGAAAGCAGGAGAGCCCGCGGCTCTTGGCCGCAAGTTGGGAGAAGCATCCTTCACTGTTCCCCAAACCCAACACAACCTTACCCTTAGCTAGGGCTTCGGAGGCGGTACTCCGAATGGAGTCTGTGAGCGCAGAACCCGCGCCTCGCTGGGCCGCGTGCAAAAACCCTAGGGATCGAGCGGTGTCCATTGCGGCATCGCAGTGCCCGCAACGTCCCTCTGCTAGGTAAGCACGACAGCCACAGGCAGCTGTCTCCTCCTTGAGGTGCACCCAAACTTTATGGGTCACCCCTTTCTTAGTGCTCGCGACCTCAAACGTCGCTTCAGAGCCAAGGAGTTGAGACAGCCGCGCCTCAGGGGCCGCGGTGTTGCCATGTCGCAGATGCGCAATGCGATTGGCAACGGCACGACTCACGTACCACAGAACAGCGCTGCACAAGATCACTACTACCAGAGTGATGGCTGTTCCGGCGACCCACACGGTCCGCCTGGCCCCATGACCGATTTCCTCGACAACGTCGGCCGAAATTGTTGCAACCGCGTGCATGGAGTCCTCGACAACATGCACAGCCCCGCGGTGCAACTGCAAGGCAATCGGCGCCGACGCTGCAGCCGCCAGGCCCCACCAGCCGTTGATGTTCCCGTTGAGGGCGTGCATCAACCGATTGAGGAGCCCGCGACCCAGGAAAAAGGGGGTCCGCGGCGGAAGCGGAACACTTGGCGGCGGCCGGGCCGACCCGCACGGGAAGGCTGGGACCCAGCTTGTGCTTGGGCGGGGTTGGAGCGCGGCAACTATGCCCGCGGCGTAAGCGCCCCAGGCGTACCTGCCCCTCCCCTTGGGCTTGCCCTTGGCATCGGACTTGCCTCTGCCCTTCGGCTTGCCCTGGCCCTTGCCACGGGCATCTGCCCAAGCACTCCAAGGGTCGCGGCCCTTGCCGTACGTCGCTTCTTCGCGACGTCGCTTACCGCCCCTCTTCTTGTGTTTGTTTCTAAGAAGAGGTTGGATGGTTTCTTGGTCCATCGCAAGATTGGCCAGAAGGATCTCGTGCTCCAGCTCGTCCTGGCTGCTTTCGGAGCCAGAGTCCCTCTCTTCGCCACGCCGCGGATCAGGGATCCCGCGAGAGACGACCTCTGCCAAACGGAGAGGGGTGCTGCAGCGAAAGCACAGCTGCCTGAATGAAAGATTCCATTCATAGCAGTTAGGGCACTGCCACCCTGCAATGCGGAGCGCTTCGCTGATGTGGTCATCGCGCTCCGCCTTCTCCGCCTGCTCTCGCTTCTTGGCGCGCTCGGCCGCCTGCGCCTCCTCGGCCGCCTGGAGGGCTTCAGCGAGTTCCTCATCGCTGAGAAGCCTCGCGGCATCCGCCCGCGCTTGTTGGTCTTCAAGCGCTTCGGCAGCAAACCTCCGCCTCCATTGCTCGGGCGCGGTTTGAGGGTCTACCTCCCACCACCCGATGTCGATCCCGTTGATCCATCGGCCGTCGCACGGGGCGCCCGCTTTCGGGCCGCCCGCGTGCGTGGTGAGGCACTGGTCCTCGGCAACCGGGTTGATGGCTTCGCAGAAGAAGCACCGCCAGCTGCCGTAGGGGTAAAAGCGGCCTTCGACGTAGGCCCGGTTGGCTGGGAGGGCGACATCGTCCGCCTCATCCGCGGTGCCTGCCTCCATCTCAACCAAACCTCCTCGTCCTTGACAACCTCAGCTTCCTCCTCGTGTTCCTCCTTGACCAGGGGCTCTTCTTGCTCCCGGCCAACGTTGAGGTGGGACTCAGTGCGAACCTCGGCGCGCATCAAAATGACGTCAAGGCTATCCACGGCTGGGTCGCCCGCGAAGAAGGAATCGATCTCCTGGGCATGGAGATCGTCAAGAGGCGTCACCAGGTCTGGCGAGTAATCCCGCTTGGAACGACGACGCTCTGCCAGGCGTTGCTGAACGTCGCTCGTCGGCGGCCCGAGGGCCCGCCCGCGCGGAGCGGCCTCCCGCGGAGGTCCATGCTCGGCCTCCTCCGTGGGCTCGCTCTTGGGCGTGGACCCTCCACCGCTACTCTCTGGAGCGGGATCCAGCTCGGGGTCATCGCGAAGCCACCCCGGTGGATGACTACCACCATAAATGTGGTGCGATCCGTCCTCAAGCTGGATTCGGTCCCCTCTCTTCAGGAGCGGGACCTTCGAGTGATCGTACCCGTTGGCTTTGTGGTACCGAATCACTCGGAGCATGGGCCCCTCCCCATACCCACCGTCCTTTCCTCGGCGGAACAACCGTCCCCGCCAGTCTTGACGAAAAGGGTCAAGAGGTGCGGAGGGGCTGATCCCCAGGTTGGGCGGAAGAGAGGCGCCATGGCAGGCCGCCTGATGCAAGTGGTATTGCACCAGCGACTCAAAGGCCAGCCCGCATCCAGGAGCTGAGCATCCATAGTGGCCGTCAGCATTGGGGCGAGGCACCTCTGGGGCCGGGGCGGACCGGACGGTCCCGCCTCTTGAAGGCCTGGCGGAACTGCTCGATCCCGCACCCCGGGGGCATCCTGACCATCGTCAGACACCTCTTCCCCGTCGGCGCCTTCCCCGGCCGCCCGATTCTCTCCCCCACGGCGTAGAGTTTTGAGGGATTCCTCACGCTTGGTGATCTTTTCTAACTTCACGTATTCTCGACTGGAGTTTCTGCGCTCTCAGAAGAGCTTCGGACCGCGCGAGGTACTCCTTCGCGGTGCTGACCACCGATTGGCCAAGTTCGAGGACTCCTTCCTCTATGCTCCCGGCCTGGGCCCCACCAGCGGGCTCTTCGTCCTCCTTCACCTTGACCGCGGCTCGGGGCGCCCGCGTGTCGGGAAGATCCGAGCTGGAACTATCTTCCTCGACACCTTCAGCTTCTTGGGCTGCCTCTTCCTCGAGCGAGTCTTCGGCCTCGAGGGCATTGGGGCCAGGGACGTTGCGCCTAGGATACTCCTTGGGCTTCGCTGGAAAGATCGAAGTCTTAGGAGGGATCTGCAGCACGCCCTTTGGCCTTAGGCGCGCGGCCTTAGGAGGGGTAACAGGTCGGGCGGCCCCCGCGGCCATGACACGGCCCGCAGGGGCCAGCACAACCGTCGAGGAGCTCGCCGCGCCACTGCTGGCCGCAGCAGCTTGGGACGCTTGGACCGTGCCCAGTTTCGGTCCTCGCCCCAACGGCGGGTGGGGGCCCGCACTGATGTCGCCTAAACTCCTTAGGTCGACATGCTGGATCAACCGATCCACTTCTAACTCAGCTATTAAGATGGAGTAAACAGCCTTTGGGGAGTGCCCAGATGCGGGAGATGCCGGTGGCTCTAATCTGGCCAGTGAGAGCCACCCCATCTGCTCCCGCATAGATAGGCACTCCGGCGTCCCGCAGGACCGCCAACCGGACCTCGACTATGCAAGTCGATCCGCGGCGGAACCCGCGTCTCCCGTCCTCCCACTGCGTGGGGCAGTGCCATAGGACGTAGTGCACCCCGAGGCGGCCTCCCGGCCCGCCGCCGGGGACCAAGCCATTCTCGATCAGGCTCGGCACGACATGCAAGTCCGTGCCGTGCCACATGGCCGGGCCATGCCGATATATAAGATCGTTGATGGCGGTCTCACTTAGGCCCTCCATCATGAATCCCATAGGATGGCCGCAATCGGCCGAGTGGCCTTGGAAGGCACGCAAGTAGCCAGCGTACGAGGTATCCAACCTCGGTTTCCGCTGGTTGGCGTCGTGCGCGACCGCCTGGTTGTACTGGTTGATGGTGATGCCGAGTTGTTCGATCAACTCATCAACCGGGTAGAGGCCGCCCGGAGCGAACCGGCCTCTACAACCAGCTTCGCCGTGCCACATGCATCGGACTAGCATACGCTGCACGTCGTCGATCGTGGGCGGGCCCTTTCGGCCCTTAGGGCCTGGACTCTTGCTCTTGCCCCTGCCCTTCGACCCTCCTCCACCCATCGCGGCACTGAGGCCCGCGGCTTTGCTGGACCTCCGATGGGCGAGGAAAACCTGACGCGCCCTTGAGCGGCCAGGACACGGCCCGCTGCAAGGGGCCGGTGTGCAGTCGTGGTCGGCAGCCGCTCCCGCGCGGCCAGGGCACGGCCCGCAGCGGGGCCTTGTGGTTGACCACGAAGGTCCGGGCGACCGATCGGTCGCTCCCGCGCGGTCTGGTCGCGACCCGCAGCGGGGCGCAGTGCACAGGCACGAACGCGGGGAGGGACTACCTACCCTAGGTTCTACAACACACCTGAACCGCTGCGGCGGGGTTTGGGGAGTTTCCTTAAGGTCTGGGCTCTAAGGCTTCTAAGGCTTCTGCTTCGACCTTGGACCGAACCTCTAGGCCTGCTTGCAAAACACTGGCTGCGAGACAGAGGAACGAAGCTGCACGCGACGAACGACGAAAAATCCTTCTGCCCGCAGACCGGCGACCTGGGAAACGGCCCGCCCCAAAAACACCCGCCCTGAACACAGAAACACCCGAACAGCCCCAACATCCTGAGCATCAGAACGCGCGTGGGGTGATTCTGGTCTGAGCGCGCCGCGTCATGGTTCGCGCGCTTGGTGTTGTGCGCACCGCGAACGCCTAAGGCTTCAAGAGCAGACGACGCGCTCTGCGGAGCTGCGACTGCCCCTTTGGCGCACGCTTCGCGCACCGCCCCCTCGGCTTGGGCATCAGTGAAAAACTGCCCATCAATGACCCTACCCGTCCTAACAGTAAGATCATCCACGTAGGCTATCCACTCCTGAGTATACTTAAGGCGCCTACCTCTGCCGGGGGCATAGGCCCTATCAACCACAAAGTTGAAATCATCTGGGCCGTTAATCGGGCCAAAGGTGAGGCCGACAGGGAGATATTTCCCTGATCTTGCCACAATGGCCAACACCTCGCGAGAACGCTTGGTGTTCCTAATTTGATTAAACCCACTAACCGCATCCACGAAGGTATACCAAACCGAACCTACTGCGGCGGCGAGCACATCGCTACCCCGCCGACAATAGTACGTGGAGCGCTTAATTCGGGCATTCACACGGCGGTAGTCAACCACCAAGCGTCGCTTCCTATGCCGCTTGTAGCTGGGCATTTCCTTGGTCGGAAACGGCGCAGATCCCAAGCCGAGCTGCCGCGGATCAACTGACCCCGCTTGCATTCTTCTTCAAGCTTGTCGTCGACCCATTGCGCGGACTCGCCCCTCAGACTGTGAGGCTGGGACGAGACCGGCGGCCCGGTGGGGATGCAGTCATGGGCGAACTTCCTGACCGTGGGCCTGGTGGTGTCCTCCACCCAGAACCCAGCGGCCTTTCGCCGTATGACCTCCCTGACGGCTGCGATATCAGCATCGGTCAGCCCTGGTCTGGTTGGTCCAGGCTCGATCTTCAAACCCGACCATACGAGGTCTCTATAGGCCTCGGTGCGCCTAGGATCCTCCGCGACCTTCTCGCCCGCAAGAGCATAGACTTCAAGGTCAGCCCGGACGGAATCCCAGTCCTTGGCGTCCGCCTTGGTTCGCCAAAACGCTTCCTTCTCAGCGGCATACTTATCCACCTCCTTATCCAGCTCCGCACGCTCTGCTGGCGTGAGGTCCTCGCCCGAGCGCACGTCCGGGAGGGGAATGACTGGAGAGGGCTGTGGTGCAGCCGCGGCGCTATCCGCACCCGCAGTGGCTGGAAAGCTTTCAACTGCAGCGGTGCACAGCTCTTCTGCGCCCCTCAGACCAAGGTCCTGGAGTGATGCGCAGAAAGCCGCCCCTATGAGGTTGTAGTCGGCTTGCGCGCGCCCAACGTGCTTGTGCTGCACTGCGCCTAACGCATCCGGCCTACTACACCTCAAACCTACCGATTCTAAGCTGAAATCGGCGAGCCACAGGGCCCCGCTCTCAACGAGGTTGTCGCGGCCACTGGCCCGCGCGAACTGGCATATGTCAGCCCGCACGAAAGCCCAAGGCCAGCGTGGCTCTGCGAGCGTCCCAAACAAGGCGCCCCACTCCTCTAGCCGCCAGGGTTCCCACTCGCCTTTTGGTGCCTGCAAATGCAGCGCGACGTGGGCGCCCGCGCGCGTGCGTTCCTGCGCACACCGGACGACTAGCTGAAGGAAAGCTCGGGGCACATTCTTGCCCTCAAGCCCAATCACGAGCACCTTCGGCTCTGCGCGCAAAACAGCGCCGCTAATTGCCTCTAAGTGCCCTTCTGCGGCCAGGTTCCAGGTGATCCCGTAGGCCTGCTTGCCTTGCACAAAAGCTGGAACAACCCTATACCCGTGCCTCCTAGCCGCGTCGGAAACGACCGCGTAACCCCAAGCAACCTCTAAGACATCGGCAACCCCTCCAAGGAAATACTGCCGGAACCAACTCTCGACAGCACCCGACTCTGGGGAAGCCCTAGGCTGCAACACGCGGGGTTCCGCGACCAAGAGGTCCGCGAGGGCCTCTCGGATCGAGAGCACACCCGTTCTGGCGCGAGACGCTCTCTCGAGCGTCCTGTCCTGCAACGAGTACGCTCCCTTGTCCAACTTCCTGGCCGAGGCTGCAGCAAGCACGCCGTCGCGGTTCAGGTCGACCTTGGAAATGATCTCCCTGACGGTAACCGCTTCGTGGGCCGGACGAGTCCCCTCTGAAAGCGTGAGCGCACCGTCCTCGGCGATGCACCCCGCTGGCATCGGGGAGATAGCGGTGCACGCCGACCTGCGCACGGGCAGCATCTACCTGCGTAACCCGTCCTAACCTGCACACCTTAGGGCCTCCACCTACACCCCGATAGGCAATGCGGTCGCCAAGGCGGAGGACGAAGTCCCTCCCGCGCCTGGTCAGCGTGAACTCCACTTGCTTGGCGTCGCCTTGAACCTGTTGCCCTAAGCTGGGGCGAGACGAGCCGTCCCCGCCGGTTCCATCGTCCTCAAAGACGACCGGCTCGCGGGATTCCGCGCCATCTGCATCCGCAGGAACAAGAATGCAGTCTTCCGCGTGCGCCTCCATCGGGCCGCGCCGGGCGGAAGAAGTACCCCCCGACTCCATCGACACGGGCTCCAAGGTGAGCCTGTGGCCCTTGACTTCCAACACGCGCCAGGGGCCGGTCAGACCCGGTTTCCAAGGCACACGCCCCGCCCCCTCTGAACGGGCCCTCGGAGCGTTCCAGACCACTCGGTCTCCTGGCTTAAGGTCCACAGTGCGCCTATGGCGATTTGCAAGTTTCGCCCGCGCTTCTGAAGACCGCGTCCAGTGCTCTCGGACCGCAGCAGCTAGTTCCGAGAACTGCTTAAACTGGCTCCGAGCCCAATCAGAGATGGGTTCGAACTGCAAGGCGTCTCGCAGGACGTCCTTTTCAAGTGGTAGAGCGAGCGACCAGCTCCGCTCTAGGTCCCTCGGGGTATACCCGTGGGGTCCCGGAGTGTTATCTATGACGTACTCCGCCACCACGAGCCAATCCGACCAAGCTTCGGAAAGGGAGGCGCCGACTTGCCTGACGACCGCCCCCAGCACCTTTTGAACTTCTTGGTGGACTCGCTCGTTTGCGCCCAACTCACAAGGCCTCAAGGGCGCGCTGAACCGCCACTCGGTCCCAAGCATAGCGCTGAGTTCTGCCATGAGCGCATTCTTGAACTCTGGCCCTCTATCCGACCTGATGAGGCTCGGGATCGTCCTGCTGCGAAGCACACAGCGCACGAACGCCCTCCTGACTTCAGCATGAGTCAGAGACCTCATCGGCTCGAGGAGGACAGCATGACTGAGGCAATCGAAGTACGTAAGCGAGTACCTATGCCCCTCCCTGTCCTCTCGGTTCGGACCTTCACAGTCCACGCTGACTTCCTGCCAGCATGTCTCGGCGCCACATTTGACCGCACGAGCTTCAACCTTCGTCGGTCGAGAGCGGCCTTTAATGCAAGCGAGACATTTGGCGACCCAGGTCCGCACATCTTTCTCTAAGTCGGGCCACCAGACTGCCCTCTCTAGCAGCTTGACGGTAACCTCAGCAGACCTATGGGCCCCAAGGACTCCACAGTGGACTGAATTGTAGCAAGCGCGGCGCCAGGTCACCCCATTCGCGCCCGCAGCCCCGTTGGGAACCACTGGGACAACGACGGTTTGACCCGTCCTGAGGGTCACCTCGCGCTCAAGCAACCCGTCTCCGGATATCTCCATTGGCGGCTCTGGCTTGCGAATCGAGCCCGCCAATGAGGGATCGCGCCGCTGACCCTCGTACCACGCCGTACGAAGGGATCCCGTGACTCGGAACTCCGAAATGTTCGCCGCGTCCCTTGCCTCGACCGCAAGCTGCTCACGACGATTTTCGTCCTCCTCCGCGATCAGGCTCAAAGACGGAACACCGCCCTTAAACTCGACCTTGACCTTGGTTGAGGAATGGTCCCAAATGCACAGGATGGGGCTATGGCTAACGAGCTCTAGAACCACTGCAGGGCCCTTGTGCTCTTCACCCATAAACGCCAAAACTCTACCCTTCAGCTTGCACTCATTGGCATTCTTCCCGCGACTGATAGCGCCCGCGGTCCAATGCCCTTCTACGCCCTCGTTGGACGAAGAGAATTGAGCAAGGACCCTTGACGCCTGCAGGGTAGACCTGCGGGGATCCGAAGCTGCTTCTCCGGTTGCCCGCCAGCCAATGACCTGAGTAACCCTACCCACAAGGGCTATCAGCTTGCCGAAGGAGGGGTCTAAGGCAACCTCTTTACCATTAGACCTCCAGAGCACTTCACACTGCTCATTCACGACATGTCTGTGGCCGTGCCAGTTCACCACTGACGACCAATGCACGACGATGTCGCCCTGAACCACATTCAGGGGCGAGCAGTTGTGCCCCGCCACCACAGCACCATCTTCTCTAACCACCCATGTGGTCCAGTAAGGCTTCACATCGCCCCACTTGGAAAGATCCTTGTGCTGGGAGCCGAGGCTGAGCTTCATGGAATGGCTCTTCTTCCATATCTTCCCACTCAGCATGCCATATGCAGTGGGAACTGGAGCATCTTTGGGCGTAGTCCTAAACCCTACCGCCCATTGCTGGATGGTTGAGGACCTAACCCTAACCAAACCTCCTGTCCTATCCAAAGTTGCAAGGACGGAGTTGACCTCTAGGCCCACCTCATGGGCCTCAAGGTCGCCCTCAAGCGGAGGTTCGGGCTCCTCCCGCTCGGCTATCTCTACCGAGATATCGACTGCCTCTTTCTCGATGCAGGCGGGGCAGCGAGAAAACAGGTAGGTCCGCTTGCCGCAGATGCACAGACCCTCATGGTCCCAGAGGGGTCGTGACGGTTCGTCCAGCATCCCTCTAATGCTGGCATCATCAATGGAACGAACCGCGTCCAGCCTCAAGGACCGCAGAACCTCCGCCCCCAATGCCTGCTTCCCTACGATCCCAAAACCTCGCAGGGGAGGCTCCGGAAAATCCTTCTTGAGTTCCGGACAAGCCTCGGCCACTTCCAAGTGGCCTTGCTGCGTGCGCCAAAGGCGTGGCCGCACCGCTACAGCCCTGGCTTCCTTGCGCTGCAGGTTCCTTGCTTGGAGCGTGAGCTCAACAACCAAAGGCCACCTAAGGACGGCTGTGACAAGCCCGCCTTGCCCTAGTCCTACGAGGAACTGCGGACGAAACCCCGAAGCTTCCCTAAGAACCTTGGCACACGAAGTAAGCAAGTCGACCCTGATCCGCTTGATCTTCTTGGTCCCTGCGAGCCTGCCGGCCCCGCAATCAAAATGCGAGGCAAGCCCGTCGGTATCCTCAAACGGACCCCAACAACCCCTGACAGCCACAGAAACTCCAGGGAGGCTCGCTTGAAAAACGCGCCTGATTTCAGTCAGCTCTGCGTCCTGCTCTTTCCAACGCGCGTAGTCAAAGACAACCATGACGCGCACCGGAAGGGCTGCGACGACGCACATCGGCACAGCCGCGGCCTGGACACGGCCCGCAGGCTCTGGGACGGCGTCGTTGCCGACCGCCCAGGGCACGGGTCCGTCACCCTCAGTACCCTCTCCGAGGTACTGGTCCAGGTCGAAACCTCGGAGTTGGCCCGAAAGGCCCTCGAGATCTTTCGTCCTCGCCGCAAGGAGCGCATCCCGATCTTTGGGATTGCGGCTAAAACTGTCACCCAGCGTCGCTGAGCGACCGCTAAGGCTCCTTATTTCGGACCCATCCATAAGGATTTCCGCAACCCACCGGACGAGTTTCGGATCCATTCCGATGTCCGACGTTTGCGCTCGGGTAAGGTTGGCATGATCTGTCCAACACAGAGTCCGAATAGAGCCAAACATGCGGCGTGTCGCCCGCTTTACCTCGAGCTGGGCAAACGCCTCCTGTATCAAGGGCGGCCAGTTTTGCTGCGCGGGGGTCAAGCTCTTTGAGTGCGTCATAAGCACTTTGAGCTGACTCAAGTCACGCGTCATCTGCACGACGCTGCCCCCTACCGCGATGCCCGACGCATCCGCGATCTGCTCAAGGGGACACGACCCATCCGCAGCAGAGGCCTCATCGAAGGTAGCCAAATTGATGCGGTTCTGCATCATGCGCTTAATCGCTTTAAAGGCTTTGCAACCCTCGGTGGCGGCTGAGCCCAGCCCGCCTTCAGGAAAGACGGCGCCTGGCTTCTGCCACTGCCCTAAAATCTTGGCTGCGTGCCCATACTCAACAGGCAGGTAGCCGCGCAACCAATTTGCGCAACCCAAAAATTGCTGAATGTGAAGCTTCTCCCAGAGCGGGGGAAAGTCAATCACCGCCTGACAACGCTCTTCGTCAGGCGAACTCCCGTCCCGCCCAATGTTGTGTCCTAGGAGCTTACCTTTGGAGACACAAACTTCGGCCTTACTGATCCCAAACGAGAACCCAAACAAGATTGACTTATCTAGGAAACCCTCTAAGGAAACGAGGTGGTCGAGGAGGTGCGGGCACGCCTTAGGGTGCCGGGCGCGCATATCTGCCGCGAGCTGCTCATAATAATAGTCCGTTGGAGGCTCC
Organism: Symbiodinium natans; assembly: GCA_905221605.1. Taxonomy (NCBI): domain Eukaryota; class Dinophyceae; order Suessiales; family Symbiodiniaceae; genus Symbiodinium; species Symbiodinium natans. The sequence continues at coordinate 33,390 of CAJNDS010002684.1, read as the reverse complement.
TCGATCATCTTATCGATGTCCCAGCTCTCCACGATATGATAGCTCGGGCAGCGCGCCGTGTCGACCGCGTCTGCTGGGCGCACAGCATCACTTGCGCCTCTTCCAGCCGTGGCCGATCCCTCACGCCAGCCAGCCCAGCGTGGCCCCTTGCGCGTCCTAAAGACCGCGAGGCGTTCGGTGACGGGAACCTCATCGCTGCACGCAACGCTTTCCGCCACACGCAAATCCCTCGTGTCCCAAAGACGCCACGCCTCACCTGCGCGCTGAAGCAAGCACGTTTCGTAAGGCGCCTTCTCGACCGCCACGGTCCCAAGGTCCTTCTGCGCAGGGCGCCTACCCCACACAGACGCGTAACCACCTGGCGCCTCCCACCAGCTGTCGACGCTTGGAAGGTGGTCCAAGCAAGTAAGCACTCCAGGCTCCTCAACAGGGCGCCCAACCGGGCCGCTCCCGCCCCCACACCGAAGCGAGAACAGTCACCACAGCAAGGACCGATAGCACACCGATCCTGGCGCCGGTACGCAGCCGCCCAAAGGACCGCGCACACGAGGAACAACCTTGGAAGCTTCTTGCCGCGGCCCTGGACGCGGACCCGCAAGCAAAGCACGGGTCATGGTCAACCGAAGCAACGGCGACCCCACAATCCGCACATGCCTGCGGAGACGGCTCTGACTCGAACACCGTCTCAATCGCGCCACAACCACAAGCCGCAGTGCTGACGAGGCCGGAACGCACTTCCGCAACAACCTCGCCTGGCTGGAGAGAGTGATCACACTCTTGGGCTGCAAGCAAAACAAACCCTTTACCCTCTCCTGTGGGCCAGAGACCTGGCACAGCCTCAACCCCACACTCAACCGGAAGCACAACCTCGGACAGGGATCCCTCTGCGGAGACTCCTGACTCCCGCACGACTGGCACCAGCACCCCATCACCTGGCGAGAGCTCGAGCGGCTCTTCCCCGTCATAGCGGAGAAGCTCACGACTTCCGCCCCCAGGCTCGATGCATGACGCGTCGTCCAGGCTTGACAACCGCGCTTCAAAGGCATAGGCCCTGTCCTTCCGAGTCCTACTGTGATCCTCACATCTGGGCATCCTGATTCCCAGCGTGTCGAGGACATGAAAGTCGGGACCCGGCCTGAATCCCAAGCCCATCCTTCCGGCGCAGTCCAGCGCTCTGCCGCCAAGGATAAGTCCGTGCCAATCGGACGTGCCTCTGGCTGCGATTTTACACCGCACAAAAATCTCGGTGTTGGGGCGACAATCGTCCGCCGTCTTGCCTTCCAGCAGCGTGACGCGCAAGACTGCTGCCCCTTTCAAAGGAACTGGGGCCCCCGATGCGATTCCATGCACATATTCGGGGTGGACCCACTTCTCAAGTCTCACGACCGGAAAGCCAGGATCCTCAGTGCCGATCCCAAGCTCTGCAGCCCGGTTCATCATGCCTACCACGAGTTCCTCAGTCACGTGGTTTGCGCCGGCGCAACCGTCAAGCATGCACTCGACTTTGCGGTCGAGGACCTGGACCACCGTTCTGTACTGGTAGCCTCCTGGCTCGTTGTCCGCCAGGTTCCACCAGTCCTTCGGTAGATCGTCCAAGGTGGCGAACTTGTCCCGCCCGCCCTTGCTTAACGGAAGCGCGTGCTGCTGCACCGCGGCGTGTCCTGCGGCTCCTAGGACGCCTGCCTGGACGCCTGAGCTGCCTATCTGGACACTGAACGCGGCGAAGGGGTTAGACATGGAAGCACCGGAGGGCGGGGCCCAGTTGGCAGGCAAGGCCGGCGTCCCTCCTGAGGTCGTCAGGTTGTGGACCATGTCGCAGCTGGCTCCTTTCTTGCACGACCCATTCTTGGAGAAAAAGGGGCAAACAGTGCCTGGTGGCTTTGCCGCGCCTTTGGCCGCAGCCTTAGGCTTTGCGTTGGCTTTTGCTTTGCCACCTCCCTTCCCTTTGCCTTTACCTTTCGCAGTGGCAAAGGTTTGGTCACCCTTCTTGGCCGCGAGAGCTTTTCTGCGAAGCTCCTTGTCGTGGCTGTACGGGCAGGCATCCCCTTTCGGGCAATTCCCATGATCGCGAAAGTGGAAGCAGATCTTCTTGTCCGCTCCTTTGCCAGCTCCCTTCGACGTAGCAGCATACGTCTGGTCCGCGCCAGCTTTGGCCGCGGCAGCTGCTCCTTTCGCAGCAGCCTTCGCAGCGGCCTTGAGACTCTTAATCTCCTTCTGAGCCTCAGCCAGCGCGACCGCCGGGTCCGCGCTCTGCGAACCGGTGGCGTGTACACAGAGTGGGAAACAGCCCTGTGCGCTGCTTCTCTCTGCTCGTACTCCAGAACGACTTTGTGGCTCTCCTCCCAAGTCTGCGGTCCTCGCAACCCGCCATCCTTGGGGTCGCCAGGCCACAACCTTTTGTCGTTCCGGATCTCCTTTTGGAGATAAGGGGGCATCTTGCGGAGGTATGAGAGATACAACTCTCGAGGGGTCTTCCCGAGACCTACTGCCTCAAGGTCCGCGATCGAGGCCTCAAACAAAGGCTCGAATTGGTGGCCTGTGAGCTTACCCTTAGCGAGAGAGGCGTGCTCACCATCCACGCGGACTTCTCTTTCCTCCCGCGATTCCCCGAACATCAAGTGTTTGTTCTTGATGCGGTCATACACCGCCTGTGGATCTGAGAGAACCTCTCCCGATTTCCACGCTGCGCGGTACGCGTTCGTGTACGTCTTCATGCGCGAGCCGCGGCAGCGCCCGCGTAGCGCTAACAGCTTTTCGCGCGCACTCATACCGCGACAGTTGTTGGCCAGCGCGCAGACGTCCTCGAACTCCTCGTAGAACAGGACAACGTCTCGCGCGTCCGACTTGTCGTCGGTCAGCGTCGGCCACGTGAGGTCAGTTTTGACCGTAGTTATGGAGCTTTGCCCGCCCCTCTGCGCTAACGCTTCTTTCAGCGCCTCAGTTTGGGCGGCGAGTGCGGCGGCGAGATCGCCCGCCGGGTGTTGGGACCCGGTCTGCGAACCTCCGCCGTCTGAACCTCGCTTCAGGGCTTCTATCTCCATCTCTAGCGCAGCAAGCTTCGCGCGCAAAGGGGAATCGCCGTCCGTCGCGCCCAGGACACGGGCCGCGGAAGGACCACCTGCAACCTCAGCAGTGTGCAAACCTCCACGGTCCAATCCTACCCCCAACCCACTTGCAGTCGCAGGCTGTGGGAGCCCTGGGGAACGCGGCCCCACGGCTTCAACTGGCACATCGGACGGGGAGCTCCAAACCTTCTCTTGGCTCGAGCTTTCTTTTCCCCCTAACGCGAGGATAAGCTCCCCGATGCATTGGATTTCGCGCTGAATCTCCTCTGCGTCTTCGGGGTCCTCGCCACCGCGCAAAGCCGCGACCGAGAACCTGGTCCGCAGCCGACGGACCATCTTCGTAGGATGCCAGTCCCCGCCTATCTTGGAGAACTCATCCGCAAGGAGGGTGGCTTTGGTGCTTAAGGCGTCAAGGTCACGGGAGCTCACCGTGACTCCATGCGCTTTCAGCGCGAGGACAATCCGCGAAACGCGCGTCAAGTAGTCCGCGACCGGTTCTTGGTCTGGACGGAAAATCGCGCGCAGCTCCGCCTGCAAGCCCTCTGCGGTGCCTGGCACTGAACCTGCTGTCGACGGCGGACCGGACGGTCCCGCCGGGCGGGACCCTGGTGCCGTAGCAGGGACATAGGCAGCACCGGTAGGGACCATGGCCAGCTCCCTAGCCGCGGCGCTGACGTCCACCCGCGGCGGACTGTCGCCTCCAGCGCCCGAGGCCTCAGGGACTAGCTCGGAGTCCTCTTCTTCTTCCTCTTCATCCTCGTCCTCCTCTTCGGCGTCATGGAGGAACTTCATGACTTTCCGCCAGAGAGCCGCCTCTTGCTCTGGCGTAGTGCTGACCCCATCCCGCTTGGACAATGGACGGCTGCCAGTCTCCCTACGCCACTTAAGCCAAGCGACGTAGCTCATCCGCTCGGGATAGGGAACGTCTCCACCCTCGATAGCTTCGAGGAGGGTGACGCCCTCAGCCTGACCTGCAACCTCTGCGGACATTGCCGCAACACAAGGCGAAAAGCCGCGCCTTGGTTAGCAGGCCGCAGGCGTGGCACGCGAAGCGCCGCGCCTTGGTTAACAGGCCGCAAGCGTGGCACACAGTCCACGCGTCCAGGTCACGGACCGCGACAGACAAGCAAAGCAATGCTTGCCCACTCGGGCCGTAGGCACAAGAGCTGTACGCTTCCCAGAACAGCCCCCAATTGTGAAGTCGACCAGCACTGGACTTGCACTAAGCCAATGCAATCACAGCCCGGTCACGCTGTTTTACGACTTCGTGAGTCCACTTGTGCAGCTACGCCTGAGTGCGTCCGGTCGGACCGCACAGCAACCTAGGAGCTACTGTACGACTCTACCGTGCTCAAAGGCACAAGCTCGGTACTTGAGCCAAAATATTGGCATTGATACGAATTGCAAATCTACACATGCAAAGGAAAACTACAGTACTGGTTCTGGCAGCTCTGCACATGGAACGTGCGTGCTTAGACCTGCTCACATCTCGGGTTCATGTGTACATATACAAATATATATATATATATATATATATATATATAGATAGAGAAGAGAGAGAGAGAGAGAGAGAGAGAGAGAGAGAGAGAGAGAGAGAGAGAGAGAGAGAGAGAGAGAGAGAGAGACATATACCACAATCTACTTTTTTGAAAACTTGCCTCCAGGATTCGGAAGCGGATGTATCCGCCGCGATCCGTGCCGAGCCCTGAGAAATCCGTGTGCCCGACAATGTGGTGCTTCAAGGCGTGTTTCTTCGTCTTTGGGTTTCTTCGGCACCCACAAGCAAAGCATGAAAAAGACACAAGAACAACACGACCGTGTGGAGCAAAAAGGTGCGACAGTTCTGCACGGAAAGAACATTGAGACAGAATCTCAAAGGCGAGTGTAGTGTCTGCTCTGAGAGTGTTTGCTCTCTGCTCTCAGTCGGTGCAATCTCGTGGCTTCTCCAGCAACCTGCTGATTCGCAGCCGCGAAGCCCTTCCTTGCCACATCTGGCTCGCGGCTCAGAGCAAGTCTGAACAGTCTAAACAGGACTCTGAGGATTCCCAGCGTTCTCAAAGTGTTCTCACTGCAGTGTGAGAAAGAGAATTTCGAGTCAGAGTAGCAGAGGAACTTGCAGGCACCGGCGGCCTCTGCGGGAGAAGGCTGAGACAGTCGCGTGGCTGGTGCGGCGGCTGCCGCCACGCAGGCACACCGAGGCGAAGCGAAGCACGAAGTCTTGAAGTCTCGGGCAAAGTCATGGCGCGTCTTGACAAAGCCCGGTCTTAACCTTTTCTGCATCCTCCGTGCCTCAGGTGATCCTTGAGATCCCTGTGCAGCACGGCTTGGATTGCGACAGGGACGTGCTTCTGAGAAGCCTCTCAAGATCAAAAACACGGTCTCTTCTTTGCTTTTTGGTCTCTCAATCTTTCAACAAACCTCTCAATCTAACAAGTGTTTCTTGTCGTGTGTGTTTTGACGAGGTTTGGGGCGCCGTGGGCGGGTCCAGGCACTGCCTGGCCGGGTGCTCAGGGAGAGGAGCGGAGAGCGAAAATCGAAAGTCGAACGAATCGGACTTGTGCCCCCAACCCCCCCCAAACCCCCAACCCCCCCCAACCCCCCCCAACCCCCCCCAACCCCCCCCAACCTCCCCCCAAACCCCCCCCAGACCCCCCCCACCCCCCCCCCCAACCCAACCCCCCCACCAACCCCTCCAACCCCCCCAAACGCCCCCCAACCCCCCCCCACAACCCCGGGGGGCCGCAAAACCCCCCCAACCCCCCACACACCCCCAACCCCCCCCAACCACCCCCCAACCCCCCCCGACCGCTCCCGACCCCCCCCGACCCCCCACCCAGACCCCCCCGACCCCGAACCCCCCGACCCCCCAAACCCACCCCCCCAACCCCCCCAACCCCCCCAACCCCCCCAACCCGCGAAGGTCCATCTGGTACCTTTTCTCTTGAAACCCAAAACCATCTCAACCAAGCGCGGACACGTCCTTTTTTCACTCGCAGGCCTTGAGCCAAAAGTCACGAAGTGCGCAAACTAAACAAATTCACACGTGAGCTTGAACAGCTTCAGAACAAACTACACACTGCACACTCACTCAAAGTAGCGTATTGGGCAAAACATACTCGTATGATTTTCTAGGAATCAACCATCGAGGATGGGATCATAAAGATTCCACTCCGAAGCGGGGAAATAAGGGGGGCCTGTCGAGGGGGGGGGCTGTGCGGACAGAAGGCAGGTTTCGGCTGGCTGTTTGGTAGCACTGGGGAGTCAGCCACTTTAAAAAATCTCTATAGTGGTCTCGTGGCGGTCCTAGTCATCTGCAACACGGAGTCACCTAATGGATTGACTCACATTGCGCCAGGTGCTTTCTGGCACTGTATCGTGGTGCTCTCTTGCAGAGCATTCTAGATCCTGCGATGCTCCTGATGCAGGTGTCCAGAACCACATAGCACACAATGGTCCACAAAGTGCTTGGAAGCTGGCGTCGAGCGCCCCCCAACCCCCCCCAACCCCTCCCACCCAGCCCCCCCCCCCCCCTCCCAACCAACCCCCCCCCCAACCCCCCCCCAAACCCCCCCCCCAACCCCCCCCCCCCCTAACCCAACCCCCTAACCCCCCCTATACCCCCCCCACTAACCCCCCCCCCCCTAAACCCCCCTACTAACCCCCCCTACTAACCCCCCCTCCTAAACCCCCCCTCCCCCCCCCCCCCCCCCAACCCCCCCAACCCCCCCAACCCCCCCCAACCTCCCAACCCCCTCAAACCCCCCAACAACCCCCAACCCCCCCAACCCCCAAACCCCCACAAGCCCTGAGTCCCAAAGCCCCAAAAAAAAAAAAAGCCCCAAAGCCCCAAACCGCCAAAACCCCAAAACCCCCCAAAACCCCCCAACAACCCCCCAAAAAAACCCCCCAAAACCCCCCAAAACCCCCCAAAACCCCCCAAAACCCCCAAAACCCCCAAGACCCCCAAAACTTAGCTGCGTAGAAACCCGGCGAGAGATTTGCAGAGCATTGCAAAGCGGGCTCATAGCAGGGAGGTTTTGGGAGTCGTTCAATGCGAGGCGACCCTCCTGGTGTCCGGTCTCCGCTTTCCTAACAGGTGCGAGATGGCCCTGGCATTGAATGCAGAAAACTGCGTGTTCTCACGGCAAAACGGATGGAAAAGATCGTAGAAGAAAGGGTGGGAAAAAGGGGGACTTGCAGGTACGAGGGATGTGGAGGCCCCGTCTCTTGCGCTTTGTATTGACCGTCCTCTGCTGTTCCGCTTGTGCGCTGAGCTTGCAAGATGCGAGGTGTGTTTCGGCAATAACACGAACACTCGTTGCAAGTCTCGACCAGGCACTGGACGCTCTAGCAAATTCAACACTCAGGCCAGGCTCCCGCAGCTGCAAAAACTAGAAGAGGGATGGCCAGAAAGCATCGATTTGCCGTGCGTTGACTCCATGCAGTTGACTCTTTGCACTCGAAGTGTATGCACTTGGACAAATGTATGCACTTACATGGTTGCATAGTCACTTGTACACTGCACTTGTCTACTCGACGTGTATGCACTTGAACTGCATGCTACAAAAGCCGACTTTACAGCCACGGAAGCTCCGGGTGTCCGCGGCGTATTACGTTTGTACTACAAAAGTCGACTTTCCAGCCACGGAAGCTCCGGGCGTCCCCGGTACTACCTTTGTACTACAAAAGTCGACTTTCCAGCCACGGAAGCTCCGGGCGTCCCCGGCGTACTACATTTGTACTACAAAAGTAGGCGTCCCCGGCGTACTACATTTGTGCTACAAAAGTCGACTTTCCAGCCACGGAAGTCCCCTTGCGATGCTTTTCGAACCAGCGAATTCGGGGACCATGGTATTTACGATGGTTTTGGAACCAGCGAATTCGGGGACCATGGTATTTGCGATGGTCTTGGAGCGCCCAGATGTCCGTTACCATGCTCTTTGCGGTGTTTTCAAGCGCCCAGATGTCCGTTCCCATGCTATTATTCGCGGGGGCCGTGGTATTTGCGATGGTTTTGGAACCAGCGAATTCGGGGACCATGGTATTTGCGATGCTTTTGGAACAGCGAATTCGGGGACCATGGTATTTACGAAACCAGCGAATTCGGGGACCATGGTATTTGCGATGGTTTTGGAACCAGCAAATTCGGGGACCATGGTATTTGCGATGCTTTTGGAACCAGCGAAGTCGGGGACCATGGTATTTGCGATGGTTTTGGAGCCAGCGAATTCGGGGACCATGGTATTTGCGATGCTTTTGGAGCCAGCGAATTCGGGGACCATGGTATTTGCGATGCTTCGGGGACCATGGTTTTCGCGATGGTTTTTGGCACCAGCGAATTCGTGGACCATGGTATTTACGATGGTTTTGGAGCCGGCGAATTCGAGGACCATGGTATTTGCGATGGTTTAGAAACCAGCGAATTCGGGGACCATGGTATTTGCGATGGTTTTGGAACGCCAAGATGTCCGTTACCATGCTCTTTGCGGTGTTTTCAAGCGCTCAGACCATGCATGGTATTTACGAAGCCAGCGAATTCGGGGACCATGGTATTTGCGATGGTTTTGGAACCAGCGAATTCGGGGACCATGGTATTTGCGATGCTTTTGGAACCAGCGAAGTCGGGGACCATGGTATTTGCGATGCTTTTGGAACAGCAAATTCGGGGACCATGGTTTTCGCGATGGTTTTTGGAACCAGCGCATTCGGGGACCATGGTATTTACGATGGTTTTGGAACCGGCGAATTCGGGGACCATGGTATTTGCGATGGTTTTGAAACCAGCGAATTCGGGGACCATGGTATTTGCGATGGTTTTGGAGCGCCCAGATGTCCGTTACCATGCTCTTGGCGGTGTTTTCAAGCGCCCAGATGTCCGTTACCATGCTATTTGCGGTGTTTTCAGACGCCCAGGGCGTCCGCGGCGTACTACGTCTGTACCACAAAAAGTCGACTTTCCAGCCACGGAAGCTCCGCGTGTCCGCGGCGTGCTACGTTTGTACTGCAAAAGTCGACTTTCCAGCCACGGAAGCTCCGCGTGTCCGCGGTGTACTACGTTTGTACTGCAAATTTCAGACGCCCAGGGCGTCCGCGGCGTACTACGTCTGTACTACAAAAAGTCGACTTTCCAGCCACGGAAGCTCTGCGTGTCCGCGGCGTACTACGTTTGTACTACAAAAGTCGAATCCAGCCCCGGAAAAACCAGCGAATTCGGGGACCATGGTATTTGCGAGGGTTTTTGGAACGCCCAGATGTCCGTTACCATGCTCTTTGCGGTGTTTTCAAGCGCCCAGACCATGCTATTCACGAAACCAGAAATTCGGGGACCATGGTATTTGCGATGGTTTTGGAACCAGCGAATTCGGGGAAGTTGAAGAATCACGAGCTTCCTTCCTGTAAAGTGATGTATGTATAGTCATGTTATGCAGATCAGGATGGCTTACCTTCTGACTTTTGGCTCAAGCAAAAAGGCCGCATGAGGTGCGGCTTGCGCGCAGGGTTGAGGGCTTTGAGGGTCCCTAAACCCTTCTTTTGGTTGTGTCTGGTCCTTCCCCTTTCAGGCTTAGGCCAGGTTCTGACCTGTTCAACTGGTTATCAGCCCCGTATCGCTCTGTTTGTTCTGAAGATTCCAGGGTCTAGGATTGAGGACCCATGGACTATAACCCTCCTCGTGAGGAAGAGCGTATTCCAAGGTCTCTCGGCGTGAGACGCACTCGAGGGGGCGCTGCAGCCCAGAGGAAGCGGAAAGCATATCAACTATATATCTTTCTGCGCGATCAGGACTTGGGCATCTTCGCAGATCCATCCGAAGTTCCCTTCCGTCGCCCTGACGGCTCTACAAGATCCGTAGTGCGCCGTCCGAAGACGGCTCCTTTTCAGGCTGTGGAAGAGCAGTCAGAAGTGATCGTTATTGACGATCAGGCCCCGGAGACTCCGCCGCCTTCTGCGCCATTTCGTCCGTTTCATCGACTTCATCCTTCAACTGCTGTTCTGAAGGCGAAGACCACGGCTCCATCACCTCCACCCGCTTCTTCGTCATCAAGCTCTTCAACTCAGAGGCCTTTGCCGACTCCAAAGCCTTTGTTAACTCCATCGGCTTCATTGTCATCAGGCATTCCGGCACCAAAGACTCCACCGAAGGCTCCGCCTCGGACGCCTAAGGAACCTTCGCATCCTCCACCAGCTCAGGTGTCGCCTTGTGTGCCGGAACCTTTGCATCCTCCACCAGTTAAGGTACCGCCTCGTGCGCCGGAACCTTCGCATCCTCCGCTACCTCAGGTGACGGGGATTCCTCGTGTGATTGACTTCCATCCCCTGAAGACAGAGGTGCTGGACTTTGAGGGTGTTAAGGTGAAGCTTACGGAACCAGCTTTCGAGAGATTCTCTTTTGGTTTGAGCTTGGATTTTCACGGAGTGTTGGATCGATATCACAAAAAGTCAACGAGCTGGACGGATCCTAGGCCCGAGTTTCCTTCAGAGTGTGTGGCAGCCTTGCGCGATCTTCATTCGTTGATTCCGCGCTACGGGGGTTTATTCTTCGTCTGCAGTTCCTGTCATCACGAGGACACCAAGAGGCACGTGGTTGAGACGACAGTGAATTCCTGTGATACTCTTTTCACGCAGATCGGGGAATCGCCTATTTGCCTCATTTTCATTACGAGGAAGGCCACTGGTCCGTTGGGGAAGCGTGTAGTGCTGGAGAAACTGGCAAAGGAGGTTGAGCTCCCCATCATTCACGTCGACGACTCTGCGGATGTCTGTGACGAGCTGGCGGGCTCTGAGCACGTGATTCCTCTGCATATTGCCATTCCGAAGAGATCCAAGGGGAGTCGTGGACAGCGCACTATTTTTCCGCGTGCTCCCGTGCCTTCCTTTGACAGCTTTCCGGAGTGTACTGACGCTATCAGAGGTCAGGTGCGGAAGTGGTTTCCGGACGTCTAAAGGTCTGGGGCTGTTCGTCCAGTTGTCCGGCGCTGAGCGCCTCCTCTGGCGACATTGAGGGGGTTGCAGATCCAACAAAGCACTGCCACTTGCGTGAAAGGGTGCGTTGAGCTGCTGCTAAGCGCTTCCACCTCCCAAGGCAATGTCTTCCCCCTCAGACCCTAGCAACCAAGCTAGCTCGGTGCTTGATTTGTCAAGTGCCTCAGCCATGGCATTGCCGGGTGGTATCGGTTCAGATAGTGGTTCGGTTACGAGTAGTTCTGCAGTTGAACTCCGTGAAAGGTCCCCTCCTCTGACAAGACGAGCCTTGTCAGGTCCTCGCAGATCTTGTGAGCACTCAGACCCTTACCCCAATCTAACTGCTCAAGCCTCATACACGCAGAACATCCTGAACGTAGGAGCGTCCCCACAAGAAGTCCTGGATGCCCAACGTTTGGCTGCAGCCCAAGCAGCGCAGCAAGTGGCTGATCATGCTGAGCAGCTACATGCTGTAAGGCTAGAGCAGGTAGAGAATGAGGCTAGAGGTTTGGTTGAAGCCACCGTTGAGCAAATGCGTGAGCAGTTGCAACAATACGAACATCGTTATGATGAGATCCTTCAACAGGGTCGAATCTTGGAAGAACAGCTATCCGTAGCTAAGGCTGAGCTAAGCAAAGTCGAAGCTGAACTTCAGGTTGCTCGTGCAGGGTACCAAGAGCTTGAAGCCGCCCTAACCAGCTGCCGGGGTGATAACAACTTGCTGAACTTCCAAAACACCCAGCTACGTGTTGAGTGGCAAGTCAAAGACCGTGAGATTCAGAGACTTCGTCAGGCTGCTTTAAGCGCCACGAGTCCTGGGTCTTCACCTCCAAAGCCTGCACTTCGCCAGCAAGATGTGCCATCTGCAATTGCACCAAGTGCCTGTTCTGGTGGTTCTAGTTGGGTACATATCGGTTCGGATGGGGGCAATAATGGTGCACCTTCATTGCCGCAAGTTGTCAATGAGTCAACCCCTTGCCCTCCTGCAACCGTTTCCGACCCTCGTGTTGACCAGTTGATTGATGTCGTCCAGCAACTGCTTGCCCAAAGAAATGGCACGGATCAAGGATGCAATGATGCATCTCCTGTTCATGAGATCGAAGAGCCTGAGAGGCAAGAGAAGCACATTGTTGACTACCGAGCTTTGTTGCATCTCAAGCTTGAACCGGTTCCTTCCGACGCTGCTGGTTTCCGAGCCAAGCTTGATATGTCAGGAGAAGGTTTGGTCGTTGAATGGCTGTCTCAGTCTTTCACAGCTGAAAAAGAAGACCTTACTGAGTCTGGTTTTCTCCCTCGCCTTGACGCTTGGATTGCTGGAGAGATGACGTCCTTGCGCGTGTTGAAGCAAGTGACTGAGTTGGAGCAAGAGGTAATTGCCTATGTTGAGTTGTGCGGCCAAGCACGGTCCCAGCCGAAAGGTCGATACACGCTTGCCCTTCTTGCTCGTCATTTCAGCATCGACCGTGTTCGAGGTACTGTGCTGACTGCTTCGACGTTGTTCCAGGTTGAAATCGGGGGAAACTCCATGCGAGATCTCCGAGACTTTGTGCAACGCGTAAGGACTGTTCTGTATGCCATACCGGTCGGAGCGAGGCCAGATGATCGCCTCACTGGCGAATGGCTGTTCCACCGGGTGAAGCATATTCGAAAGTTGGAACGCGTCATCGAGGATATCAGAGACTCTGCATCAGAATCCCGTCGTCGTGAGTGGGATTACTTATGGAACAAAATACAAGATATCCTTGTTCAAGAGCGAGAAGACGCAAACTCTCACTCAGTGATGAAGTCCTTGCAAATTGCAGCTCCACAGGCAAAGACAAGGCGTGTTCCTGCAGAGAGTAAGGAGGTATCTTGGAGTTTTTTAAAGGCCAAGACTCCTGCCCCAGTGTCCACTGGACCTCCACCGAAGGCTCCAGTACCTGCGAATCCCGCACCAAGTCCCAAGCCTAAGACGAAAGCTAAAGCGAAAGCAAAAGGCATGTCAGATGCAGAAAAAGCCAAGACACCTTGCATTTTCTTCAGAATGTCGTCTGGTTGCATGCATGGAGAGAATTGCAAGTACAGCCACGCCCCTGATAAGACCCCTAAGGTTGACCCTAAGTCTAAGCCTAAGGCCGCCGCTTCCAAGCCCAAGTCCCCAGGAGCTGTTGCGAAAGCAGTCGTGGCAATGATGGCTGCCTCAAGCATGTGCAACATTCCTGGGAGCAACGCTTTCAGCGTTGAATGGGCTGCCGACACAGCTGCTGGCCGGCATCTTGGATCGGCGCGAGCGCTGGCAGACCAGGCAATTCCGTCGGAGTCATACAGGTCGTTTCTTGCGCACTCAGCGAGCCCTGTTACGTTCCACACAGGTGGTGGACCTCAGCCTGGCTCTCAGAGTTTGGGATTTGCATCCGACAATATGCCTCTCGCCAACCACTACATGTTGGACAACTGTCCAGTTGTTCGGAGCACCGGTTTGGATGTTGAATCCGGGAAGGCCTTCATATGGTTACCTGGTTCCCTTCCTTTCTTTGTGCATGACTTGTCTAAGCTTCGGATTGATTGCGCTGAGGAGGCCAAGTTTTATGCAACGCGCATAGATGAGCATGTGCCTATTTTCACCAGCAAAGTTCAGTTTGTCCACGGCATGGCTGCATCAGCTGATTCTCTTGAAGGGTCTGGTGAGGAAAGCCAAGAGCCTTTGACCCCCTTTGCCCATGATCCAGCTGAACAGTATGCCAAAGACCTCCTAACAAAGCGTGGTGATGTTCAGCCCAATCAAGTTCGTAAGATCTTTGGACTTGTGAAGCGTGGTTCAGCATCCCGAGGGATTGAGCCGAGCAACGACTCGTCCTTTGCAGTTGGCTGCTTCCGTCGAGGTGGTGTGGTCGGTCTTTTGAAGTCTACGAAGGAGTACCCTTTCGTGACTCGTGCATTGAACCAATTTGCGCAGCGCAAAGCCCCTGGGCATGTTTACACCACCATCAATTTGCTGCACAATGTGTCCGCAGATCCTCACAAGGATTCCCATAATGCTGGGATTGACAATGTTGTCATCTCGTTGGGGGGCTTTACCGGTGGTGGTGTTTGGATTGAAGATGCTGCAGGAAGAGACAAATGTCCTTTTCCAAGCGTTTCGCAAATTGGCAAGATTTTGAGTTTCAAGAAAGGGGTTATCCAGTTCTCTGCCAAAAATCGACTACATGCCACGCAACCTTGGACTGGTGATCGGCTGGTGATGATCTTGTACGCAGCAAAAGATCCAGCTTCTCTTGAGCTTGATGTCTTAGATGCTCTCATAGGAGTTGGATTTCCTTTGGACAGTCACCCGCTGGTTGATGTCATTCCAGCAGAGATTGAGTCGTCCGAAGTGCCTTCCTCTTCGTCAGGGGGGCTGCCCAAGGAACATCTTGTCGAGGCAAACCCTGATGGTCCAGCTGCATCTGCGCTTCCTGAAGGGGACAAGCCTTTAGATGTGAGTTCGCCGGCAGTTCCCATTGTGGACGATGCCCATGTCAGCGATCGAGTTCGCAAATTGAGAGATGAAGCTGTGAGCGTGAAGCATCGCTTATTCCATTTCCCAAAGAACCCGTTCTGCGATGTGTGCAATCGATCCAAACTCTTATCCCGAAGGGTGCGCCGCAAGCCTCGTGATGAGGATTCTGAGCCCGCGTTGCTTGAAGCTTCGGAGTTTGGAGAGGTTATTGCAGCTGATCACATCCATGTGTTCAAGTCACCTAGTGACTCCAATGCTCCCGGAAGAGAGTATGTGGTGTTGTGCCTTCGAGATCGCTTCACAGGATTGTTTGCTGCTTACCCTGCCACAGATCGTTCAACTGATTCCATCTTGACATGCCTCAAGCGTTTTGTTGGGAGGAAAGTGTGCAGCAAACCGGTATCGCTGGTTTCTGATGCAGCAGATGAATTCAAGCTTGCTGCAGAAACCTTGGGCTGGTTACACATGCCTTCATTGCCGAACCGGTTTCCTCACAATTCTCAACTTGAGCGTGAAATTCGGTCTTTCCAAGAAGGAGTCAGGTCATCTTTTCTTGAAGCAGGGTTTGCTGTCAGACCTGAGTTGTGGACAGTGGCTTGCCGCTACGGGTCAATGGCGATGAACCTTTCGCATCCTGCTCCTCTCGAATCTGATCTCTCACGATGGGACTTTGCAGTTGCGCACTTCGATGCCGAAGACGTCCCGCCTCGGGAATTAATCTTAGGCCAACTTGTTTTCTATCGGGCACGAGCAGATAGCAAGTTTGGTCCAAATGCCAAGCCAGGGTTGTTTGCCGGATGGAGATTGGAGCCTGGGTTCTTGTATAGGTCGGTTGTATACGTGCTGGATTTAGCCAAAGTTCGATTCAAACTTGGTTCTTGGGAAGAGGTAATATCTGTTCCTGAAGCAGAACTGTATGTGCGCTCTGGCGATCCAGTGTTTCCCCTCAAAAACGCAGCCGAACACACGCTGCAACTTTGTGGAGGAGAAGACTTCGCAATACCAGATCCTCTTCCTCTGCCTTTCTCAGGCGACCAAGCCAACATCAAGAAAAAGGCCCGAAGGATCTACATCACCTATTCAAGATTTCTGAAGCTTGGCCCTACTCCAGGCTGTACTGCCTGTGAAAGAGACCGTTCCGACCACAATCCTGAATGTGTTGCTCGTTTTGAAAAGGCGTTCGGGGACGAGGCCAAAACTTCGTCTCAACCTTTTGAGGATCACGAGAGGCTCTTGTCTTTCGAGCATCTTGGTTTGCCTGATCTTCCGCCTGAGATCGACCCAGCCGATGAAGAAGCAGTTGAAGTGGAACTTGCTGCTTTGGGTAGGTCTACAGGAAGAGATTCTGAGTCAGAGCTAGACTTCCTCAGGACGCCGGAATACGAACCTTCCATTCCCGAAGATGATGAAGCACTCCCCGGTGTTGGAGCTTGCCTGCCTGTCGGCATCAGAAGCCTGGTGCATTGGTACTTTATGAGTTTTGCTGCGCTCCGGATTCCATGATTGGGCACCTTGGTCCAGAACTGGGTGTTCAAGTGGTTCGGTTGTGCCGTGAAAGCATCAATCTCGAGGATCCCTTGGCCATCGATCAGCTCATCCACCAAGTCAGTGCAACTCCTGGTTGCTGCATCCATGGATCCCTTGAATGTGGACCTTGGTCAGCGTGGTCCCGCATGAACCTGGCCACTAAGCCGGGATACCTTGAAAAGCTTACCGCCGAAAGGGAGAAATCCCGGAAGCTGTTGTTGCAATTCATCCGGGTTGCTGCATTAGTCATACTTCAGGGGGGTGAAGTAAGTTTCGAGTGGCCAAGAGACGCTGCTGGTTGGTCTTTGCCTGAGATCATTGCTTTTGTTGACCAGTTCAATCTTCTCACCGTTGAGTTCCACGGATGCGCTTTCGGACTTGTGTCTTCCAGAGGTGGCCCAATGCTGAAGCCTTGGAAGATATTGACTAGTAGTAAGCGTTTGGCACATGACTTTGCGGCTTATCAGTGTTCACATCCTAAGCACTTCAAGCACGATACCGTTGAAGGTTCTGACTCAAGACGCTCAGCCTTTTACCCTGAGGCCATGGCCAGAGCAATTTTGGCATCTTTGCTTCCTTATGCGAAAGCATTTGTTGCACCAGCGTTGCCATGTGTGCCCACTTTTCCTCAACTTCACAGGGTTAAGGACGTTCGGCCGCCACTACCGCTCGATCTCCTGATGTTTGAGTCTGGTATGCGCCTGGTTACGTCCATCGGCTGTTGGATAGAAGGGAATGGACTTCCCAGCCTGCTGCGCTTGAAAAGGTCCAAGAAGAAAAGGATGGTCTTTTGAAGGCAGGTACCTGGATAGAAGAAGAGATCATGCCGAAGAGTGAGGTTCTTGCATGGGCTCGCAGGACTTCCAATGTGATCCACTTCGGAAACTTGATGGTCATCATGAGTGTGAAAGGCGCCGAACTAGAGCCTGATTCTTGGAAGCTTAAGGCGCGTATCGTCTTTCGTGGCGACGATGTACGTGACCAGACTGGAATGTCTGCTGTGTTCGAAGAACTCTTCGCGTCTGCCCCTTCTTCGCTTGAGGGACTGAACACGGTCATTGGATTCGGTCTTCTCGAATCTCATGGTGTGACAACTAGCGACGCCATTAAGGCGTATACACAAGCAGCCTTGAAGAGCAAAAACCGAACTTTCGTCCTCTTGCCACCAGAACTCGTCCCAGCTTCCAAGAGAGACGTAATTCAGCCCTGTGCACCGCTCTACAAGGCCTTGTATGGACACCCTGAGTCATCAGCGCATTGGCAAAGGCATTTGCGTGGTATTCTCACTGGTCTTGGTGGAATTGAATTCCCCAACCTTCCTTCTGTGTATTATTTTCCCACATTGGATCTGATCTTGTGCGTATATGTTGACGACCTCACATTGAGCGGGAAGTTGTCGAAGCATAAAGGTTTCTGGAGTTCCTTGTCGAAACAAGTTGACCTCGAGCCTCCAAACAGTGTGTTGACTTGTATGAATCCTTGGTTGGTTCCGCTGTTAAGCACCAGAGGACCCCGCATGTTGACCCAGTAGCTCTATCACTAAGTGATAATGATGCTCGGGGTTCTCTTGCTGACAGCGCCGCTCGCATCCTGATGAAGATTCTGTGGCTTGCACGTTTGAATCGCCCAGATCTTATGGTGGCCGTCACTACCCTCACGACCAATGTCTGTCGTTGGTCAGTGAACGATGATAAAAGGGTTGCCAGGTTGGTGGGTTACATTGCTGCGACGGTTCAATACAACCCTGTGATGTTTGTCCACGACCCAGCTTCATCTTTGCACCTTGCCCTGTATGTGGATTCAGATTTCGGCGGCTGTCCTGACACCGCGCGTTCCACAAGTGGGTATATCGTTGCCCTTGAAGGAAGCAACTCATTTGCTCTTCTGTCATGGTCCAGCAAGAGACAGAAAGTGGTCTCAAGGAGCTCTACCGAAGCAGAATTCGTGTCCTTGAGCAGTGCGCTGTTCAATGATGCCTTGCCATTACTTGAAGTTTGGCAAACCATAATCCCTGGCATTAAGCTCTTGTGTCGTGAAGATAATGAAGCTTGCATTGCCATTGTCCGTAAAGGATATTCAGCTAAGCTGAGGCATTTGTCCAAAACTCATCGCATCAACGTTTCATCTACGTGCGAAGCTGTGAACGACAACGATGATGTTGAACTGGGCTATGTCAACACTAATGACCAGAAAGGTGATCCTTTGACGAAGGCTCTTTCGGTCCAGAAGTGGGCTCATGCACTGAAGTTGCTCCACATCTCCACTGAGCATCTGCCAGATGTTCCCATCTAAGCATGCACTTCCCTGTCACCTGAAGTCTTTTGAAAATTCCTTGGGTGATATGTTTGTGATGGTTGTCAAGCTGCTCCGTACTTTTGCAGACACTTGGATATGAGCCATCATCCCTGTGTCATCTGAATGAGTTCTTGAGGATCTCATCCTGCACTTCTTGCCTGCCCTCAGCCTTGCACTGCGTTGTGTCAGTGTACGGCTGCTCCCAAGCGCCGCTCTGACTCCGCCTGAGCACAGTCCTGCACCGGTTGAGAGTAGTTTTGTATAGATCGCAGGTAGAATTACCTTAAAGGTATATTGAGTCTACGTTTCAGCCCGATCACCTGAGATACCGGATTCAATTTGTGCATGGCTAAGCCTGTACTTCAATCGACAGTAGGTTTGGCTGCAGAGTTGAGCTCGTAGCTGTTGCTTCCTGAAGTCCAGAATCGAGCTTCAAATGAGCTCTAGGACTTGAGAATCTGCAAACATGAAGGGGGGAGTTGAAGAATCACGAGCTTCCTTCCTGTAAAGTGATGTATGTATAGTCATGTTATGCAGATCAGGATGGCTTACCTTCTGACTTTTGGCTCAAGCAAAAAGGCCGCATGAGGTGCGGCTTGCGCGCAGGGTTGAGGGCTTTGAGGGTCCCTAAACCCTTCTTTTGGTTGTGTCTGGTCCTTCCCCTTTCAGGCTTAGGCCAGGTTCTGACCTGTTCAACTGGGGACCATGGTATTTGCGATGGTTTTGGAACCAGCGAATTCGGGGACCATGGTATTTGCGATGGTTTTGGAACCAGCGAATTCGGGGACCATGGTTTTCGCGATGGTGTTTTGGAACCAGCGAATTCGGGGACCATGGTATTTACGATGGTTTTGGAACCGGCGAATTCGGGGACCATGGTATTTGCGATGGTTTTGAAACCAGCGAATTCGGGGACCATGGTATTTGCGATGGTTTTGGAGCGCCCAGATGTCCGTTACGTCGACTTTCCAGCCACGGAGGCTCCGGGTGTCCCGGCATACTATACGTCTGTACTACAAAAGTCGACTTTCCAGCCACGGAAGTCCCCGGCGACAACGTCTGTACTACAAAAGTCGGAAAAAAATGCAAAAACACTACGGTTTTAGCACCGCGACCACGCGAAAACCCGCAGAGGGGTTACGATTGTATGTCAAGAAACGCAAAAACACGATGGTTTTGGCACCGCGACCACGCGAAAACCCGCAGAGGGGTTACGTTTGTATGTCAAGAAACGCAAAAACACGACGGTTTTGGCACCGTGCCAACGCCGAAACCCGCAGAGGGTTGTCTGCGCCCACGAAAAAAAGTACCAAAAACGACAGTTTTAGCACCGCGACCCGGCGATCACCCGCAGAGGGTTGTCCGCGGCCAGAAAGAAACGTAAAAAAACGACGGTTTTAGCACCGCGACCACGCCGAAACCCGCAGAGGGTTGTCCGCGCAAATCAAGAAACGTAAAAAACGACGGTTTTAGCACCGCGACCACGCCGAAACCCGCAGAGGGTTGCAATCCCGATTGGCGATGTCAACCCAGCCCGCCGCCTTAGAAAGAGTAATTTTAATTAAGACATCTAGGACAAGGTACGAAGGTCTACTAAATTCTACGTAAATCTCGTAATTTCTATTAACTTCTACTTCACTCTATGCGCTTCACTCTATGCAATTCACTCTACGCACTTCACTCTATGCAATTCACTCTATGCACTTCACTCTATGCACTTCACTCTATTGCACTTCACTCTATTGAACCTCACTCTATGCGCTTCACTCTATGCTCTTGACTCTATGCACTTGACTCTATGCACTTGACTCTATGCGCTTTACTCTATGCACTTCTCTCTATGCACTTCACTCTATTGCACTTCACTCTATGTGCTTCACTCGACTCTATGCTCTTCACTCTATGCACTTCACTCTGCGCGCTTCACTCTATGCGCTTCACTCTATGCACTTCACTCTATGCACTTCACTCTATGCACTTCAGTCTATGTTGTTGGGTCAGAGGGCTCCGCACGGAAGAACCCTTCGCGATGCTTTCGGGAAAAAGCGTCTCAATTATTTTACTTCGAACATCCCCGCCCTCTCTTAGTAGAGATACTCTGGGTTGGGCACTCCAGGGAGACTCTGAGGCACTCCACGGGCACTCCGGGGACACTCTGGTGGGCACTCCAGGGAGACTCTGGGGTTGGGCACCCCAGGGAGACTCTGGGGCTGGGCACTCCGGGGAAAATCTGCGGTTGGGCACTCCAGGGATGAGCGAGGAGTAGACCCGTGAGAAGAAGAGTTGAGTTTAAAATCTAACAACCCCACACCGAGGGTGGGGAAAGCATCTCAAAAATCCTTCAACGTGTTAAAAAGAAACAGAACGTGAGAAGGCCTGGCCTTGATTGTTGATTGTTGCTGAGGCCGCAAATCCTTTGCAGCCACCTCTTCTCCGACACGAGAGAAAATGCTTCTCAGTTCAACTAGGGGCGTCAAAAAGAAGAGAGCTTTGAGCTTCTGTGAAAATGTGAAATGATTGAAATGTGACCCAGGCAACTGCCCCAGAGGCTTTGGCTCGGGCCCGAGAGCCGCAGGAAAGAGAGCACCGCACTCCACAGAGAATGAGAGAGAGAGAGAGAGGTACCTAGGTACCGAGGTACGGAGGTACGGAGGTATGTACGGAAATGTACGGAGGTATGTACGGAAATGTACGGAGGTACTACTCAGAGACTCTGGGCATTTGCGCTGTTGAGCTATGAACTATGGTGTCACAAAGTTGTATTCAGGAGATGCGCCCACTGAGAGCTAAGGCCCAGGAGCTTTGGGATGCCGCCGGTCAAGAGTTTTGGTGTGCAGAGATGTGAGATGTGCACAGAGATGTGCGCACAGAGACGTGCTTTGGGGGCCACATCACTTCCCAGTGGTTTTGGGACCTGATCTGTTTCTGAGGTTGGTCCACCAGGCTTTGCATCGCTCGAGTTCCTCAGGAGAGTACAGTGAGAGAAGAAGAAGGAGAAAGAAGAAGGAAGATAAGAAGGAAGACAAGAGGGAGAGAAGAAGGGAGAGAAGAAGGAGAGAAAACAGCGCCGAGGAGCGCTGTGCGCACCTTTGGTCTGGACAGTGCTTGAAAGCTAGGCTATAGGAACTAAGAGTCAGGTGCTCCTGAAGGTGACACAGAAGCTGGGAGCCCCCTAATTAAACGAGAGAGCACAACCGTGCCAGGAGTCTGCTGGACTTGCTTGCCGGCCGGGTCACTGGGTTGCGCATGCAAGGTGGTATCGCATTGGTGTTGCAGGCAAGCTGCCGCAGATCATCGAGGAGATGTCACAAGCCTGCATGCGGCACATGCAGCACTAATGCGGCAGTGGCAAAGGACAGGGACAGCTGCATCAGCTCCGCGAACGTCGAGGCCTGAGAGGCCGCTTTAACTTTTGATTCAGGACTCTTGATTAGTTCACATTCTCTTTGGGCTCTCGCAATTTTTCTGACTTCCTCAGCTTTTCTTGCAGGCATGGCAGGCATTCATGGTAGCCGGAGGGCAAAAAACATGAATTCGCCTGAGATCTCTCCGACTGAGGCGTGGTACGCGTCCTTGTCAGAGCGCCGCCAACGATTGCGGGAGTTCCAACTCGGATCCCGAGGAGGTGGAGGAGGCGCGGGCGGAGGCGCGCGATATATCAGCCATGCGCGAGAGCTGCCTGCCTCTCCCTGAGAAATTCTTCCAAAAAATGCTTTCCGCTCAGATCTGCTTTTCACTCAGATTCCTCTTCTCTACTTCTCTCCCATATCTTCCTTCTGCCACAGTCCCCTTTCCACAGGCTCAGGACGTATCGGGGAAACAAGTGCCGGCGACTTATCAAGGAGCATCAGGAGACACATGGATGGCGAGTGATTTTGCAGATTGCAGAGATTTCGAGTGACGCGACAGTGCAGCCGACAAGGACCCGCTGCCCGACCCGGAGACCCACGGGGAGTCCGACAGATCCCACCAGGGGGAGCCCCACGCAGAGTTCCACGCGGAGTCTCACCAGGTCCTCGCATCTGCGTTGACGGGCCTCGAGCGGGGGCCTCCAGAATCCGTAATATTCCGAATCCTGCCCTTCTGTGGTCTTCTTTGTGCAGAGAACACGCCCTGTGTGCACGTGGTGTCGTAGAAAGTCTAAACGCTCTAGAGCGCTTTGTGTCTGTGTGTGTGTGTGTCGACATGTGTGACACGTGTCATGTGTGAAAATTGCACACTAGATGTTGCTTTCGATTTGCCCATTTTGCCTTCTGCAAGCACCTCTGCGCATTTCTGCGCATGCCAGGCCACATGTTTGTCACATGTCCGTTGCTTGTCCACTCGTCCTCGAGCCAAAAGAGAGGGCATGGATGGGAATGGTCCGTTTAGGTTGTAGGTTTTACTGTGCTACTTTTGAGTATTCATGTCGCCGAGTTCGGCGAGCTCGTTTCGGATTCTGCAACATCGGAGCTGCGCTGGTCCAAAGGTATTGTTGGGGGTCGACCACACGATTGGGCTCAATGGTTCGGGAAATACAACATAAGCATACCTTGGTAGCTTGGACCCACGGCTGTCGTTGCCCATACGTCACCGCGGACGCGGTCTTGTTACTGTCCAAAAGAAGACTTGAAAAAAGCCATCTTTCTTCTTGCGTAAAGCATTCGTAGGTTCAACAGTCCAAGGCACGAAGATGTTATGCCTGACAGTTGTGGGTCTCGGCGTGACTCGCGCTATTGGCTCTCCTCGCAACAGTCTTGGAGCGCATCGCCGCTGAGCGTGCGTGGGGGGCGAGGGGGCGTGTCAGCGCCGTGTTGGCAATGTTCTTTCAGTCCGAAAAGTTAGGGCGGGGGTGGGGTTTGGGACTGAAACTGCGCAGAAACAACACTGTCGCAAAACCTTCGTTTTGCTTCTCAATTGGATTCTCCGACCTTGCCCTTGCTTGGGCTAGCGGCCAAGTTGTGGCTTGCGACGGGCGGATGCGACCGCCTGCAATGGAGTTTGGTCCAGAACTTCGGCGAAATCAAAAATCGATATGCTTCGACCATCTACGGATGTGTCTGCATCGATGATTTCGATCAAGCCCAAGAGAGCTGTAGTTGTCATTCAAAGCTCTGTTTGAGCAGACACTGTTGTCATGCTGAAAGTTGCCCGAGGTGGTTGCGTTTCAGCTGTCGCCTGCTTCTCTTGCTTGCCGCCGCCTGAGTGTGCTGCAACTTTCCGGGCTTGCAGGCGAACAGTCGCGTGCCAGGCAAAATGCAGGGAAAAGCCAGCTCATGCCGAACTTCATGGCGCTTTGCAGGTTGACAAATGTTGACCAATGTTGACAAATGTTGACAAGAGCCGTCTTGGCGAGGCACTGCCGCCAGCCAAAGGTAGCGACGTGTTTTGACCCCAGTTGGATCGGACGCAATGCACGAAAGCAAGCCCAAAGGTCCGGACAAGACTTGTAAGACTAGTGCTTGGCGCATCAAAAGACATTTAGGACCCCTACAGAGTGACCAATGGGGAGGCCGAGTAGAGCGTTATGGAACGTCTTGGAACCGTTTGGCGCAGCCTGGAAACAAAACTCGCGAGAGTTGCCAACAGGTCTTCAGCTGCGCAATGAAAGAACACGAAAGCAGACGACCATGGCGGTACTGTAATCCGAGCAGTAACTCCCTGCATCTCCAATTTTCTTCAATGAGAAATCTGCCTTCAAAGTTTTCCCCAAACAATGCTGACGGTTCTGAACCTAGCAAGAGCACGTTTTTTGCGGTGTGGATCCAAGCAAGAAAGAGCCTAATGGGACGCATTCTCGCAGACAACAGCCATCCCAGGTGCCCATCTCTCAAACTCTGGCATGGGGTTACTTGTTCTCCTTAGACATGTGTTGTCTACTTCTGCGCCTGTATCAAAAACGTAGAGGAAATCTCAAGGAAACGATCACTACGTAAGCCAGCTCAGCGCTGCTGCAGCTTCCCCCGAAATATCTTCCGTGGGTCAGAGTTGAAAAGGGTATAAAAGGGTGACGATCGGCCTGTATAGGGGGGAGGTTGAGGGGGTGGTTCTTGGCGCCCTTGAGATGTTACAGGCACGGTGGCATCCCCGAAGCGTTTCCAAAGAGTTCTTGTTCGACGCATCGTTACGAAAAGCGCGTAACACTACATCATTTTCTTGTGCAGGCACTGGGCTCATCTGGGCTCCTTACCGCAGCCAACCTTTCCGCATCCGGGGGCCTTTGTACGCTGACTGCAGAACTGTGAGCGTTGTGAGCGTTGTGTCAACTTTCAAAGCACATCAAAAGACACGTCAAAACTCCCTAAACCTTGGTTCTAAGGGTCGCGGAACCCGGTATCTTGGAGAGATTTGGCTCAAAACACAAAACTCACGTGTTTCGTGAAGCTATGCGAGTGCAGGTGTGGAGGAGCGGAGCATGTCTCGGCTCCGTGGGCATGGCCAGACTCGTTTCTACGGCTGACGTTGACCATGTTGAGAAGTGTGCTCGTTTTGAGAGTGTTTTTCAGTGTTTTTCTAGTTTGTTGAGGCTTTCTCTCTCGTTGTGGTGAGATCGGCCTGCCACATTCGGGTTGAGCGCACCGTCACTGTCCGATCCTGGCAACTGTTGAGTCGATTGACACAGTTGACATGACAGGAGGAAAAGAGGAAAATGTTTCAGTTTGTCCCACTTGTCCGAATTGCTTGACCTCCCGGATTATGTGAGATCATTTCGGTCCGGTGTGCCAGTCGGTGCATCGGCGTGTTTTCTTTATGTCGTGTTGCTGGGTCCCAGGGAGGGTCTCAGAGGAGGCCCAGGTCCAACATTGTCTCAGGGGCCCAATATTGGGGGGGCCCTTGAGGCCCTTGGAACATGGTATTAAAGTATACATGTCTAAATGGTATAATGAAAAAACAGGATACTTAAGCGAGTGCCACATGAAGAATCGGGTGTCAGGTTTGCAAACCAAGGCGGAATGGCTTCCTCAGTCTTGTGCATCAGACTTTCAACGGTGAGGCGCAGCCTCCGCTGAAGCCCGTTGACCATGGCAAGTGCTGGCAAGTGCTGACAGGAGACCGAATCAGAGTTGTCGCTTCCGCTCCACGTAGGAAGCTCAGCGACGAGAGGACCGGGACCAGATTCATAGGCTCATAGGGTGAGTGCGGGGGGGCTTCCTCTGAGAATTCCTGACAATGCCTTTGACAGCTCAGGTTGCGAAGGCAGGGGGGCCGCTTGCTTTTGCTTTTTCCCTCCCTCTTCCGCTCCGTTTCAGTTTCGGGGGCACTGCTGGGATCCTGAAGGACTTGTGGCAGGGTGGCTTGTGCCCGCCTTGGACTTTCTTTCAGACACTGGTGAGAACTGGACAAGTTGCTGGTGACACTCAAGTTCTTCGCCGAGAGGCGGTTGGGTGCGGCACTGGACTTGCCACCCTGGGACATCTTGAAGCTTCCCGAGGCGCGGGGCACCTCACCGATGTTGCTGTGAAATTCGTACAAACTTGCGCGAATGTCATTGAAGCACCTCGCTGGAAGCAATGTCCCGGTGTTCCTTTGCTCTTCCTCTGCTCTTCGTGAGATCCCTTCGTAACTTGACCTTGGACGGACTTTGACCAGCTAGCGGCGCAATCCATGAACCATCAGCCGTCGCCGCCATACCGTCAGGGTGAGTGCTGTCATTGACCCTTTCACAATAGAACTCTTCAAGTCGTCATCATCATCAACTGCACGGAGCCCATCGGAGCCCGACCAGTGAAGTCTTCAAGTCCAACCATTCAACTCCCCTCACTTCCCCTCAATTCCCCTCAACTCTCTCAAGTCCCCTCAACTCTCAATGCCCCAAACCTCCACACCTTGTCCTCAAGGCAGTTGCCCTTTGCACTCAAAACCCGAACTTACTCCTGAACCCACAATAGCACCTACGTTCAACTACAACAGCATCTTACAGCATACTTTGAACAAGCGCTTCGAAGCATACGCCCAAGCCATGCAAACGTTTTTATGCGTCTACTTCTCAAGCACCATGCGCATCGCACCCAAGAACAAGCGTCAATTGCGCTTCACAAAAGCCTTCAACATTAGTCCAAGAGGCATTTCGCCAGGGCAAAGATTATGCACTTGTTTGTGAATCGCGACTGCGGAAGAACTGACGTGAGGAGTCTTTACAGAGCCTTCTCTGAAATGGGTCAAAACTTTCTGAGCTAACCCTCGTTGTTAGCTCCATTCCCTCTTCAGCCAACCAGTTTCAACATAACATGTACTTAGGCATAAATGAAAAGTCCACAGATGCTTCAAAGGGTGGCGCCAAAAGGGACTAACCACTACTTCTGAGGGCGGCGCCAAACTACGGAATGAAACCAAGAAACACGAAGCCACTAAGTTGCCACTAAGCCAACCGATGCTTATGAGGGCGGCGCAAAACCGGAACCAGGAGTTGTTTCTCATGCTTCCTCTGTGCTTCATGTGTTTCCTTCGTTTCCTTCGTTTCCTTCGTGTGTGCCCTTCCTGTGTTCCCTTCATGTGTTCCCTTCATCGCAGGACCGGGTTGTGGAAGCATGTGGATTCAAAGCGTAGATTCTGAGTGGATAGTGTCGCTTCGAAAAGCCCTGTCGGCGATCAGAAGGAGAGGGGCGACAAGGGTAAGCAACGATACATGGACACCTGACACGAAGGTATTGAAAAAATGTGCCCCTGATTTGTGAGAATCTGTGAATGTGTCCGGAAGGTCTGACATCAAGTACGACTGAACAGGTAAACCAGAGTGCTGTCACGGGCCCGGTGAACACCAGCGACCATCTTTGAAGGTCCACACTTTTGACATGTCGCGAGATCCGTGTAGCTGCAGTGTAGCTGCGGTGTAGCTGCGGTGTGCAATTTTTCCCAACTTCAGAGTCGGTTCCTGGCCCGCAGCCATGTCGCCACAGGGCACCTAGCAGCTACCTAGCATGATGCGAAAGGGTGACCCCCGGAAGCATAAAAAAGCGAATCGCTGCTTTGCTTGTTTGCTTCTAAGTGCTTTCTGTTGCACTGTTCTATGGCCCAAGTGAACCAAGGCAAGCGACCGCAATGCATGCCTCGCTCCATGGGACCGACACGCTGAGTGATGGTATGGCACTCATTCTAAATGCATTTCTGAAAATACTTAAATATTGAAACATGCTGAGCAAATACTGAGAAACCACTGCATTCGAATCGTCAATTGAAGTGCAAAAAGCTGAGGTACTACGACCCTGGTGTTGCGAAGCTCTTCGAAGATGTCCTACCCGGAGCTGATGACGATGCTCAACGTCACCACAGCAGCTCTTGGTGTTCTGCAGAATTCAGAACAATTCAGACAATTCATTTGTGAGTTTTGCCTTCTGTACATATCTAAATAGGACAAACGTGCCCTTTGCACCGAGGCTGTCTGGTTCCAAGATATGACTTTGCCGCTCAGAGAAGGGCATTGAGTAGAGTGAGTCGCATTGTCGGACACGAACAAAACAACATGTCAACACATTGGTCCTCAATGGTCTTTGTCATAATTCAGGTTTACTTGCCGTGGGCCAAGCTGGCTTTTGTGAACTTCGAAGATCCCGACAGCTGCAAAGCCTATTTCGCTGTCTTCCAGAATATCTGCATCCTTGGCGACATGGCAACAGCCAGAGGGACGGGAAACAAGATCCACGGAGATAGTTGTTTGAGATTTACTTCGATCCCGACCCTTTTGCTAATTGCACTGATCGTTAACCGATGTGGGAGCCTTCCTACTTCCTGCCGCTGGACGGAGAAAGTTGTGACAAGAACATGGGGGAGGGGGGGGGGGGCTGGGGAGGCGGGGTCTGCACCGCCCACACACCTGCTGTGTACAAAAGAAAAAGAAAGTCACACAACGGGCTGCCAGTTAAAGGGTTCAAGCTGTTTGGGGAGGGGATTCGTGGTGAGGAAACCCGAAAATCCTCAACTCTGACCCATGCCTACAACTCCGCGCTCCGACCTAGAAGGGGGTGGGGGCGGGCCTACGATTCGAGCTGGTTAAATTTGCGCTTGCCCTAAACGCGCATGGCCCTCATCGTGTGTTATGTCCAGAAGATGGTTGGAGGAAAAAGCCACGGGGGAGGGGGGGGGGTGGAAGGGGGGTGGAAGGGGGGAGCAAGGTCAGGGGGGGGGGGTACGCCTCCGCAGAAATCAAGCAACCTCACGTCGAGGGTGGCAAAGATTTCTGCCAGGCACAACACTTAAGCGCTTCCTGAACAAATACTAAACAAATGCAAGCAGTGCCGCACAAGGCATTGGTGTCAGATTAGAGCCTTTCGAGAGCTCAGCTTCGTGACACAGGCAATTCAGAGTTCAATACTTCGACACTGCTCAAAAGCAGGTTCGCTTGTCCCGAAAAAAACTCTTGAACCTATAAGCCTCAACTTCCTGAAAGCCCTGAGTCCCGTTTTGATCGTGCTAGGCAAGGAGCATCCTGGCATCTCGGCGGTTGCAGAAGCCTTCGTTCAAGGTCTTGATCGCAATCTGGCCTTTTTCCTTGCAAAGTGTGGCTGGAAGGTCGGGGACTCCGGAACCAAATCGCACATTCCAAAAAGAGATCAAAAAAGAGCAAACCACGAATGCCGGAACAAATCCACCTTAGGAGGGGGTCACTCCGCGGGCCACTTCAAGGTTTGCTCACAGTAACTCCGAGTCACTCCCCATCTTCTCTCTCTCTCTCTCTCTCTCTCTCTCTCTCTCTCTATTTTGCACAGGCCATTAGCGATGCTCGCGCGCCCTCGGTTTTTAGAGGAGGAGCGGCGTTGTGAGTGATGGCAATGTGATGGCAAGCGGTTGTCAAGACACCAAACCCTAAGCAGCGCTCAGTGAGAATATTCTTGCCTTTGATTAACCTCTTCCGGCCTTCTGCTAAGTTCATAGAATCTCAGGTTCGCAGGAGGATAGCCGGGGATGTTCCTTTCATTTCTTGTCTTGCACCGAACCGTAGCTAGCCTGAACGAACCCCAACAGCCTTCCCCTTCTTTGTCTAGTTTCCCAGCTGTGAAAGCCTTGTTTGCCTTAGCAGTGGCAGACATGCTTGCAGTGTCGGCAGTGTTTTCGTGTGCTTGCTGCAATTGTGAAGCTTGTGCCTAGGGTTCTAGGATATGTGTGCGTGTGTGTTGTGGGAGCTGCCTCGGCCGAGTCAAAGGGCAAAGAACAAAACTAGTGACAGAAGAGAGAAAATTTTGCAAAAATGAGTGAGGAGACCTGAGGAGAAGGGATTCTCCGAGAGTCTCTTTTTCCTTATCTCATATGGGGGTTTTGTTTCTCTCACCCACTGGCGCAAACCCCAAAAGAATGAGGGAATCCGGTGCAGAGGCACAAAGTTCCAGTGGGGTGCCAGACGGTCCATCCATTTTCTTGGGGTGGGCATGTCTCGTAAAAAGTTGTCACAGGAGGATGTCTCTCGCACTTTTTCCACGCCCCTGTTTTGCTGTTTCTGATCTTGCACCAAATTGTGAGCATAGTAAGAGAGCCGAGAGCAAGAAGCTGCAGCATCACGTTCTGTCAGGAGTCCAGGTTCCACTGGCGCAGGCCATCCGGGAGCACGTCCGCCAGGCCCGGGGCCCGGAGAATGCGGAGAATGCGGGAGGGGGTACTTGTTTTGATGTCCTCCAAATTATTGTTTTGCTTGTTGAAACAGAATGATATACGGTGAACAAATCCATTCCTTTGGGCCCTTTCTGACACTTGAAGCAGAAAAATGCACAATTAACAGATCCATTCCTTTGGACCTTTCAAACACTTGAAATCTAGATGTCCCCCCGACATCCTTCTAATTGTTTTGCTTCTTGGGGCCTCCCCTAACATGTTCCCCCGAATTAAAGCGCAGGTTCTCGGGAGTCTGTCTCGACCGGGCTGTCCCTCCTCTCCCCGGGCGTCCCTTCGCTTCTCCCACATTGACCTCTCGTCTCTTCCCGACACTGCATTTTGTTCTACATATCCTTCGCAGTAATTATTAAAATTACGTCTGATGCTCGTTCATGCTCGTTCGACATTTCTGTGTGTAGTAGTTGAAAGCAGCACCCACAGCACCGGGTTTGTTAACCCTACATGTCTGTTTAAAGTGTTTAAAAGGGTGCTAAGGGAGTACCACCCCCCACTCCCCCCACCAAGCAAAACCCAAGGGCGCCCTCGACAACCACTGCTACTACTAATATGAATTGGGATTTTCGTGTTGCGATTCTATTTGTGTTAAAGGTTAATGCTATGAAAATTACGAGTTTCAACATTGTTTGGAAAGCAGCGGTGCGTGTGTGCGTGCGTGCGTGCGTTGGCGGGCGTGCGTGGGCGGGTGCTTGGGTGTGTGTGTGTGTGTGTGTGTGTGTGTGAGTGAGAAGTGAGAAGTCAGATGTGAGAAGTGAGATGTGAGATGTGAGATGTGTGAGTGAGTGAGTGAGTGAGTGCGTGCGGGCGCTTGCGCTTGCGTGCGCTTGCGTGCGTGCGTGCGTACGTGCGTGCGTGCGTGCGTACGTGCGTGCCTGCGTGCGTGTGTGCGTGCGCTTGCGCTTGCGTGCGCTTGCGTGTGTGCGGGCGAATGGGTGGGTTGGTGGGGGTGGGTTGGGTGGTGTGCTGCTCACTTTCTGTTGCGGGTGTGCAGGACGTCCTGCTCGACGAGGAGCAACGGGCGTTCGCGATGGGGAAAGGCTTTTGAGTCCATTGCAGACATCATAGAGTCTTCTGTGAGATTTGGTTTCAACGGTTTAGTTAGGCCCGCTTAGCCGCCTAGCCCTGAAGCAACTCGCCTTGGCGATAGGTCCTAGTTGCAACGCTGCACGTCGACCGCCTCCGTTCTTTTCATGCTGAGAAACACCCTTAGTTAAGTATGCACAGCATACAGCCGCTAGGTGTGCTGTTGCAGGCATCACAGACTTCTTGTTTGCTTTGCCTTCGCTTGTGTTTCAAAAGAAACTCCGGGGTTGCGTGAGCCACGTCTGGGTTGTCTGGTCGGGGAACTGGCTACCCCACATGTGCCTTCACAACCTGCTGGTTCACAGCAGCAGGCTATGAGGTGATGCTATGGCGGTACTTTATGGAGGCTACGCTCTGTTTGCATGGCTCCTGGAAACGTTCGTCGTTTTGGGCATGGAATCGTGTGTTTTTAAACTGCAACCATTTAATTGTAAACGCTTGCGCGCGCCGCCTCGGCAGCCTGGCCCCACGGACAGGAAAGGAGGAACGAGGGTTTCTGGTCAGGAAGCGGGGAGGGTTCAGACTGGTTTCAGGGGTGTGGCAGGAGGGAGGGGGTCCAAAAACAGCCAAATTCGCGCGTTTCATAGGAGCCACCGAAGGCGGGACCCCCCACGGCATCGGCTTGCAGCTCCTCCAAGCGATTGGGGGGGGGGGGTCCGCCGGGGGGGGGGGAAAGGGTTGGGTCAGGGGGAAGGAGGCCCGATTCCGGGTCTACGTTTTCCCAAGCAAAACAGGTGTCGTGCTGCTGCACCGAATGCTTCGCGCAGCGGAATTTCCTTTGTTTTTCGCACAAGCTTGTTTGCGTGAGGCACGCTTCAGCACATGGAGAGTCTTCCTTGTCTTCGACCTCCTTTTCCGATGGTGCAGGATCCTCTCGCCTTTTCATCTCCCAAGGCGCCCACGCCAGGATTCTCTTCCCCTCGTCCTCTCCTTGTTCGCCAGGTGGGGTCGGGACCATCCTTGCATTTTTGGCGTGACATTCTGAAAAATATGTAGTGTGATGGTGCCAGGGTCGGAAGATGCGCCCGTCCTGTGGCCGAGGGCCTTACACAAGTTCTACCTCGAAAGGACGACGTCCATCCCGAACATGACGGTGGCTCGCTTCTGACCTTTCCTTGAACGGTCCGTCGAAACGACTCAATGCACGAGCAACACTTCCAGGCATACCTGCCGCCCTTTTTCCAGGAGCCTCCCACATCATTCCGCCTTCCACCACCATATTTGCGGCAATGTAGTAGCTCTCACCGGTGCTCTGCCGGCCACATCTCCTTGAGAACTTGCGCATGTACTCGTCCGCGTTGCAGCCCTGGAGTGAACTTCGGAACCTGCTGCCATGGGAGGCTGCTGTCGACGGCGTCTCGCAGACGACGGGCTGGGCTCCGCTCCCAGTGTGAATCCAGCCCCGTCGGGGCTACTGGTTACGTAGCCCCAAACGATAAAGGAACCCAGTCTCTCAGGAAAGCCTATCTGAGGACCCAGCCCTTTGAGCTGGAGAGGTAGATGCCTGCTGCGCCACATTGATCGCTGTCCTTGGCTTTGGTTGGAACCCGTCTTTTGATCTTTCGCGGCCGCTTTCGTTTTGATATGTGGCTTGCCAAGCGTGCCCAGCACCTCCGCCGTCTCTCCTCTTGCGCTCACGAACATGCACGCGCCCCTTCGCAGGTCCTTTCTTTGGTGAGCCCACCCGTTCCAGCCACATTTCCCACCTTGGGTTGCTCTGGCGGTGTTGTCCGAGGTGCAACCTGTTGCAAACTTAGCCAGTGTGCTCCCGGGTCAGTCTGTTTTGTAGCTGCAGTTCATTCTTCGCCGCCAACCCGCAACTTCACCTCTGAGTTCACCTCCTGGCTGCAATTGTCTTCACCCCTTTCGCGAGACGCCAGCGTCCGGAGCCGACGCAAAATCGTCATTCACTCCTGAGGTCACCTCATCCTTGGCCGACGTCCTCATTGCCGCCAGGAGTCGGGTAGAGTGCCGGCTTCGTTCCACGCGCTGGCCAGTTCGCGGAGCCCCGGTGGGTGGGCTCGAGTTCTGCAACCAGCACACTCACAAAGCGGGTTGCCATTGGCCAGGACTGTTTGATGCGCTCGCCGACCTGCCCTGTCCACAGACAGCGACCTGGCGAGCCCTTTGCGGTGACTTGTCTGGCGCTCTGGACGCTGCCGCCGCCGAGTCGCTCTTGGATAGCAGTGACTGCTGCTTGTGGAGGTGGAGAACGCTCAGAACTCGGGGGGGTATGTCAACCAGGCCACCTGTGCGATGTACGAAGACCACAAGCGGCAAGCGTTCTCACTGCAGCGTACGCTGGTGCAGTGCCCAGCACTGGGACTCCAGTTTATACCGTTGTGGTGGCCAAGTGCTGCGGCCGCTGGCCGCCCTGATCGCCGCGCGAACTGGTGAGCCCAGCGC
>CAJNDS010002683.1:312500-316148 GCA_905221605.1 Symbiodinium natans | reverse complement strand
ATCATCGCAGACTGGCGAGAAGCGAAGCCCATCATTGAAGTGCTCAGCAAGAGTAGGCACCCTTGCGAAGTCCGCATGTGCGTTGTCGCACGATCGGACAAGATGTTCCACCACGCAACGCACTTCGTGGACACGCAGAGCACTGGTGCCGAGATTGTGGTGAGAGGCTTCTCGCTTGAGAGCATGGAGGAGTTCATCCGCACCTACATGACTGCGCGCGAGACATCATGCACGGAGAAATCAATGTCGCCCTTGCAGCCCTGGTTGTCTCTGCCCAGTCTTGTTAAAGCCATCCAGGACCCCAAGATTGCTGTCATGTTGGAGCAGCTCATTCAGCAAAACATGCCGCATGTCTACGAGGACTGAAAATCATACGTGCTAATTCGACTGCATTTCTCAACATAGCCGCAGTCTCACAACGCAGAAAACTTGTTTTTGACTCGTGCCGGTCCAAGACTGGACCGCAAGCACTTGTCGAATGAGAATTGGACACGACCTGTCCGCATCTAGTCTCACTACGAATGAACCAAAGTGTCTGGAGACAAAAGGTCCGCAGTCACCATAAGCCCCTAAGCTCTCAGCCAGGCCCAAATACTTTTTGCATTAGACGGAAGCCCCACGAAGGCCCATGCCTATCCTTATCAAACCCTGAGCCCAAGACCCTTAGTCCATTCGGGCTTTGAGTTCGACCCTTAGTCCTCAACCCTGTGGTGCCTCAACCCCTCAACACCGTGCCCTGAAGGCTCAACCCCGGATGTGATGCATGTCATCGGAGTTTGTTCAATTATGATCCCAAGGCTCCGTATGACAACAGGAACCCCCCGGAAGGGGACCACAAGTGAGTGACAGTACCCTTGAACCCGAAACCCTAAACCCCCCAAACCCCCCAAACCCTAAAGCCCAAACACATCGCAGAAAGCTGTCAGGTTGGCCGCCTACCTGGCCAGCATGGGCTTCGCTGCGGCCCGGAGCCTTGCGCTTCTCTCGTTGGCCTGGGGGGGGTGTCTTAGAGGAGTTGAGGGTTTAGGCTGTAGGGTATAGGGGCTGAGGGGGGTTATAGGTAAGGGGTTGGGGGGGCTTGGGGGGGCTTGGGGGGGGCTTGTTGGGCTTTATTCCCGGGGGGGTTAGTGGGTTTAAAGGTTTTGGGCGGTGGGGGTTTAGGGGAGTTTCTTTTTATCTTTCAATTTGTTTTTTGTTGGCGGGGTTTAGGGGGGCTTTAGGGTTTTGTTTCAGGTTCAGGGCTTAGGCGTTCATGAGTTGATAAGGGTTCGGGCTGAGAGCGGGTCGATAAAGAGGTGCAGCATTCAGGGCTGAACTTGTTTATGTGAGGGCTTATCGGCAAGTAGCGTCCAGGATTGAGGGTTCGTTTTTTGTTTGTGCCAGCTGAGATTTAGTGTGCTCGATGTGAGAGGACGCGTGCGCATGCGTGCATGCTTGGGGCCATGCACTTGCCATGATCACCCTGGCTTTTCGGGTTTTGCGTCGCTTTGGATTTCTGATGCACAGCATGAGAGTTCAAATTGAAGGTCGAGTTTTCGAATCTCCGTCGAAAGCTGTCCATGTTTCCGTGTCTGCAGAGTGGTAGAGGGACAGGGCTTGGGGTCCGGGTCCCGACCTCTGAGGTAGCTGGGGGACCCCTTCGGGGCTGTCGGGGGTGGCGATTTTTTAAGGCCCTGGTGTGCTCTCAGGTCACCTGCGTGCTGTTGCTGGTCCTGTGCGCGCGGAGCGCCACAAGGCATGCTCACCGGCCCTGAACTCCGTAGGCCCTAGGTGCGCTATGGACTCCAGGTTCCAACTGTCCGACTTAAGGGCCAGAAATCAACAGTAGCTGCCTGGTTGATTTCTCTTGCTTGTCGCTTGTGTGTTTTTTGTTTCTTTCTTCTTCCTGTCTTGGCTGTGGTTGGTTCCTCCTTCGTCTGCGTGTTAAGAGTGGGCGCGCAACTTCGTCACTGGCCTTTTTTTCCATTATGTCTTGCCCGTGTCTTTCTTTCAGTGTCGGCGCCAAAGCCCCCACACCCTACAGACAAAGGTGCGGAGGAAGCCCGACTGCTGGATGAGTGTAACACCTCCTTAAAGGCACTTGAAGCCCACCTTGCCGCCTTGCTTGAAAGTAGGAGCCGGAGCTTCCTTTAAAGGACATCTTGGATGCTGATTTCCCCGCTGCCCTACTCAGAAGAACAAGTACCCTCGTGGTCAGGTTATCCTACAAGTCTGTCGTCCCGGAGGAGTGGGCTTTTCTTTGCCACAGGGAGGGTCCAGCTCCAAATCCTGAACTTCCTAAACGCTGGCCAAAGGGTCATTGTTGGGTTTCGTACTGGTTCATGGCAGGAGTTAGGGTCCCTTACGTGATTCTTAAGAGATACGAGGGACTTCTAGAAGGGATCCGTAATCCGACCGGGTTTTATGACGGGTTGGGGTCTGAGGCCGAGGAGGGAGGAAGGTTAGGGGTTCAGGGTTCAGGGTTCAGCACGATAGTCGTAGGTTTTTTTGGGGCTTAGCACTTTAGGGTTCGAGGGCGGTCGTTTCCAGTTCGCTTGGAGGACGAGCGGGCCTCCAGGAAAGACCAGCGCCCATTTCTGTGGCATTATTTGATCCATGGCCGCTGGGTGGCAAGCAGGCAGAGCAAGGTAATAACCGTCACAACAGTGCGTAATATTTGCAATCACAACGAAAGTCATAAGAATGAGCATAACAATAAGGAAGGTGACGATACATTCATAGATAGTTTACAAACATAAACATTAAGCAGGAGATCAAGAATCATGTTGTCTGCCTCGTCACACCAAAAAACTGATGAACAACCCTAAATCCTGGCGGGTCCACAAGGGACCCGAGCAAAAGTATGGCCCCACCAGCAAACATGAGGTGCAGCAGTTAGGTCACAGCCTTGAGTGTTCAAAAATGACGCCTTTCTGCTCCCCCAGTGCACCATGTCAAGAACAGCATGGACGTCGTCATGGTTGCAGAACGGATTAGACCATGGACGTCATCATGGTCGGGCCATGGATGCTCTCTTCTCAGAACGGATTAGACCGTCTTGTTTCTGTGCTAACTATTGTGAAGAAGGGCTAAGCGGATGCAAGCAGAAGGGGCCTTAGTTTCGCACACGGATGCTTTAAACAAATCATGGTAATTTCAACATAAAATTTCGGGGATAAGGTAATAGCCGGAAGCAACGAAACAGTGGTATTTGCGGGGGAGTCTGAACCAGGTAAGTCAGAACTGTGCAAAAAGCGTGGGTCCCTTATGGCCCCGCCTAGCCCTAAATTGTGGACCCTAACAGCGCCAAACCCAAAGCTGCCTAAGCTCGAACTCCAAGCCACGCGCCGCTGAGCAGAGGGTTTTCAGAGACCTGCCGAGGCACCTTGGTCGCGGCCACCATCTGCCACTTCAGACGCACTTGGACCTCCCAAACCTTGTGTAAGCTCCTAAATTCAGGGCTTTGAGAAAGCTTCCTCCAATAAACCCTGAACCCCAAAGCCTAAAGCCCTGAAATCCCCAAACCACCCTCGGCCTGGAGCGTTCGGCCCGCTGGACCTGAGAAGGCCCGTCTTTTTGCTTGGGAACTATCAGTGTTCAGGCGGGATCGACTCAGTGGTGAAGGGCTCTAAATGCTCTTCAAGCGTCTGAACTAATTTGTCAAGCCCA
>CAJNDS010002683.1:170000-307500 GCA_905221605.1 Symbiodinium natans | reverse complement strand
AAAGCCTATAAGGCCTAGAAGGCCTATAGGCCTGTAAAGGCCTATAAGGTAGCAGGCGCACGCAATTAAGGAAGCCACTCCCTCCTGTCATTGGCAATGAAGGAATGTATATCTTCTTGCAGCTGTGGTCTTTCAGGGGGCTTTCGAATCCTAGGGGTGTTGTGGGTGGTTTAAGGGACCTGCTACTATTTTCGACGGAAAGTATTCGCCACAAGCAACGCTGCCTCTACTTGCTGACCAATAATGACAACCCTTGAAACTGAAGAGCCCAATCCAATGCCAGCGATCAGGCTACACAGGTAAGCCCACCGCCTCCCCAAAGAGCGAGTCCCGGAGGCGGGGGGGTCGGCAGTGTCGTGGTGGCTTTTGGGGGTTTGGGGGGTTGGGTTGTGGACTGAAACCTGTGATCAGTCGAAACCCTGAACTTTCTAAGCCTTGCCCGGGGTGGGGGGGAGTTGTCTAGGCTTAGGGTTGAAGGCTAAACCCAAATCGAAACTCTATCACGCAACGCCACTGAGCATGCAGGGCACAGGGCTTGCAGAGCCTCGCGCGATGGAAGCCCCTCTTCCAGGACTTTGGGTGCAAGCAAACACGTAGTTACAGGAAGACCCCACTTGGAGGTTCATGGGTTCAGGGTTTACGCCTTCAGGGTTTCTGGGGGAAGCGAAAGCCTTTTGAGAGCCCGAACTTTTCGAGTTTAGAGAGCTTATCAGGCTTACGTAGAGTCGAGAGATCCTCCAAGCCCTCGGAATCCCAGAGATGCCCAATTTCAGGCGCCCCAAACAAACAGTCTCCATCGAAATCTCCATTCTTGCGAGCGTTCTTTTGTTGCGCAAGCCCTTCATGTTTGGGGCATGAGAGCTCCAGGACCCTACGTTCTGCGGCGAAGCGCCCGACATCGGCCCCTGGTCTTGACACACTGCTTGGTTTTGGATACTTTTTGGATTATAGAGAGTCAGGGCTCTGTTTTTTTGAAGTGGAGAATGGTTTACACCGGTCTGTTGCAGGCAGTCTTTGTGTTTACTTACATGTCGCGGGTTGCGAGAGGAGCAGGGCGCCCCCTAAACTGCCCAGGTTTGTGTCTTGATCAGAAGGTCCGAATTCGACGGGACTCAGTTCTTGTCCGTACTGGGGCAATGGTTTTTTTGGGTGCAAGTGTGTTGCTAAGAACCTCAGCAGAGAACCTCAAGAATGGAGCGTGCGAGTGGAGCAAGAGGTCCTCCTTCCAAGGAACATTTGCCAAACTCTGGCCCCTCGGCCTGAACTTAGAACTTATAAGCCCTACCTCGCCAGCCCGCGGAGGACCATCATTGCACGAATGTCCTAGTTAGGTCCCATGCTGTCTGCACTTCAGGCGCCGTCCGCCGGCTGCGAGCTCAGGAGCTTTGAGCTTGCTGCCCTGGGGAACCCAAACTTGATACAAAGCAGCCTGGAGTTGAAGGGTGAGGCGACCCTATGGACCCTGTAGACCCGAAACCTGGGGGAGGTTCCTTCGGAAGAAGCTGCCGCCCCGAGCCCAAGGTGCGCGTCCGTCCCCAGGTACGTCAGGGACAAGAGACGAAGCCTGGGCCTCTGCGATGTTCGTGCTGTCTCGTGCTGTCTCGTGCTGCTTCCGCGTCAAACTCCACGGAAGCTGGGGGAGCCAAGTTATCTTGGGGGTCTTGAAGCTTCAGCACGAGAGCTTTCACCTCGTTCCTTGAGAGAGGGGCTTCAAGGGCCGTTGGGGCCTTGGGATGTTGCTCGGAAGTTTTGGGGCTTTGTAGGTTTTAGACTTTTGGGGCTTGGAGTTTAGGACTTTTTTTGATTGCGGGGTTTGGGGGTTATTAGAGGTTCTAGGGGGTTCGAGGATGTGAGTGCTCGGTGCGTTGGCACCTGCCCGGCTGCGTTGCAGGCTTCGTCTTTGAAGAGCAGGCGGAGGCCCCGAGAGGGAGCAAGGAGCAAAGGAGCCAAAGCACAGAACATGAAGAGTCCCCCGTAGCACCACCTTAGCCGTCTGGGCTTCCCGGACGGCGGGGCCACAAAACGAACCAACTTGGCCTCAGACCACAGGCGGTGCTGTCTCCGGTATCTCCACGACAGGGATGGCCGCTCGGCTCGGTGCGTAGTCGGGCTTAAGGTTTGAGGCTTTGAGGGCTGTGCCATGTGCACCCTAAGCCCTCATCTCTAGAGCCCCTTTGCCTACGCCGGAAGCTCAGGACTCTTCCAACAACGTACCAGAAGAACCTGACCAAGCTCAGGGTGCATCGCTCACTTCGTGATTTGAGCGCGTGCAGCCATACTTCTTCGCAACTCTTCGGCGACATGCCCAAAGCCCTTGCAAAGGAACCTTCAACCCTTCAGCCCCTACAGCCCGACACCCCTAAACTCCTACAACCCAGAATTCCTGGTATCGGCTGGCAGTGCCACTGTTCTTTGGAGGGGCTCAGGGTCCACTAGGAGGGGGGGGGGTTCTTGGAGCTCTAAGTTTGGTATCTGTTTTTGTTTTGTTATTGTGTGTGTGTGTGTGTGTTCTTTTGGTTTGTGTTGTTTTATATGTTTTTAGGTTTGTTGGGTTTCCATTGTTTCACGTCGAAGGTTCAGGGGCCATCGGGCTTCTGCCCCAAAGCCCTCGACCCAGAACTAGCAAACAGCCACTCTTGCGAAGGGGCTGGCGGCCCGCCGCCACTCTGACATATCCGAGCAGGCGGGCTGGCTTCCAGCTTGCGTGTGTTTCGAGTTTAACTCTCAAAGAGTTTGCAAGCCTATTTCATGCCAGCGGAATGAAAACTACGTAGGTTCGCGGTGCGTAGTTTCCACTGCGGACTGGAACAGCGCTTTTTGTGATGCATGCATGTGTTTGACCTGTGTCTTTGATGGATCAAATTCGCCCTGTTGGGGCCCCGGGCGACTTCTGTGCACACGACATCCCAAGCAGGTGTTCACTGATATTGTGCAGTATGCTGATTGGATTGGGACGTGTTGCAGTAAGCCCAACCACACCGCTACTTGTTTTTGTTGTAAAAGGGCCATGGCAGTTTCTTTGGGTTTAGGATTTGGGGATGCAAACGGCTGTTTCAATATATTCATGATGATCATCTGCAGCGGAAGCGAACGACCTTGCATTACATTTTCACTGTTTTTTATGTCTCTCTCTCTCTCTCTCTCTGTTGTGTGTGTGTGTGTGTGTGTGTGTGTGCGTGTGTTATGTGTGTATGTTGGTTGGCGTGCTTGGTAAAACGCATCCCAAGCCCCAAACTTTTGGAATCGAAAAAATTAGAGAGGAAAAGAAAACACAAAAAAGCAAGAATGAAAAAGAAGGACGAATCTACACTGCCAGCCCTTCAAAAATCACACTCTTAACCCTCGCAAGAGCCACCACCGTCACCACGACGACTATGACTGAGGGTAAGGAACGCCATGGAAAGCCGTAGAATAGAGGCCAGAGTGCAAGAGTCAGAGTCAGGGTTTAGATGGGTTTAGGGCAGTTTAGGGTCACATGGCCGTTTTTTCTGAGTGCTGCGAAGCGCTG
Organism: Symbiodinium natans; assembly: GCA_905221605.1. Lineage (NCBI taxonomy): Eukaryota > Dinophyceae > Suessiales > Symbiodiniaceae > Symbiodinium > Symbiodinium natans. Next base: position 303,992 of record CAJNDS010002683.1, on the reverse strand, counting down.
GAACTTCAGGGCTCCTGGGCTCGGCGGAGCTCCCTCGCCTCCTCGGACCAGGCCTCCGCTCTCCTCGCTCTCCTCTCTTTGCTCTCTTGGCTCTCTTTGCTCTCTTGGCTCTCTGTGTGCAGAGTGTGCAGAGTGTGCGTAGTGTGCATAGCGCGGGGGCTCTTCTTCTTACAGGGCGAGGGCTTTTCTGGGGGTTCCTTGCTCGTCGCTCGTTCCGTCACCTTGTTTGCTTCAGCTGTTTTGTGTGAGTTTCGTGCGCGTAATGTAAAGTGAATGGTGGTGCCGGTAGTGGTGGTGCTGGTGGTGGTGTTGGTGGTGGTGGTGGGAATACCAACAAGGGGTCGGGGGTGGGGGGAGCTTAGGTCTTGTTTAGGGTTTACCAGGTTTTAGAGTGCGCGGATGTATTGGGCTTTGTTTGGATTTTGGGTGACGAGTTGAGAAACCCCAGGCCGGGCAAGCCCTCTAATCCCAAAACCCCAAAACCCTGGACCCGACATCCGACAGCCACCTCAGGGCAGCGTCGGCAACCCTGTGAGCCCGCTCCGCTCGGTTCCCAGCAGAGGGCTCCCCCAAACCTTTCCAGAGGCGTGCCAGCCAAGAATCTACGACACAACGTTGTGGGACCCCTGTTTATTGTGGATTTACGGTTTGCATAGTTGACGCTATGCTTTCCCTCACTTTTCCCTTAAAACTCAAGTCTTGGCTCACTCTAACACTAATGTCAATGGCAATTCATCTTAGCAAAGTCTGGATTTGCCTACGTGTTGTTGTCTTATCACTACTACATTACGACGATTACTGATTACTACCCCTGCTGCCACTACTACAACTACTACCACTACTACCACTACTACCACTACTACCACTACTACCACTACTTCCTGCTTCCGTTACTTGCGCTACGACGACGATTGTTACTACTGGAATTATTCTTCTTACGATTATTGCTGAAGAATGAGTGAGAATGAGAATACTCGTGATAGCAAATAGCTTGCGCCCCAAACCAACCCTGCCACCCCAGCCTCTTCATCTACCATGTGTAACGTGCTCCCAAGATGGATGTCGGGGTCGATTGTGGGGGGTCGATCTAAATTCTGGAACCTTTCGGGACCTTTCGGGTTTAGGGTGGCTTGGGGGGGATTCTGTTCTGGAATACCCTTCGTATTTTGGGGTAATGAGAGAAAGGTATTTGGATCCCCCCCCGGTGCTCAGGGGAATTTGCGCTCTCACCGGGTGTGGTGCGCAGCATGTCAGGGAGGGGGACTGGAAGGTTTTTGGGCCTGGGCCCTACATCCTAGAATTCCTATACCCATAAGCCCTTAACCCTCCAAACACGAAATCCTAAAACACCGTCGCGGAATCCTAACCCTAACATGCTAAAACGGATTTGTCGGTTTCTTGTGGGGAAGGTCAGGGGCGCAGCAAAAGCCAGATGAGTGCCAGCAGTGCCTTGGATGCATCTGGGGCTTTGGGCTGTAGGGATGTCAGGGTTTGGGGTTTGGGGTTCAAGGAGTTTTTTTTTCCCCCTGAATTTCTTCAGACCCGAACGGGTAGATAGGAGCTTGTGTTAGGCAGCTCATGCAAAGCAGACGAGCCCTCTAGACTCCGGACATCTTCCACAAGCAAAAACTCTGTTGCAGCGCCAGCATGCCTTTTCCCACGCAGCCCAAAACCCCTAATGCCCCATCAGTGTTGATGCCCAGGTGGCGGATTCAGCGACGTGTCGGTCCTGCCAGCGCCACTTTCGAAGGGTTTAAGTTTGGGGTTCAGGGAGCCGGGCCCCCAAACGTGCACCCTGATCAAGGGCACTTAATTATAACCCAACTTCAGACTCTAAACCCCTAAACCCCTACACCCCCAATCCCTGACCTTGATGAGCCTCCCAGAATGCCAGGACGTCGGAGGCGGCACGAGTCCGCTCTCGCCCACTCTGGGGGCTCTTTATCGCACCTCCAGCAAGGCATGTAGGGCTTGAGGCTTGAGGCTTGAGGTCAGGGTTCAGAGGTCAAAGGCTGAAGTGCTTAGGGACTCTCTGCCATACCCGGCTTCAGGAGTCGCGCCGAGCCAGCAAAGATCGCCGGGATAGCAGAAATAGTGCGCACAGTGATAGCGGCGGCCTGAGCCAGGGTTTGAGGCATCGATCCCTTCGGCTTTGGCCCCTCCACCCCGATGTCTTGGACAATCCCCCCGACATGAAATATAGCGTGCAGATGCAGGGCAAAGGGCACCCCAAACCTTAAGCCCGGAATCCTGCTCCAACCCTAATAATAAGCCAAAAGCCCAAAACCCCTGGGCGTGTCCCAGGCGCAATGTCTGACATCTCCGATGCTCCGGCCCTCCACACGATGGACCACGCCCAGGCAGCGAGCTGCCGACTTTGAATGCTTGAAGACCGAACTCCATGAAAGGCTGAACCACCAAAGCCACACATGCATCAACTTTCTCTCAACCCAAGACAAAGGCATGCCCAGAAGAGGCATCCGCCCCAGAAATCCAGCCACGGCAGGTGTGTGCTTTGGCCTCGGTGGATGAGGAGGACAGTGGCCTCGTTGGGAGTGCTTCTAAGGGTGCAACTCCTGTTAAGCGCCCTAAGGAGGGTTATCCTGTAGCTCACGTTGCGCGAACCTGACCCCATAAGCCTCCAGGAAGGGTTCTAAGGAGTTGGGATTTAGCCCAAACCACGAACTTGGGTAGGCCCAAGCCATAAAGCGGTAGGTAAACAGAGTCCCAAGAACATGCTCGATGCAGGAGTCCCACTGGCCCAACAGCCACTTTAAGATAGCGCCTCATAACTCATAACCCCCAAAACACCTCTCCAACCCACCACGCAATGCTTGTAAGCGCAGGACGACCGGCAGATCGAAGCATCGCCGCGCGGCGGCGCGCATCCTCCGCCGCTGGCACCGCCGGCGCGGCAGCCCGAACTCCGATTCCCGAAGTGTGCGTCGGAAGCCCTGAAGCTGACAGCCGCGACAGCCCCACAAGCCCACAAGCCCCTGAAAGTTTCAAGTGTCCGGGATCCTAAAGCCCCAAACCCTGCACCCGAGAATATCTGAAACCCTGTCTCAGGAAGAGCCTAGAAGGAAAGCCCTGAAGCTGCAGCAGGTGCCCATAGCCGCTCAGATCCCGCGACCTGATGGCGAGGCTCGATTTCCTGGCTTTTGGCTCCTTTCGCGTAGATGGGTTTCTTGTTCTTCTCTGGGTTTTTTTGTGGGGACGGAGGAGCTTGACAAACGTCAGGGGTTTTAGGAGTAGCTTGGGGCGGTCTGGGGCGCTTGGGGCTTACGTGGAGTTTAGGGTTCAGGGCGTCAGGGGTTTAGGGCCTTAGGTGTTCGCGCAGGTTCAGCGACCATCGGAGGGCTCAGAGCTCGTCTCATGCTCGACTTCTCAAAACAGTTGGCTCCTGTAGTCCCTTCATACTGGCAGCACAATGTCACGAGTCCGCGCAGGTGCCTGCCCATGGCGAGGATGAGGATGTGCGTTTGCACCATCGCCTTGGAACTAGGGCGGACACCTCGCAAAGCACTCTGCAGATCAGGGAAGCGTTCTAGAAACGCCTGCGGGGTTAATTACAGCAAAGGAAGAAATCATGCAGAGAAGAGCTGAAGCCGCCACTCCCCATTTTCCCTTCAACTGCAACATGAAAGACCTTGTTCTGGCTACTCACCTTTTTCCCACCATGCTGTCATGGCTTGTGAGAAGGATTTTGTCTTGATGTCTTCGTGGGGCGAAGTAGCAATCGTTGCAAACCCAGGTCGTCTGAGACAGCACTGGGCGAGGCTTCGGTGTTGGAAAGCAAAGCAAATGTACCAAGCTCTTCTTGGGGCACTTGTTTTTCAAACCGCATCGAGCCTCCATTAGTATGCAAACCTCTGCAGCCAACCCTAAAGCCCTAAACCAACAGGGGGTTGTTGTACACCAGGCTCTCTCCGTATAGGCGCATGTTGCAGGTGGTTGCAGTACGATTCCTTGCAAAATGCCCCTTCGCACGGCACGCAAACTTGAAGCACCCCTAAGCCCTAAACCCCGCTTCAAAACTTTGAAGCTCAAGGGCCGTCGTCTTTGCAGGAGTTCACTGATCTGGCTTTGAGAGCAAGCGTTTCAGGCGCCTGTTTGCACGGTCAGCTTAGGACCCAAAGGGCTTAGTTATAGGAGGTTGTAGACCCCAGAGTGGGGCGGATTCCAAGCATGGATGACACAGTTCCACCGGCTTTGGGTGTGTGATGCGGGGATGTTTTTAGCACAAGGGGCTTTCGCAGCTCTCAAAAGAGACTGGAAACGCAAGTCAGTACAGAAACGAGAAGAGGGATGGCCCGAAAGCATCGATTTGCCGTGCGTTGAGTCCATGCAGTTGACTCTTTGCACTCGAAGTGTATGCACTTGGAGAAATGCATGCACTTACATGGTTGCATAGTCACTTCCGCGACCACGCGAAAACCCGCAGAGGGGTTACGTTTGCATGTCAAGAAACGCAAAAACACGATGGTTTTGGCACCGCGCCAAAGCCGAAACCCGCAGAGGGTTGTCTGCGGCCACGAAAAAAAGTTCCAAACACGACGGTTTTAGCACCGCGACCCGGCGATTAGCCGCAGAGGGTTGTCCGCGGCCAGAAAGAAACGTAAAAAAACGACGGCTTTAGCACCGCGACCCGGCGATTACCCGCAGAGGGTTGTCCGCGCAAATCAAGAAACGTAAAAAAACGACGGTTTTAGCACCGCGACCCGGCGATTACCCGCAGAGGGTTGTCCGCGCAAATCAAGAAACGAAAAAAAACGACGGTTTTAGCACCGCGACCACGCCGAAACCCGCAGAGGGTTGTCCGCGCAAATCAAGAAGCGTAAACAAACGACGGTTTTAGCACCGCGACCACGCCGAAACCCGCAGAGGGTTGTCCGCGCACATCGAGAAACGTAAAAAAACGACGGTTTTTTCACCGCGACCCGGCGATTACCCGCAGAGGGTTGTCCGCGGCCAGAAAGAAACGTAAAAAAACGACGGTTTTAGCACCGCGACCACGCCCGATTGGCGATGTCAACCCAGCCCGCCGCCTTAGAAAGAGTAATTTTAATTTGAAAAATCTAGGACTGGGTACGAAGGTCTACTAAATTCTACGTAAATCACGTAATTTCTATTAGCTTCTACTTCACTCTATGCACTTCACTCTATGCACTTCACTCTATGCACTTCACTCTATGCACTTCACTCTATGCACTTCACTCTATGCACTTCACTCTATGCACTTCACTCTATGCACTTCACTCTATGCACTTCACTCTATGCAACTCTATGCACTTGACTCTATGCACTTCACTCTATGCTCTTCAGTCTATGTTGTTGGGTCAGAGGGCTCCGCACGGAAGAACCCTTCGCGATGCTTTCGGGAAAAATCGTATTGTATTGTGCTTTATTGCATTCCGTTGCCTTACATGTCTCAGAACAGTATCAAGAAAGATAAATAAATCAATGTATTTATATATATATATATGTAGAGATAGATATGTGGTTAGGGCTTGGCACCCCTCCTTCAAAGCCTTCAAAGCCATGCGCCCCCAAAAGGCACCTTCTCCGGGGGCCTAATGTCCCAGCCCGCGAGCCCCAGCTTCCCGTTGGCCGGGACCTCAGGTGGCGAGGTGGGCCCTCGGGAGATTTTCATTGGGGTTGCCTTTGTTGGCTGAGGACTCTAGGACCCAGAGTGGGCCATTAAGTATCTCCGTTTTAGGGGTGAGGTTTCTGGATAAACCCCCTTGAGCCAAAAAGGGTGCCCTTCTCAATTTTCGGTTACTCTGGGATGTAGTTGGGCTTCGTAGACTCTTATTTGGGACTATGTTTCTGTGAGAGTTTCATTTGTTTTTTTTCAGGGTTCCCCTGGGTTTACGGTAGGTTTTAGAGGGTCGGCGTGTCGGGCGTGCAGTCGCTTCATCGACTACGATGGGCATGATCTTTCCCCGAGTTTTATGAAAACCTCTCGGGCCTAAGACCACACCTTGGGGCCCTCAATGCCCCAAGCCACCCCCGTACACCCCAAAGCCTTAGCGGCCGGTTTCAGGGATTTAGGGGTTTAGGTTTTGTGGTTTGCTTGGAGGTTCATGGGTAGAAAGAGGGTTCGAAGCACAGTGACGTAGACCATAGACCTCAGCTACCCGTGAATCACCCAAGCAAAGCCTAAACCGTAGACCCCAAATCCCTAAAGCCTCATAGCTGCCAGTGAGACTCCAGGTAAGAGATGGTGAGGGTCCCCAAAAGCGTCTCCAAACCCTTTAGGGCATGCAAAAGAGGCCCTGCTTGGAATTGCTCTTCCTGGCGCCCGCGCCTTGTGGAGGGTTGTCCTCTCTTGGGGTTTAAGGGGTTTAGAAGGAGTGGGGGGTTTGGGGGTTTTTAGGTTCAGGGCTTCTCAAAACCTACTATAACCCAACTCCCTTACGCCCCAAACCGTCCTCGCTATCGTTCAGTAGGTACTTTTGATGATGATACTCGCTTTTTTAGAGCGGACACGCAGCAAGGGCCAGCTGATGCTGAAGGTGCTTGCCAGTATCGGCAAGTAATGCTGATGATGCTCACTGATGGTGGTTATCGGACACCCAGAAGGGGCCACCTGATGCTGGTGATGCTTGCCGTCATGGCCCGGGACTCCTAGCAAGCTGCTAGCTGATGCCCAGTAAGCTGCTTCCTGACAACCGGAAGAGGCCAGCTGATGCTGATGAAGCTTGCCATTATGACCCGGGCGCCTTGCCAGCTGATGTTGATGATGCCCAGCAAGAGGCCAACTGATGCTGATGATGCTCACCTTGATGGCGTTCCCCCCCCCCCCCCACCTGCCCCTGATATCAAGAAGGGTCCCCTGGTGCGTCACGGGTAGCATCATCACCATCAGTTGGCCCGGCGAAATACGGAGCTCTCGGCTGGAGCTGTTTTGGGGTTGAGGAGGCGGTTTCCGGGGGCCTTCGCGTCCACTGAGGTAGATGCGGAGTCTGTGCACTCAGCTTCTGACTTTTGCTTGTGTTCTTTTGGGGGGGGGGGTTCAGGGATTCGGCGGTCAGTCCAGGAATTGTGTTGGCGCTTTCGTAGGATTCTCAGGGTTTCAGGTCGATTTGCCGGTTTGCAGGCGGGGAGCGGGAGCTGGCAACAGCTTCCATGGGAGGGTGCCTTAGTGGTGGGTCTCAGGGGTCTTCACAAACTCAGGCTTTCCAGGTGTCATTCGGCTTGTTTGAGGTTGTGGGTCTCCGGCTTTTAGGCCTCGCAAGCCCAGAGCTGCCACCAAAACCCGAACCCTGAGGCCCTGACGAAGCCCAGCTGAAGTGAGGGAACCACAAAAGGCCCCCCTAAACTCAAAACCCATAGCTCCGCGACCGCGATGCTCCGCGATGCTCCGCGATGCTCCGCGATGCTCCGCGATGCTATGTGCCATGCGAGGCCGCCCATCGACTCGCATCGCACCAACAACTCGGACTGTTCCGGCCTCGAAGCGCCTGAGGGGTTTAGGGTTTAGGGTTTAGGGTTTAGGGTTTTGAGTTTAGGGTTTAGGAGGGTTGAGACCTTAAAAGGCCTTGGCAAACCTTTGCTGCATCCTTCCAAGCCCACGAAATTCCTTACAAGCACCCTTGGGAACCCCTAAGCCTCAAATTTCCCCAATGAATTCCTGCACCTCTACACCTTCAATCATCTTCAATCCCCTTGACTCCTGAGCTGTGGCCCCAGAAGTCTCATAAGTTTAGGATTTTCACGGTTTCGCCCTATGAAACAGAACCCACGAGAAACCAACACAAACTCAGAGCACCGACCAGAGGTGTCAGTGGCATCCTCCGGGATCTTGAGTTCGAGAAGGGCCTCATCGGGGGCCAGGCTGGTATTTGGGGCTCGGTTTGAGGGCTTTTGGGTTGAAACAAGAGCACCCCCTCCCCCGAAAGCCTCAACGGCTTCTCCTCTCCATCCCTCCCAGCCCATCCCAGCCCTTTTTGAGCCACAACACAGGACGACGATCACGTGCAGTCCAGGCCGCCGGGCGGCTTCTGGCCTTTTGGATCTTTTGGGCCTTTTGGGCCTTTCGTGGGTTTTGGGACTTGCGCGCTTTTGCTGCTTTTGCTGGATGTTTTTTTGTGTTGAAAGGGTGGAGAAAGGAAAGCGTCCCTAGCTTGCACGCCGTGGTGGCCGGCCTGCACTTGAAATCCCTGAGCCGAAACGCTTCAACCCTGCACCCTCTAAACCGCCATTGGGTTGTCTCTAAGGGCTTCCTATCACCGACGGAGCCCAGATTGAGGATCCCAAAAAAGGGGACACGGAGAACTGGGAAGGCAGACGGAGCCGACAGTCGGCGGCACCGATTCCCTGCTGGACGTGATGCAGCCTTCGCCGTGCTTGGGATGTGTGGCCTCAGGTTTTAATTGGGTTGCCACAGGGTCTCGAAATCTAGAAGCTTTGTGGCGTTTACTGTCTTGCATTGGCAGGTTTAACAGAGCTTCATGGTGTTTAGGCTTGGGACAGGGGGCCTTCCAAGAACCTCTGTCGAGCACAGTTGAATTTCGATAGTCCCATGTAAAGCTATCAATGCAGCCAACGCAAACTATTTCAGATGTCTAGCCTTTGGGGCGGAATTCTTGTTGAGTGTGGATTTGGCGCCCCTCCCTTCCGCCGACTGTCCCGCATCAAAAACAAACGTAGTGAGCAAGGAAGGCCGACAAACGCCACAACGCAAGCGAAACACCCACCACTCACCCACCCACCCACATACCAAGGCACGCAGACAACACACACAGACCACAGTAAAACAAACAAGCAAACAAACAAGCAAAATATGCAAGCAGACAAGCAGACTGCATGAGATGAAGAAAAAGAAACGTTGCAAACAAGCACAACTCAGCTTGGCATTCTCGATTTCTCCCGAGCTGAACCCCGGGTCGACTAAAGAGAGCCAAGAACGCCCAAACAGACTAAACCAGCCGCAAAAGGCCTTAAAACCCCTCAACAAAATGCCTCCCAATCAGGGCCTCCCGGGTTGAAGGCTGGGGGTGGAGGTCGGGGTCGGGTGGGAGTGGGGGGTGGGGGGGGGGGTGGGGTTGGGCCGAGGAGGAGGAGGAGCGACAGCACCTCATAACCCCATGTTCCCGTCCCGATGCAGAAGATACAGTGTACAGACACAACGAAACGAGAACAACAAGCATCCCAAAACCAGAGTGTCTCAGAGGTGGTGGCTTGCAGGTCATCGCAGCAACCAAGTGTGTTAAAGAAAGGAAAACAGGGCAACCGTCAACCCCGAGTCAATCAGGAAGAAGACAGCGAAGTGGGAAGGCCCCAAAAAGCATGGTATTTACAGTATTTACAGTAGTGTGTTTGCGTGGTGGTTGCAGGCAGGCGGGGCAAGCGGAAGAGGAGCAGGAAAGCAAGCGGCCTGAAGCCCCCTCGTAGCCAGGCATCACGAGCTCGGGCTTCCCTCGCCGTAGTATCGCGGCTGGCGCTCGGGAGTGTCTCCGAAAGAAGCTTTTCCGTGAAAGCCGGTTGAAGGGGCTTCGGGGGTGTAAGGCGGAAGGGTTGAGGGTGTTGACTGAGGGTTGAAGGGTTTAAGGATTCGTGGTTGGGGGGGCTTCTAAGTTGTGATTAAGGGTTTCAGGGGTGTCTGTGAAAGCTATGGCAGCCAGGGGCTCAAGGGGTTGTTAGGGTGTGCTGTCCAGGGAGGGTGGGTTTAGGGGTGCTTTTTGTGGCGGCAGTGTAGGTATTTCGTGTGGAGACACGAGTCATCACACAGAAAAACCTTATGTAGGTGTCTTCCTGCCGGCGGGGAGCAATATGTGGTCCTTAGTGGAAGAGCTGCGAAGCAGCTCGTGTCCGATGCTTTTTTGACATTCTTTTTCTTATTCTGCATGCCTGGAATGCATTTTCCGCCAGGTCAAATTGGGGTTTCTCTAAATTGTGGTCCCTTCGCTCTAACGTAGTGCCCTATATATATTGAGGGTGCCCGAAAAAAGGACCAGAATTTCAGGAACTGCCCATACGCCGGCGTTACGAGGCCTATGCCGGCCGACACGGGGAGGCTTCCCACAGTCCTCATTTGTAGGCCAAGAACACCCCCGCAGAGGTAACCTCTAAGAGGTCTAAAACTGCCGCGGGAGCAGCCAGACCACGGAAGCTTATCCCGGCTGTCTCACGCAGTCCCATGAGTTGGACTCCATTCGGTACGGCGTTTAAAGTATCTGGCTGCCCACAGCTAACAGGCATGCATCTGCCTGTGAACCTTGCGCCGATCCCCCCTGAACCCCAAAAAACACCCCCAAAACTACTAAAGTTACTAAAGCCCAATATGGGTATTTCCCAAAATAGGGGTATCCCTTTTATACCCCAAATAGAATAGAATCTCCTTGAAGAGCCCCCCCGAAAAGGGTACCCCTATTTTCGGAAACCCCCATATGCCTTCAAGAAGCGGGCGGCCGGTTTCGTTGCAGGCCTCGTCACAACATTTTGACAACGAGAGACCGTGACACTGCAGTTCCTGAGCAGCCTCGTGCGTCTTTGGGGCTTTAGCGGTTTAGAATGCAACGGGCTCATATGTGCTGGCTCTGCCGATGAGATAAGGCAAGGCCAGTATTGGGGCCAACAGGGCTAGGCATCGTTGCGAGTCACTTTCTGCGGTTCAAAGGTATAGTGACTTGCAAAACCCTTTGGCCTTATGGCTGCTGGCTATGGAAAGGGGCTGGATAGCAGGAACGATGTAGGAGCTTGCAGCCGTCATAGCACAGTTTTCAGGATCCATCCTTGTTCTCAAGAGGCTGACCCAGTGTCACAGCTCTTTGCAGGGTTATTGGTCGGGACACGGCAGATCGCTGAAGGCGCTGTTTGAAAGGAGGTGCGGTCCACGATGCCTGTGAATGTCTCGTTCTCGAGGTTGTTCCTAAACCAGCGTCATTCCAAGGGCTTCGGGTACAGCAGCTTCGCACGGACCTTGGTGCTCGGACCTTCCCAGCGGTGCAGTTGAATGTCTCCGGCAGCACAATGCATGTCGAGTTGATCTGCACATCTTCTTCGCTGTGGCCGCAGAGCTCTGACATCATCACATAGGGGGGAAACACCAGTGGCCACAGTCCAAAGTCCAAGGCAGGCCTTTTAACCCCCCCCCCCCACCATGGTCAATGGAGTCCTTCATTCTCCTTCATGAAGTACCAATATGGCCACTAACCACAAGGCTTTTGCTTCCCCTGTCGGGTGACGCCATGCCTCGACCTACCCAATTTCGAAATCCCAAAGCTCTAAACCCCCCAAGCTCATCACAGTCTACCTACCTGAGCCCCCAGCCCTTTCCGGCCCATGCGACCCAGCCCCCAGGGTTCAGGGTAGCGGCTTGACTTGTACAGTTTGTTATGGCATCGTCGGCACAGGCCTCAGCTTGGAAATCCTCGAGCCCTCAGCCCGAACCCTGAAGGCTCGTCTGTAGGGCACCACCCGAAATCTGAAAGGAACTTCATTGAACCCGGTAGGAATTCGGGTGCCTAGGCACAGCCCTAAACCATCTGATGTGAAGCTTGAAGCGCCCTCAACCTGGAGCTTCAAACCAACTCCTTGTTTTTTTTGTTCTGGAGATTCTAAGATTCCAAGCCCTTCGGCCTCCCCAACCCTCCTTGGCTCCTAGCCGAAGGAGAAGCTGAAGGTCCCAAACCTCCAACCCAGCATCAGACACACCTGGACCCTATGAGCCCTCAAAGTCTGGGTTTTGGGAGCGGTCCTGAGAGCCTGCCAGAAACTCCACAGCCACCTCCCCAGCCTCCGGCTACGGGGAGTTCAATTCAGGAAGTTCAGGGTGTAAGCCTTTGGGGAGCCCCGAGGCCTCTTCCAGCGCCGATGGCGACGGAGTCTCTGCCCCGGGTTCTGGGTTCAGGGATGTGGGGCATTGAGATGAGTTTGGGGTTTTTGGGCACAGGGTACTCGCAATCGGGCTTATTTTGGGAGGTCTTTCAGAAATTCGTCTCTTCTTCAAAAAAGAAGACGTGCAGAGGTTAGGGTTCAGAGCCCGGGTGGACTCCTCTGCGTCTCCAGTTTCTTTACGTGTAATTGAGTCTGGTTCTGAGTTCCCGGGGTTCTTAGCAGGAGAACTTAGGGGTTGTTGCTGTCGTAGTTATGGCTTCAGATGCAACGACCGCAACTGTTGGTTCAGCCTCCCATAAACCCCCTGCACCTCAAACCCTGAGACCCCAAAGTACACGGAAGAGAGTTGCGAGCCTTCAGCATGGAATTCTCAAAGTTTGAATCCTTAAGCCGAAGTCAACCCTCTCTCCCATACAAAAACCCAAAAGTTTGAAGCAACCCCAGGAAAGAGACACGAAATTCCTGCCAAACACTTACAAATCTTATAGGCACCCCTAAACCGTAAACCGTAAACCCTAAACCTCAAAGCCTCAAACCTACGACCCCAAGGCTCTCCTCCATAGCGGCCTCCTTCGCCTCGTTCAAAGGTGCCGGGTGTGAGTAGGGTTTCGGGTTGAGGGTTTAGGGTCCAGGGTTTTGGGTTTTGGGATTCGCGCCCTTTCTCAAATGGGGTGTTGTTCTACATGAGAGTCTACGTACAGGCAGTAACAAAACGAATCCTTTACCAAGCTTTTCCCTGCAAAAAACCCTCCGTTCCTGGACGTTGTAGGACAGCGGCTGGAAAGACGCGTTGCGGTGCTCAGTGTGGAGCAGGCCCAGGGAGAAGCGTCAGAGCATCTAAAGGAGCCCTTGATACGGCCAAGTCCTTACAAATAGGCTCAGTCAATATAGTGCAAGGGTCCCTCAATGCTCCAGAATATCCCTGAAAAGTCCCGTAATGGTCCCCTGTGGGATCGGGCTTCGGGGGTTGGGATTTAGGGCCAAACGAGTTCAGGGTTTGGGCAGCCAGATCCTTGGGTTAGGGTTGCAGGTTTATGGGTACTTGACAGTAGCCGAGAAGTAGGCAGCTTGTATGTTAACATTTTTCCCGCTAGTTAATTTCTGCCAGAGAACGCTGTCAAGCAGGCCCACGCCGCCAAAAGTTCAGCGTTCCGACCCCAAACGCAAAGTTTTGATTATTCTCCGAAAGTTCCGAGCACCCGCGTTGGCAGAGGAAACCCCGCAGTTCCCTGGGCCAGGAACTTTGCTTGGCGACCTGCTGGGTCCTGGAGCTTTTAGGCGGTTTGGGCTCTTGGGGGGTTGACCATTTGTTGGGTGGGATGTGGGGGGCTCAAGGCCAAGCCCCTATACCCCACACAGCCTTACGTAATTGACCCCCCCCAAGACTGAACCCAACCCTCTCCCCGTCAAGAAGGGCACATAGCAGTTTAAGCCTAGACATGAACGACCAAAGTCGGGATATTCGGACGAAGTGACATGGGTAGGTTTGAACAAGGAGGCACTCAGGCGATTTTTTATTTTTGTGCAGTGGTCGTGGCAATATGGGGAAGACGCCGAATAACTGTGTTCCACGTATTTTCTTTTCGTGTAAGCCAGCTTAGATTTCTAGCGAAATCAGTAAAGGAGAAACTGGTTAAGCAGATGTTGGGGTTGTTGAGTTCCCACGTTTCCCCCACTCCCAGAGCCAGAGACATAAGGGCTTTGGGTCTTGGGGTTTTTTAGGGTATTTGCATGGTTTTTGAGGGTCTCTCCAGATTTTCGATGAACCTGAAGTCTCTTGGCAGGCTCGCGCGCGAAAGGATTCGATGACGCGGAGGTTGGCCACAGTGGGCTTGGGATCTCGGAGTTGAGCCGTAAGACCTAAACCGTAAACCCCTAAACGCCTCAACCTCTAAACCTTAAACCGTGGGACGTCGGATGACATCTTGCAAAAACCCCTAAGAACCCTAACCGTTTAGCCGGTAAACCTGAAACCCCGAAACACCTTAGCCTCTAAACATTATATAAGCCCCTGAACTCCCCTACCTCCTAAGCCCCGAAGCCCCCCGAAGCCCTAAGCCAAGGCCTTTAACCCCTTAAATTTTAAACGCATGAGGGGGGGCGGGGGGGGCTTTCCGCGCGAGGCGCTGGTGGAAGAGGTGCGGGTCCGTCTTCTTGATAGTAAGGGAGTTGTGGCTTTATTGTTATCGGGTATTTGGGGCAGGAGTTCAGGGTTAAGGGTTGTTCAGGTTATACCCTAGGGTTCCAGGAGTGGGAGTGGGAGTACGAGGAGACAATGAACAAAAACACTGGGAAGGGCAGGAATGGGAAGATTTGGGAGTGAGAATGGGATGCCTGGACCCTGCGAGTGCCTGCACTCTAGCGGTACTGATTGCGTGGTCTGCAGGTGTAGGTTGGAAGGGTGGCAAGCTCCTTGGAATCCTCTCGTTCAAGGGTTTGGAAATGTTCACGAGCTTGAAGTTTTCTTGCACGCGTGAGCCCACATCGTGATGTGAATCCTTCTCTTCAGAGAACCTATGGCTAGCGCGCAGCATCAATTGCCTTGCTAACTTGCCTTCCGGTGCGAGAGCCTGGCGTTGCAAGGCCACTTTTGACCTGGTGTTGTGTGTGCCGGCCTCATGCGCTCTGAGTTCAGAGAGTTCGGAGGGTGCTTGCATCCATGGTCATGATGGTCATGATGGTAGCGGCTTGCGCCCTCATGAGTCACCCAAAGCCCAAGCCCTGAGCCCAGGACTTAGACTTGGCATCGGCTCTGCTGGAGAAGTTGGCTACGTGCCGACCTCTTCGGACTTAAGCCACAGTCGCTCTGCACTTGGGGTGTTAGGGCTTCAGGCCCGGGCAATTTTTTTGTTGCACTCCCCTAAAGAAACCCTAAACTTGAGGTCTTTCGGTTGTAAAGGAAAATTTATGGGAACCCCAAGCAGGCAACACGGGAACGTAGCAGGTGTAGAGTAGAAAGCAGGGTACCCTTAGGTGTCTGTATTTCCACTACAAAGCTATCATGCTTTTCGGGGATTCTCCTTGTTAGGTCCCTTTTTTGGGGTACCCTTTCGTGCTTTTTTAGGACATCCTTTGTGTTTGGTGGGCTGGGGCTGTTTGCTTGAGGATCTAGTTTTGAGTTTTTCTTCGGTTTTTTTGCGTGCAAGACTGGCTGCGTGAAGCCGAAGGCGGCCTACAGCTTTCAGCTTTAAGGCCTTTTCGGCCCTCAACCGCCCTGCACGACCCTTCAAGGGATCACAAACGAAAAGTCCCCAGAAGCCCTTAAGCAGATCCCTTAGCCTGAGCCGCTCCCCCAGGCCTTCAGGAAGACTCTCACTCAGTGTCGTCCTGGTGTGCCCCAAGCGCCGGGGGGCCTGGAGGAGAGGGTTTTGTGGTAAGGGGAGTTTTCTGGTAAGGGTTTTAAAAGTTTGAGTTCTCGGGTTTTGCATTGTTGCAGCTTGATGAGCCATTGCTGGGGATCTGGCTGCTCCTCCTGGTGCTTCTGCACGCCTCGGGGAGCTGCTGCTCACGAGGTTCTGCGTGCCTCGGGTTCTTACAGTTTCGGGTAGCAAGAAGTGCCTGTAGTTTAGATCCCCTCTTCCCATGATGTGTTGTCTTTCCGCTGGCGCTTGTGCTGTGTGTTGGTTTGGCGGTTTCCAGCATGCGTGGCTCGCGCTGAGTGTTGCTTTCGGGTCGTGCGGCCTTTTCAGTTGCAACATCGGCAGCTGGGGGGTCGTGTCAGTTCGGATTCCACAGTGTCGAGACCCCATATAGCTTATGCCCACTTGGAGGTTCATGGGTACTTATAGTTTATAAGTAGGGTTGCAAGCAAGGTAGCCTAGACTGGTACCTTGTCCTGATTACTTGTCACGCGACGCCGAAACCCAGAGCCTCAAACTTACAAACCCGAAGCCCTTAGCATCCTTAGCCCTAAGCCCCAAACTTACCCTAAACCCCAAACCCAAAACCCTAAACCCTAAACCCCAAACCCCAAAGACCCCAAGTACCCTAGAAATCCCCAGGCATGGACAAACGCCTCCTCGCCAGCTGCCTTGACCGTGGGGCCCGGGGTTACGTGGCGAAGCCGCTGCGTGCCGGGGGCCTCTGGAGGAGTAGGGTTTCGGGTTTAGGGTTTACGGTTTTCGGCTTGCGGTTTAGGGTTGAGGGTTTAGGGTTGAGGGCGGGTTGACGGGAAAGGCTCTTGGGTTTTTCGGGGTTTCCTAGGACCTCTACAGCTTGGGCGTGTCTAGGCGTTAGGGTTTCTCGTAAGGTTCGAAGCTGATTTTGCAACCTTTTCCAGTAACCTGTGCTCTTTCGGAGCTTCATATCATGCTGGACATGCGACGCCGATTCGATGCGAATACTCGGCTCCAGACGTGAAACGCGAGGCAGCTCCAAAGCCTAACTAAGCACAAATCGTCCTTCTGCCCACCCTGGTCCTCCCTCGCTAAGAGAGCTAGACGTCTCATGAAGCCTTTGGTGGCGCCAATCTTGAAGCAGGGTCTTTGGCAATTACCCCAGTTGCCGGAAGAAGCGCCAGAAGGAAGGTCATCTCACTCCAGAAGGCTACCAGCACGTGACAACCTCATGATTTCGCATGTTTTTCTCTTTCGACGGTCGTTCTTGAAAACAGATGGATCAGCACCGGTCGTTGTGTTGCGATACGGCACCCTTGTGCATTTTGCAGAGTTGTTTCGCCGGAATCCAAGAGGTTCTTATGATTCGGGGGGGAGGTCTGTCCCAAGCCCAGGAACCCCAGCGGTTGCTACGTTGCTTTGCCACGGGTTGTTGAGGTCCAAGCCATCCGTGGGGTGCTCCTGCGCTACGCAACACCGGAGGAGGCCCCGCAAGATCAAGTGGACCGTGCCCAAGGGGCCCCGAACTCTCAGAGGTTTACGAGCCGAACTCTCAGAGGTTTACGAGTTTAGGGTTCTTGCTACCCCCCCCCATTCTTGTGAAGCTTCGTTTCCGTAGCCAGAAATACTGCCGGGGGGATCCTATTCCCAAAGGTTAGGGTTGGGGTTTAGAGTTTCAGGTTCCAGGGTTAGGGTCCAGGGTTTGGGCAGCCCTGGCCCCTGCAGGACGCCGCGACCTCCCCGGCGGGTGGCGGCGCGGGGCACTACGAGCGGGCAGGGCCGTGGCACGTCTTGGGAGGGCGCTGCGTAAGTAACATCGGGGTCTGTTTGATCAGAATGTGCATCTTGGCGCTCATGGTAGGAGTTCTAGGGAGATGATATAGGCCATTATTTAGACGAACCCCACACCCAAACTCTGAACCTCTGTTGTTCTCACTCTTACTGCTGACCGCTGCGGGCCCCCTGTAGCATACGAACTCCGACGCAACGGGTGTTGAATGGTTGGAGCTGGCCTTGTTGTGGTAACTTACTCATAGGGTTGTAAGCTGTTTTCGTTCTTCGGTTGGTAGGGTTCGCGTAAGGAGGTTCGGGTCTATAGCTAGAGAAAATTCACGCGACCTGCCGCTGTCTTGCTCAAGCTACCCATGTTTTAATGTGGGTCCGTTGTTTGCGGAAAGCAGGAGCTGCTCCCCAGGCAAAGAGAAAGCACCAAACCCGAAGTTTTTTCGCGTTTGGAGCTTTAGGGTTCCGGGCTCCCTTCAGCGGCAGGGACGGTAGGGCCGGCAGGGTTTCAAAGCCCCCCCCCCCCCCGGGTAACAAGAGAGTTTACTCCCTTAACCCAAAGGCCTTAGCTCCGAAGATGTTGGAGGACTCCTGTGCAACGCTGAACCCTGGAGCCTCACCCCTAGGAGCTTCAGTCGAAGCACCTCCGCGCCCTTAGGAGCCTAGACGGTTTCCGAGATATGCTGCTGTTGTAGAGCCGGTTTGTTGGTTGCATCATATTCTAAGGGAACCAAATGGGGCTTTAGGGGGTTACGCTCATGAAAGGGGCCGCCAAAATGGTTCTTAGAACATTCGGGCCCCCCTACCGCCCTAAACCCAAAGAGTCCCTGAGCCCAGGCTTGCATATCTTCCGGAACGCCGGGGGCTCCCTTCCCCGGCACCCCCGGCACATGGTCAAGTCGACCGGGCCTCAGGGTGTCTTGGGGTTTCAGGGCTTTGGGGCTTCAGGGCTCTGGGGGTTTCAGGGCTTTGGGGCTTCAGCTTGGAGCCATGGGTGCTTGAGAAGTAGGGTTGTGAGAGGTGACCCTTGGCTGTGACCCTCAAGAACCTCAGTCGTCACAACCCATGAAAGCCTAGAAGGGATGGAGTTCTGAGGGTTTGTGGGGGGAGTTGGAGCCGGGTTTGTGGCTTGTTGGGGGCCCTCCGCACTCCTCTACCTGGGAGACCGTTTCGCAGAGGGGCTCGGCCGGGTTCCCGAGGCTTCGAGTTTTTAGGGAGCCTCAGGCTTGATCCTGCGCCCTCAGAACCCTAAGTCTCTCGGCCTTGGGGTTTATGGCGGGCTGCTTACTCCCACCACGTCCTGCCAAACTCCGATGCTTGCTAAGATGGATCGACAGACTGTCTGGCGACTTGGCCGCACAGCGGTTGCTGGCTTTGATGGCGGGGTTCGTTTTGGTAGGGGCCTGCTAGGGCGGCCAGTCACTCCAGTCCCTGTTCAGTAAGAAGGGCTTCATGTTCTCTGCAGGTGAGGAAGAGAGGGAGTCTCACAGGTGCAGCCGCTTGCCGCGAAACACCAAGCAAAGCAAAGCTGCAAATTCCCAGGCCACCGGGCCCTGAGAACCACCTCTAGCTGGGCCGGAGCCTAAGTCAGTTCAGGACGGAAGGCTCCCCGCTTAAACCCATTAAGCAGTCTATAACTTTTCTCTTTTCCGATATGGGCTTTTTCTGCAGGCGTTCAAGAGATTTGGAGGGGACGGCCTTTTCACTCTCTTTCGCTCCAGTTCGCTGGAAGCGTGGTCTTTCGCCCACCGTGCGATTTCGAGAAGAAGGCTTCCTACCCGGAGGCATTGAGCCTGAGGGTGATGCGCCAGACGGCTGAGCCTGAAAACTGACAAACGGACGTGCAGCTTGAGTCTTCCTGGGTTGGTTCTTGACATTTGTTGCCGCAGACCTAGGTGGTGAAGCACACGAACTCACGCACAGTGGCAGCGTGGCTTTGCATCGACCTCTTCATCTCCCTGGTCAGGGCCTTAGCTATGCTCCTTAAGCTCTATAACCCTTTTAGATCCCTGTAACCCTAGAACCCTGTAACCCTGTGACCTTAAAAACCCTGTAACCCTTCAACCCTTGCACTCCTGAAGCCCTATAAACCTCTGACCCGTGCAAACCCTTTAAGCCTTTCGCCCTACAACCTTCCCAGTAGCAATAGCCATCAGATTGCTGGCGGCAACTGAGCGACGTTGGCAGCTTCTGGTTCAGGTTGTACCCGCACCCCCACTCCGGCCCCCAACCCCTGCCTCCCGTCCCTAGTCTTTTGCTGTCTTCCAAATTCGGGTCACTTGCTCCAGGTGAACCTTATACTACACCCAGTGCGTCGTAGGTTTGGGTCACTTCCTCGTTTGCAGATGGCAGGATTGCGCGGAGTACTTTGCTTGTAGTCCTCGGCCTTCATTTTCGAGTCGCATGCGCAATGTCCAAACTTCGCACCATCAGAACCATGGGACCCAGAACCATGGGACCCTAAACCAATGACCGAAAGAAAAACTCCTCGAACGAACCCAGGGCCTCGGCGTCTACTACTTCTTCTTTAGATACGTCTCTTCGCTTGGCTGGCGCGGCTGGGAAAGGGGGGGATTTCGACGGCCAGGGCTTCACTCCTAAGTGCAGGGGACTGCCTCCGTTTTTGTTTGCGAGAGGCGGCAGGGCTCAAGAATCCTGCAGCTGTGTGTAGGTGGAAGCCCCCCTAAGCCCTAAATTGAAGCTCTCGGCCCAAAGGGCCCTTAAACCCTACATCCCTACAGCCGTCAGTTAGAACCCTTCGCCTCCGCCTTGAGCTGCAACCCGTCAACCTTGCCGCCGTCGCCGCCTTCACCGCCTTCACCCTGAAGCTCTAAATCTTCGAAACGTAAGCATCCGTGAAGCCTGAACCATCTCGTCAGGGTGCCCTTGCAGATGATGAACAGCTTCAAGTTCTACATCCTTGTGGCCGGCCTTCGGGCACCTGGGCCCGAAGCATTTGGGAGCATAAACGGGTTGCCTGTAAGTAC
Source organism: Symbiodinium natans (assembly GCA_905221605.1). NCBI lineage: Eukaryota > Dinophyceae > Suessiales > Symbiodiniaceae > Symbiodinium > Symbiodinium natans. The sequence goes on along the minus strand of CAJNDS010002683.1, from coordinate 284,044 downwards.
CCATGAGCTCCACAGTATGGTTACGCGCTTACAGGGGCCCTTCTGTCTTAGGATCTCTCTCTGTCTCTCTCTCTCTCTCTCTATCTCTCGCTCTCTCGCAGTGCGCTTTTCCAGATGATTCTTGGAAGCTCGATCCCGGAAGCATAGGCCGGAAGGTTCCGTTGACCTCAGCAGCCTGAAAACGGGCGAGGGGACCCTGAACCCTAGCTCCCAAATCTTGCGCAGATAGGCGCATGTCCGGAGTTACTGAGCTGGTTAGTTGGAGGTCCCGTGCTGAACCCCCCCAAGCTTCCAAAACCTCTACAATTCCTCAAGTCCAATTCCTCAACCCCCAAACTTCCCCTTCAACCTGAGCTTGGGATTTCAGGGCAACGTCAAGCCCACAAAAACTCCTTGGAGCCCGTAAGCCGGTAAGCCCCCTCCAAGCCCAGGCGACGTGCACCCTCTGGGGCTCCTCGGAGTCGTTGTAGGGGTTCAAGGGTTCAGCTTATCAGTTGGATTTAAAAGACCCTGAGTTTAAGGAGGTGGGGTTAAGGTTTTTCGGAATGGAGGGCAGGGGCAGACTAGGGTCTGGGGTTGGCTCGACCTCCCAAGGGTTTTGGTGTGCAAGGTCCTTAACCGCGTAAGTTCCAAACCCTAAAACCCAACAAAGCCCCAAAATCCTGAGCCAAGAGCTGGGCTGAACCCTCTACCTTCTACGCCCTCAACACCCCGAAGCGAAAGAAAGCATCCCAAAAGCCAAGGCATCTTCTCGGTGCTGAGACGGAACGTCAGAAACGTGAAGAGGCGGCGGGGATGTGGGGTTTGTGTTTGGTGGCTTGGTGCCGGGCTCTTCTGTAAGAAGCCCATGCCTGTCCTAGCCGTCCTAGCCTTTCGAACCCAAGGTGGGGGATTGTTTGGTCAGCCGCAAGACTCTTCCAAGACCTCCCCAGGCCGCCTTGAGGCTCCCTGAGGCATGACTCCCTCCCCTAAGCTTCATGGCGAGTTTTGTGAGTAAACACCTGAGGTACTACACCGTCTTCCTCATCAACCTACTAGTTGCAGCCAGCGGCCCGGGAAATCGGCTAGGGATTGTGGCGGCTCTGGCTCGACTTCCCTTGAGGTCTTTAGTCTAGGCCTTTAGGGAGTTTAGGGAGTTTAGGGAGTTTAGGGATGTTAAGGAAGCCACGAAGGGAAGGAAAGGAAGGGCCTCTATAGCCCTAGGCCTTCAACCCCACATCTAAGCCCAGGAACCTCCAACAGCCCTTTCCGTCACCTGAAAGCTCAGGTCCAGGTCCAAACACTAAGCCCCAAACCCCGAAACCCCCAACCATAAACCCCAACAAGGCCCTTCAAGCTCTAAAACCTCAAAGCAAGCCCTCAACCCTAAAACCCTAATTCCCCTCAAGCCCTAATGCCCTAAATTCCAATGCCCTAAAACCTAGTTCCCCTAAAACCCGAAAGTCTCGGAACTTAGCAGCACGCAAGGCTACTGGTTGAAATCCGGTCAGGGAAAGTTTGGGGGTTGAGGGTTCGCGGTTTTAGGGGTTTATTGTAGAGGGGGCTGCCGTGGATCCGAAGCTGATGGTGAGGTTTGGCTGATGGTGCCCATTCTTAGCATGGACTGTGGCTGCACCAACTACTACCAGTGCGAGGTGCCTTGGTAAAAACCCCAGTCAATGTTCAGTGCTACTTTTCTCAGGATGAGCACTTGCTCAGCGACTGAGATAAGCACCGTCCTTTTTACAAGGAGCCCAGGGGGTGGGAGCGAAGCAATCTAGATTAGATGGCCGCTTGGATAACAGCTTTGAGTAGGGTCTTTTCTTGAGGGCCAAAGTGTTTTAGCTTCCAAGGGGTTGAGAGAATCTTGAGTGAACCATGAAGCCCTGGAAGCCCTGGAAGCCCTGGAAGCCCTAAAGTCCCCCCCCCCCGAAACCCTTCAAGCGTGCTCATCGGGCACGGAGTTCAGGCAGACTTCAGTGTTTTTGCAGGAAAGACAGGCCTGTGTTCCCGGCCAGTCACTCCAAGCACTCGACTTAAAGCCCCAGCAAAGCCCCCCCCCAAAAAAGTCTCAGCTCTCGTTACCCTGCAATGGCCTCTGGGCTCCCATATCTTGAGCCCTACTTGATGTGGTACAAGCCCGAAGCCGCACTCAACCCGAAACCACCCCTAAACCCTGCCCCCCTAAACCCTGAACCCCAGAGCCCTGAAGCCTAAACCCTAAGCCTAAATCCCTCACTCTCTCTCAGGCTTTGCAGTCCTTCGCCCTAGACGGGGCCTCCTTGAACAAGAGCCTCGTCCGAGAGGGCTGCAGAATTCTGCCTTGGGTTTGAGGCTTCGGGCCCAAATCCCCGTTCGCTCAATGCTTCAAGTGATGGCTCAGCCTTGTTGCGCCAGCCCTGCTTGAAGAAATATGGCAAATTCTGGGCCTTCTCTTGGTCTTTTGGCCAAAGCCTAAACCCTGCTCGGAGCAGTCCACGGATGTGTTGGGTCGAACGGTAGAACTCCCAATCCTGAAGCGCTGAACCCCGTGTCGTGAAATCCTCAACCACATGCTCTCTAGGCCCAGAAGTCCTGACCCCCCAAGGCCTTAGCGGCCCTTAACGCCCTGAGCTCAAGCCCGACACCCTCTTCAGCCTTCTTAAAGCCTCCCCCCCCGTCATCCCCTGAAAAAAACCACCTCAACCGCCCGAAGCCCTTCGGACGGAAGCTCCTGCCATCTTTGCCGAGGCTTCCTCAGCCCAAAAACTTCGGCGCCCACCGGAAGGCGCCAAACCCTCACAGCCCAAAAGGGCCAAAAAGGCTCCCGATCCCCCCTCGACCGAAAAAACCCTAAAGAGCTCAAACCCCAAGCACTGAACTCTGCGGCTGGACCGGGTGTTTCTGTCGTGTAGGGTCTGGTGGGCGTTTGAACCCTTTACCCTTTGGATCTTACGCTGGGATGCAATCCTGTTCTCGAGGGTTACGACATCCGAGGTCAATTAGCTCGGAATGCGAAGCCCGAAGCGCTCTGAACCTACGAGCAAGCGGGCTCAAGGGTTTTGATTGGTGTTTCTTCTTGGTTCCCAGAAAGAGGAGATACGAAAACTTGGAGGTTTCCTTCTAAGGCGCGATATGGGGGGGGGGGGGATGGGTGTGCGACTGATGGCGCTGAAGCCTCCGCTGGCAGGTCCCCTATGTGGAGGCCCCGCCGGAGTCGCAAGATCTCTCGCTTGGAGCCGGGCGCTCAGGGGCACCAGCAATCTTGCACTATACCGGGAGAACGGTTGACTCAACATCTGAGACCCCACACGTTTTCGGCGGGGAACAACCCAAATCCGTGGCCAAGTTCCGTTTCGCATGGCGATCAGGTTTGAGGGGCTCACATTGGAGTGCTTGGGGCTTGGGGCTTTTGGCCATGCCTTCGGGTTTGTGAGGGATGCTATTCTGATCAGCATCCGATCAGTGGTGGGTCAAGATTTCCAGGACATGGGCGATACCAACTCAGCAGAGTCGTTCGTCAGGCTGGCCAAGGGGGACAATACTAGGATTGCAGGGGTCCAGAGTCACTTAGGGGTGTGTTGGGTTGGAATCAGGTTTTTGACAAGCGCTTTGCGGGATTGTTCCAATGCAAGCCGACCAGTGCACAACGGCTAGTCGACTGAGTCAAAGGTTCTTGGTTCAGGCATGCATTAACTTTACAGTACGTCAAGAACCCCCTCATCCTACCCTAATCTTAAACCCCAAACCCTTAATCGACTGGGGGGGGGCTTGGGACTTTAGGCTTTTTGGGGGGTTTGGGAGTTGAGGGTTTAAGACTCATGTGGCAGAATGAGCTCACCGCTGGCTTGCTGGGGTCTTGGTGGGTCTGGGCTCAATTCCTCAACTCCCGGAGCTGAACCGCAGCAGCCCTGTTGGCAAGCCAAATCGACTGGCAGGGTGTTTTCCATCGCCTCCCCGTAGCCCGAACTACTATACCTCCGCAGCTCGACAACGTCCACGATTGCGGCGTCGACGGCGACCACGTCCTCGCAGCCGAAGGCCGTACAGGCGGCGGCAACACAGGACTGACAGAGCTCCAAGAACCCCTAAGCGCTTTAAACCTCTTTGCCCTGCGCGAAGAATGAACACTGCGGAGCACAAGGCTGCGACTAGTAGTTGGGGGGTGGGGGCTGGGGCATGAAAGGGCAGACTGTCTCAGTGCCCCAGCAAGCCCTTAGCAAACAACCACTCCACGAAGCCGGCCTACCCTGAACGCTTTCAGCCTAGGACTGCAAAGCAGGCTTTAGGAGGGGGCTTCAGCGCCCCGTCTTCAGGACCAGCAGGTCATCGACGACGCCAAGGTCACAGTACTCGGGGGCTGGGGAAGGTTTGGGAGCTTAAACGCCCTGAGAGCCTTCCAAGTTCCCTAGACCCCCAACCCGAAACCGATTTGGGGGTTCCGAGTTCTAGATGTGTGGGTGTGGCTTCCAAGCAGATTTGGGAGTTGGATTTAGAGTGCAATAAACTCGACCAAACCCAAAGCTTAACCCTGGACACTGTACGCTGAAACTCTGAGGCCCACAGGCCCCCGCGGATACCACCTGAAGCGCCTAGAGCCTGAAAGGGCTTACTTGCTTTAGGAGCCAGAATGAAATGGCAAACGGATGTCTACTTGGAGGTTCATTGGTAGATTGGTAGGACAGTAGCTTAGACTCCTTTTTCAGGGCATTTTCATCTTCAGTTATACGAACCCCTCTAAACCCTTAGTCCGAAACCCCCAGCTGACCCCAAACCCTAAACCCTGAAGCCTGGCAGAAGCTTGCGGCCGCAGCGCAGTCTCCGCCTCACGCCCTGCTGCAGAGCACCGGGCCGGGGGCTCAGGGGTTATAGGGTTTGGGCTTGAGGGTTGTGTCGCTGTTGTTGCTAAGAATGACCATTCCTTCCGACACGGGACCGTGTGTGCGTGCTGGGACATGGCATACGGAGGAAGCCGTGAAATGATTACATCGTTAAGGACCGCTGAGAGGTTTTCTAAGGCTTTCTCTTGTCTCCTCTCTGGGTCCAGGGGCTCCGACACCTGGCCCCCCCTTTACCATGCCCTTACCACCTCCATGAGTCCAAAACCTAGGCAACCTAGGCACCAGCGCATTCATTTGTTTTGTTTTCTGGAGTCTTCGGTCTGAAAACCAGCAAATAACATATATCCCGAAACGTGCCACTTAAAACGCATGTGCTTAGCCATGGAGAGATGCGAGGCGCGCGTGAACGCAACGGTGGAACACTGTTTTTAGGGTTCGGGGGCAGAGGCTCTCGAGCATTCGAGCCCCCCAAAGCTCACCCCAAAAGCTTAAAACTTCAAGCCCCCAAAAGCCGTGAAAATCTCTGCAACAAAAGCAACACCTCCATGATCGGGGCAGGGAACTCCCCCCCCCGTCCCCTCCCCCCGCCCCCCTCCCCGCTGAAAAACGTCAGACTGAGGCTGCTCTCGGGCGAGCCCAGTCCCAACGAGGCCGGTCGTGCTTCGGGCCCTTTCTAGGGCTGTAGGGTCTTGTACCCCTGTTCGCTGGGAGGCACGTTACCCGGTTTCCGAAGCTGCTTATGCTTTGTCTCTTCTTTCTCTCTTGGCGCTTGATGCCGGCTTTTTCTCTCTGGCGGCCCTGGCGTGCTTCGTGAGGGTTTGGGGGGGTTCCTGGGATTTAAGGGGTGTGTGTGTGTGGTCCGAGCAGCCGAGGGTATGGAAGTTTCATGCTCAATATGCTCATTTGTTCAGTCTATTCTGGTTGAACGTGGATTTCGAGGGAGCCCAGCCCACTTGCAGACGGGACCCCTGCTCCCCATTGTCACACCAGGGATGCTCTGCGGGGCGTTATTGGATTTTCCGGGTTGGGCACCCGGAAATGCAGTGCTTTTCCGGGTGGGGGGGTACTCTGTGGAATTCTCTGCGGTGTGGGCACCCTGCGGGATTCTCAGGCAGCTTGCTTGCCCTTTCTTGGTCAAAGTCGGTTGATGCCCATCAGCAAGGAAAAGACGGTTTTCCTGGTGAGACACAATTCGGGCCCTCTGCCTTAGACTCCCCATTTAACGGCAGTCTCCCCAAGGTGCCTGCCATTGACGCATTTTCATAGGGGAACAGTCCAAAATTTCCTGGACTTTGACTCAAAAAACCCAAGAAGTGGATGCGCGTTTTGCTGGCAATAATTTTGTGGCTCGATTGTTCGTTCTCTGTTACGAAGCCTGGGATTCGAGCTTGAGAGGGACCGCTACGGGAATAGAGTTTGCCCATGATCTCCAAATATGGTGCCCTTGGGCTGCCCGGAGGTGGAGATGCTCGACGACCTCCTTAGCCCTTCGGCGGGCGTGTAGCCTTGAGCCCTGAACACCCTATGAACGCTGAAGCCCTCACGCTTTTTTTTCAACCCTACATTAACTTCTCCTGGACTCCACTTGGAGTTTCAGGGGCAAGTAGGTTCAGCAGCGAGATGTGCCCCACTGAAACCCTAAACCTGAACCCAAAGCCGCAAAACCCTGAACCTCCAACCGGGCCCCAAGGCAGCGGGCACCCACGCCTCGTGGAGAAGAAGCGTCGGCGCTGGAAGGCGCAGAGATTGCAAGGTTTGCGGGGGTCTACGTCGGGATTTACAGTACTTACAGGGTTGACCTGGAAGTCCTACAGCTGCCAAGGAGGCCAGCCTACTGCAGCTTGAGGACCCTCCCGCAGGCCTGCTTTGGTTTGGGATTGAGGCTTTGAGGGTTTTGGAGTTGAGGGTTTAGGAGTTTAGGGTGCCGGGCTGAGGGTGTTCGGGGCTTTAAAATTCAGGCTTGACCGGGCTGGTAGCGGCTTCGGCGAAATGGGTTGAGCGGTGACACTGGGGGCTGGCGATAACCACGTGAGTATCATGACAGCTTTTTCGAGTTTATGCTGCGCTTCACGGTCCAGAAAGTTAGCGCTTTTTGAAGACGTGTCCTTACATGAGTGATTGAAGGGAATTGGACTCCAGCTCAAGAAGTGCAGCGGTCAAGTGTGAGGCCTTCCAAATGGCCAGCCTTTGCCAGGCGCTGCATCTGAGTGGCACTTAAAGCTGTTTAGCAGTATGGGGCTTTCCCACCTGAGGACGTCCAAGGACGCTCCCCTCTATCGGATCTCGAAACCTTAACAATTTGCTGCTGTTGAATGTGAATAAGCACCTTACTTCTTCAAGTGTGTCGAAGGATGTGTATGTCTGAAAGCCCCCTGCCGCTCCATGTCATTGGGCGATCTCCAGGGCCAGGGGAGAGCACTTCAACACTGGGTCTGGAAGCATGTCTTCTTCGGCTTTCAACCCAGGTCAGCAGCCCAGTACCCGCTGTCCAGCCTCAGCTGCAGCCGGTGCCGGGGCAGCCGGTGCCAGGGCAGCAGGTGCCAGGGCAGCAGGTGCCACAGCAGCTGGCTCCTGGGTTCCACCCTCCGCTGCAGCAGACGTGGGTGCCCGTGGCAGGGCATGCGCCTGTGGCGCCAGGGCAAGTGCCTGTGCAGTACTACGCGGGGCAGGCCGCTGGCCAGCCTCCGCACACGGCCCCTCAGCAGGTCCAAATGCAGGCCACACACCCGCAGATAGTTCAGCCAGGGACGCTGCCAACACATGTTGTGCAACTTGGCAGAGATCGGTGTTCTCGGCCAGAGACATATTCCTGTTTACATACCTGTAGTCTTTCAGGATAAGTGCTACTCCCTGCTTTCAACCCTCAACCATGAACCTAAATTCAGGGTCCTTTCGGAAGGCTTTCATTCCACATACATGCCTTCAGCAGGGGATTGTGGACGCCTCTAAGCAAGCTTCAGGGAACCCGAGAAGCCCCAGACTCCACGTGCAACCAAGCAACCAAACAAGCCCCAAGCCGCACACTCCCTGTCCAAAATTAGCCCGAAATCCTAAACGCCAAAGAGGCCCTAAACCGGGCAAACCCCAAAACTGCAAACTCCAGGTCTTAAAGCCTCTGCACCCGAGGCAGTCGCCGCTGAGCCCTGTCGCTTATGCAGCCACACCCCAAGTCGAGGCCCGAGCCCTTCTCTGGGAGAAAGGTTCTAGGGTTCTAGGGTTCCAGCGCTCTAGGGCTCTAGGGCTTCAGGGTTTACATGGGCATCAGGGGATGGGGGGTTTTAAGGGGCTCCAGCCCCGGCCCAAACCGCAAGACCTCGCCTCATGATGGGGGGTGTTTGGGGTGGGGGGCATCTAGGGTGTTTGAGGGGGTGCGGGGGTGGGTCGAGATGAGCCTTGAACCCCGACCCCTCAGCCCCGAGCCCTCCAAGGAAGGGGGTTTGGGGTGCAAGGGGTTTGGGTTCAGGTGGTGCAGTGTTTGCCGGCTTTCGGGCATAGTAAGGGGGTTTAGGGTTTAAGAGGGGTAAAGGGGTTTAGGAGTTTTCGCGGCTTTTGGCCCTCCTGCCGGCAGGCCACAACTGCAACGACGACGGCAGGACAGGTTTGAGCCAACCAACTCCCTAAACCCTCAACCGAAGCCTCAACACGATCTTGAGGTGCAAGGCCATGGTCCAGCATGGCTTGCGGTGTAGATTAGGACAGCGGTCTAGCTTGACTTGAGATGCTCAGCTCTGCTTGCGGACGCGACTGTGTTGGAGTGCATGATAAACTCTCGAGGTCCGCGACCCTCAAGTGGCAGAACGGGTTGTAAGGCCGCCCCCAACCAAACCAAGCGATTCCAAAAGCCCTGAACAGAAGAAGCCTCAAGACCGAGAGCCCTTCCAAGACCCTGTACACCGCAGGCACGACCACTCCAGCAGCTCCTTGTCTGAGCTTTGGCGGTCTCTAAGGGTCTGCAAAAGGTTTAGAGGAGTTTTTGAGCTTCAGGAAGGCTGAGCGCTGAGGCGCCAACCCTTCGGGTTTTAAAAGCCGCCGGGTACTTTGTGGTTCCATAGTGAATCCGGCGTTCCTACGGTAAAGCCCGAACCTCGTCTGACCAGCATCTTCGCTGCGGTCCGTCTTAGAGTGCCTGAGTAGGTCTCTGCTGCTGAGAAGGCAGAGAAGATGCGCCTTGGATCAGATCTAAGCGTGGCAGGGCATAGGGTTGTATGAGTTGTTGGGCCCCCAGGCTTCAGTGGCAGGGGATTCGGTGCAGATATGGCTGGGAAGATAGAATGCGCATGTCTGGCTGCACTTGTCCCCTTGAGGCGGAACCCAAGTACCCGGGGGGGGCGGGGGGGAGGAGGCTAGTCTGTTGCGACCCAACCGCCTTGGCGCAGTAGTGTCGGTTCTGTGACCCCTGTCTTTGTTTGACGTCAAGAAGCCCTGACAGGACGGCCAACGCCTTCGACGTCATGGGCAACAACTTCAAGGTCTTAACATTCTTCAACCGTGTGAGTCCGCCGGCCGAAAGGGTATCAGGGTCGGAGGAGGGTTGTCAAGGCCCTTCACCCCAAACCCCGTAAACCCTAGAAACCCTGCACGACCTAGAACCCCATTAACCCTAAAGTTTAAACCCTGGACCCTATTCACTCCACGTTCTACATCCGAAACCCTGAACATCCCCAAGCCCTTGGCCCAACGTGGCCTGGATCAAGCGTGCTGGGTCTTTTCTTTGCCCCAACTTCTCGTGCCCGGTGACCCAAAGGGCTTCAAGGGATCATGCAGGACCGAAATTTGCAAGTTTTCTAAGAAGGAGGTTGGGCCTCTACTCGATCATAGTCCTTGCTCGAGTGCAGGGCTGTGGGCTTCTTTTGTAGAAGACTAGCATGTTCTAATCCCAAACTACCGGGTGCCAAGAGTGAGCTCACTGTTTTGGATCAGCCCCCCACTTCACATTTCCCTTGAGCTGTCCAGCGTTGCGCCCTTTTTTGCTGGAGACGTCGACGGCACAAACTGCGTCACTACTGCATCATCAACAGGGTTTAGAGCGCGGATGTCGTCAATCGATGCGTCGTATCTCCTGCAGTCCCTTTCCCCGACGCGAAGGGTTGTTGATACTGTGCTGTACACCTTGAAACCTTTTCATTCACAAGCCCACACCGAGGAGACGGAACGATGATTCAGAGCAAGTCGGGGCACGAAGAAAAATCTTGCATCTCCGAAACAAGGCTGCTCGGCCTGGTCATCTTCAAGGGTTTAGTTTAGGGGGTGGAGAGTTTAGGGATTAGGGCTTTGGAGATGTGAGGGCTCTGCGAGTAGAGCTCTAGAGCCTGCTGGGCTTGAGGATCTTTAGGTTTGTGCGCTTATGTCCTGTCGGGCCTTCCAAAGTCATGTTCTCCGCCCCGTCAGGCAGAAGGCCCAATGGACCAGCAGCAACAACCAGATGGATGAGATGCTCCAAGGCACAGCAAATTTGGGGTATAGGATGCTTTAGCATCTTAAGCCCCCTGAATTGAGCTTGAAGAGCAAGTTCTGGGGCTTAGACCAGTGATTCCCCATGCCCCCGAGGGTCCATGGGGCCTTCCCCTACAAAATCGATCCGCCTCCCCCCTGCCAGGCCGCGAAGTGGAGGCCTCTTGACACAGAACCTATGTGTGGCTTCGGGGCTCTGCGCTTCTTTTGAAACTCCCAAGCCCTTGGCGCTCAACCCCGAAACCCCCCCAAACCCTGAGGAACTACGAAGTTTCCGTCTTAGACTGGGACAGGGTTCCTTACGAAGGCAAGCTTCAGCTGCAGATTCCCGAGAATACCGGCAAGCGGACATCCCAAGTCCGAACCCCAACGCCCCCCAGACCTTAGCTAAAACACCACGACGGTAGCATGCTCGGCCTTTCATCGATCCGTCGGGTTGAGGCTTTGAGGCTTCAGGCTTCGGAGCACTCAGCCCCTGACTCAAGTCCTGCCGCCAGACTCCAGACCCCCAACCGTAAAAATCAGGTTGCCTAAGAACTTCAATGAGTTTTGCGGCACGAACCTACAACACAATTAGGTTTGGGCTTGGGGTTCTTAAAGTGTGCCTCTAACAGATGATGCCGAAGAGCTGTTTAAGAGGGGGCACCTTTGCCCAGAACCCGGGCTTTTGCGACTTACAGGACTTTTCGGGTTTGAGAGGGTCCACCTGGCTTTTAGGGTCTACTGGGTCAACGTGGCTTTTAATTCTCGAGCTTATAGGCTTTGAAGGTTCATAGGGCTTAAAGGCTTAGGCGTCTCTTAGCGCTAATCGGATGCCAATCGGGTTTTCAGGTTCTACAGGGTTTACGTGGCCTTAGGGCGTATAATGTAAGGTCTATACAGGGAACCGACAGCCGCACTACCAAGGACCGGGATTCCAACTTCCTGCAGGCCCCATTGCCACTCTTCCGGTCGTTGGGGGCCGTTCGGGTTTAAGGAGGTGAGGATGTTCTAGACCAGCCTTGTAGATGTGCAGTAGATTTAGTGCTGGGATTCCTTGCAACACAAGAGGTCCGGAAGCTTCGAGTGCTGCCCTTTCGCATGCGGCCTCTGAAGCTGTGTCTACCGTATACACTCTTGGCCCTTTATGCCCTGTAGGCCCGTTCGGCCTTTTAGGCCCTTTGGGTTCAAGGTCGGGGCCTCCGAAGTGGGACACAGCAGGGGAGTGCGTTAAGCAACAGGAAGTGGAAGCTGCCAGACCCTCTAAAACTCCCAGGGCCCCAAAGCTCCTAGGGCTTGGAAGTCAGGAATCCGGCAAAACACTCTGCCCCAGAAACTTTGTCTCATTGTCACGCCTGCAGGTGCCAAAGAAATCTGGGCTCTCGGGATTAGGATTCAAACCCTTAAACGAATTCCCAAAGCTGATCAAAGCAGCCCCCTCTTAGCCCTAAGCCGTAGCGAGCATATATTGGACCAAGCCCTATGAACACGAAACCTAAGCTCTAAACACTTCACCCTGACTCTGAGCCTTGAATGTGGCCGTCTCTGCGATTGAAATCTCTTAGTTGCTTTTCTGACATTGCAAATCCCGGAGCTCCCTTGGTTTTCTCTCTGAAATTCATCTGAATGCGCCCGCGTGCCCAATTGACTGGCGCAGGTCCTCGGCCTCTGCATCGAGTCGGCGGAGTGCTACGGCATTCGGTGGAAGCTGGAGGAGGCCGAAGAAGGGCGTCAGGGTCGTCATTTTGAGGGTTCCAGACGCCCAGGCATCCAACTCCTATAAACTAACCTCCTGAAGCCTTTTTCTGGACCCCGAAACCCTGCACTCAACCCCGCACCCTACCGCAAGACTACCACGCGCCCTAAACCCATCCAAGCCCGAAAAGAAACCCTAAGCCCTAAGACAACCCTTAGACATCCCCAAAAACCCCGGCCAGCCCCAAGTAGTGCCAGGTGACGCCTGGAGAGCTCTACAATTCCACGGCCTGCACGCTGTCCAAACCTGCCAGCGAGCCCAACAAGAGCCCTGAAGAGCAGCACCCTGGCTGCGGGCTGAGGCGCAGGATGTAGGATTCAGAAGTTAGGGCCCCAGAGCCCTAAAACCGCGATGCGGGGTGGGACCTTGGTACCCGTTTAGACTTGCGGCTCTTGGGTTCATTTGCCGGCAGGAATTGGGGTTTGGGTGACGAGGTCCGAAGCATTGCGGGTTTGGGCCTGAAGAGCTCTTTAGGGACGTTCAGGGCTTCCGGCTTAGGGTTCCAAGCCCCTGTACCATCCAGAGCTCCCGAGACCCAGGAAACCTGGCATCCGCACGTTCTACCTCACCAAGAATGTGGCGGCCGCCGACTTGCTTGCCGGGCGCGCAGCACCCAACCCTGAGCCCACATACATTAGAGGGAAGGGGTTCTTGGGGAACCCTCATGAAGCCGATTTTTGGGCCTTGGTGCTTGGGACTTGGAGTTGAGAACTCAACTTAGGTCCGCGACCCTGGGCGCCGAGCGAGGCTCATGAGTCAGTCTCCTGGTGCCTTCTTGGAGGTCTACGGATGTTTGGGATTTTGGGGTTTACGGCCTTTCAGGGTTTTATAGGCTTTAAGAAGGTGTCTGGGGTCTATGGGGTCTATAGGGGTTTAGGGGCCTGTGGGATGTTTGCGCAGGTCTCCAGGTCCTAGGTTATACTCCGCTTAAGATAAAAAGCTCCAGATTAGACAACGTGTGCCCACAAAGGGAAGAGGATTCAGAAAGCCGCTCTTTGCGATTTTTAGGGCTAACGGCCGACGGTTTGTGAGTTTGGGCTTCAAGGTTTCAATTAGAGGTTTCGGCTTCGACGCAGCATCGTGATGCGGCCCTAGAAGACCTTGTTATGGACCAACGCGGTCGAACATGCTCGTATTGCTTTGCTCTCTCCCTTCTCCCCATCCTGAACTGCTCAAAGCTTCGTCTGCAAGATGCCGGGCATATCTGATGTCGACCCCCGAGCTCATGCAACTCCCAGGGCTTGAAGGCAGTTTGAGTTCCGGTTGTTCATGCGAAGTTCGAGCGATGCCTCTCTCAGGATTCTCGAAGCAAGTTCGCCAGAACAGGCCATCGCCGCGTGGACGCAATAGGCAGCAGTAGCCGCAGAGCGCGTGAAACCCATGGCCCAGAGGCACAACCAGCAGAAGGCTTTCCTGAAACTCCCAATTGGGGCAGCACCCTACTTTAGGAAACCCAGTATTGATCCGCTCTTCTCCGCCCAGCCCCAAGAGGTGACAGGGGGCCATAATAAGCATTCTGAGCCCCTGATTCCCTAAATCCCTAAATCCCCTGAACCCCTGAATCCCTACACCCTAAGACCGCTAAGTTTGCGGGGGTTTTGGGGCAGCGAATCGCATGAAGACCCTGTGCCCAGGAGCGCACCAAGGAGCTCTACAACCAGAGGTGCAGCACTTAAAGGGTGGGGACCTCCCTTGTGGGTAATGAGCTGCTAAAGTGGGCATGCGCCCTCAACAAGGCGGCAATGCTTGTTATGAAGAATTGCCTCCAAATGGTTACCCCCAATCTTGAGAAGTCCTCGTTGGTGATCGCAGCAGATTCCTGCGGGCTGACTCGCACGAGTTGTGTCTGGCGGACGACTCGGGATTCAGTTCGTTGCCAAACGGATTTACCAGAGGAATAAGAGGAAGCTGATGCAACAGTCCCAGGCCTTCTTTCAGATACGGTTTGGGGCCTTTCCAGACCACGAGTTTTGATTGCTTGGACTTGTGGTTCTCGGGTTCCCCTCCCATCGGTATTGTTTTGTTGAACTGTGAGGGTATATCTGCGTCTGCACCGCTCAAAAGGTGGCCGCCTAAGAACAGGGTTGGGAGCTATTTTCGAAGAGAAGGTGCTTTGCTAGTCTAGCGTTTGTGACTTGGCAGGTAGGTTTGAGCACCAGGTAGGGTAAATGCGGCCATTTCTAAGTCATGGTCCTTCTTGGGAAGGTTCCCTCAAGGGAAGAAGCCTAAGCCCTCAGCTTTCTGCATGCCGAGGTGCCGATGCGACAGTGACAGCTGCCGGTCCTACGCCGATGACAGCGGAAACGCTGCGTGGCCGATATCCTGTGGACAACAGCGAAGTCCCGGGACCCTAAAAACCGCAAAACCCCCAAAGCCCCCAAAGCCCCCAAAGACCCTGGAGCCCTCAAACCCCAAAGTCCCCAAAGACCCCCAAAACACCGAGGCAGACCACCTGAACTGAGCCCTCCACATCTTTTGGGGGCTGTCGATTTTTGGAATGGAGAGTTTTGGGTCATTCTGTCAGTAGGCCCCACACCGTGGGCTCACCCCTAAAAGCCTTTAAGCCATTCTCCCACAAGGAAAGGGGCTGGTGTTACCTGGATGAGAAGTCCCTGGAAGCCTGCTACGCTGACGGGAAGAGTGCAGGGGACCCAGGGGGGCCTGTGATGGCTGCAGGTGGTTCTTTCGGGGCTGGTGGGGGGGGGGTAAACCAGGTAAACCCCAAACCCGAAACCGAAGTCCCCGAACCTGGCAGGCCCGGTCCCTGTGTTTGCGATGCAGTAGGATGTAGAAGATCTTTGGCTACCTCTCAATCCCCGACGCGCGGCGCGAGTGTTGCAGGGTGTACATATGTGTACATGCAAGTTCAGCACCAGAAGTAGCCCCGGGATGATGATGGGTTGAACGCTGCCCCTGCTCTGGTTTGGCGTAGGGCAAAAGGTTAGGGAATGGTAGTATGTCCGCTTTCCTGACTGCGGGGCTGAGCGGGGTGTTGAACATTTTGGTCGGGAGGTGTTCGTGGACGCTGGTACGAAGAAGCTGGCCTGCATGGAAGCGTTTTATTTATGTGGGCTTTGTGTGGGCTTTGTGTGACCCTGGGATCCTACACCCGAATCCCTGGCTCAAAGCCCCACTTTTGGGTGCTCATATTGGGTCTTAAGAGGCTTTTTACGCTTAGGGCCAAAGCAACCAGGAAGAAGTGGACTCGAGACATTTGCCACAAGGCTGCTGGGATGCAAGACATTTGCTCTCAACACGCGCAGCGTAGCTTGACTAGGAGTGTAAGGCTTACTGCAACAAGCAGGCATTTCAAAGCATCCTGAAATTCCACACTCGTGAGACCCCAAAGACCAGACCCCAAAACCGTTCCCAAACAAGATCCCAAACCAGATCAGAGGGTAAACCCTGAGCCCAGTTTCGGGGCGTTTAGGGGAATTTGGTGAGTCCTGCAGCTGGAATTAACGTGTGAGGATTGATGGATACTCCGTTTTTACCTACTTAAGTAGCCCCAACATAGCCCCTATACATATCACCCCCTTCTGGGTCCTTTCGTCCCTGAAGAGGAGAGGGACTACACATCGAGCGGCGGCCTGAGATGGCGAAATCGCACGATTGGCACGAAGCCCGAGCTCCCAAAAGCCCGAGCCCTTATGGGTCTAGGATGTGGGGTTCGAGCCCTCCTTTAAACCCTAAACAGCCCCAAGGCCCAAGCCCTTGGGTTTCACAAACCCTCAGGGAGGAAACTTTCTGCTGCCTCCAAAGCCTCAATCGAAGGTCCAGAAAGTGCCTGGAACAAAACCGGCACCCTAAACCTTGGGCGAGTTTGGGTCTGAGGTTTAGCGTTGGGAGTTCCGGGTTCAGGGTTGGGGCTTCGTCATCTATGAGCGATGTGGAAAGGTCAAACCAAGTTGTTGACTTTATGGAGTGAGGGTTTCGGAGCTGATGGGGGGTTGGAGGCTTGACGGCTTGGGGTTTTGGGCTTGGCGCGGGTTTGGAAAAGATTAATATGTTCAGAAAATATGATACAACTCTTAAATGTAAATTCTTAACAGGAAACTTTTGAAACCCTTGCGGGGACGTTGGGTTCAGGGTTGAGGGTTTAGGGTTTGGTGTGAAGGCTTCAGGGGCAAGAAGCAAAATGTGCTTATGGGGCTGCAGGATCCATGTTTAGTTCTACGGGGGCGCCGGGGTCACAACAAAAACCTGTAAAGCCGTAGAAGTCAAAATGCGCCCTCGTCGCGGCAAAGGCTGCCAATGCTCTGGCATCGGTTGCTTGCTTGCAGCAGAGCTTGGGGTGGGGACCATGCATCTCACTGAAATCTTACCTCAGGAACCCAAACCCCGTACTTCTTGCTAAGCTATTACCTGAGAGCACAACTCCAGGTCTTGGGTTATTAGGAACGTCTCTCACGCTCCGCAAGCCCGAACGGCAGACAATGTTGCATTCTCCCTATTCTACGTTACTCGAGCAGTTACAGCCTTTGCTGCCAAGCTTCTATCTGCGACTACTCGGCCATGCTTGTTCAACAGTAGGCCTCGTGAGGGCCTACTGAGCCTACTGCTGATTAGAGATGTCCTTGTGGCCGCCCTGCTGCCGCCATGCTACGGCTTCTGGGCAGAGGTGTAGGGTGTTCAGGGTTAGAGGGTAGAACTGGGCCAGCTCAGGAATGGTATTCGAGAACGCGGTCACCGTGGATGAGGACGGCCAGGGACGCAGGGGTTGTCTTTGCCGCAATCCTGAACTCCAATCTTCCAATCCACTTCCAATCCACGCCCTAAACCCCACATGTCAGCCCCCGTCAGTCGGATTATCCCAGAGCCGCCGTCGATCCTCGATATCCCACAAATCGAAACCCCGAGCCGCAAACAAGCATCAACCCTAAACCATTGCAGACTAGAGAAAACTGAAACTGTCAACGTTTAAGGTCTTTGCGACAGGCTTTGTTCCGTTAACAATTTTGGTAGAGCAGATGATAGACATGACTAAACTTGATTTCTTGATAGTAACCCTCGGTCTTGTGATGTAGTTCCAACCCTAGACCTTTATAATCCGGCGACTACCCCCCCCCCCCAACCGCTTTTCCCAAAGACCACAAATCAGCACCCTTGAGGGTCGTGAACCCCAGCCCGGTTGAGGGTGGAGCGTTTGCAGGACGTCTGGAAGAGGCGGTCCAAGTTCGAGTATGGGCAGCACGGCCATAAGATTCGTAAGATTGTCTCGCAGGTTCGGTCGCGGCAGTCGCATCCGGCAAACGCAAGTGCATGCAGGCGGGCTGAACACAGCCCGGGTGTGGTGACCTCGGCTGAGGTCCGACTGCGAGCAGTGGAACGGCGCCGCGCCGGGTGCTTACCGGCGCCCACTTTATGAGGTTAAGGCGAGATTTAGCGCGAGAACACCTGCTGGGTTTTCGGTCCGTTTAGCATGTCGACGGCCCTGCCAAGAACGAAATTCTCTTGGTGCTACGTGGGCTGGGACACTCCCTGCGTGGACCGGAGGTGGGCTCTCGGACGTCGGGAGGGGGGGGGGGTGCCCTAAACAACTACTGAAGGGTTCGTGGCGGTGCTCCTCAGCTCCAAGCAAAAGCTCCTGGAGCCCTCCCCGAAACCTCAACCCACCTGAATCCCCCCTAGCAGCAAAGGCGCCCCCAAAACAATAGGATGTATACGGGCTCTTCGGGGGTGGTGTTGAGAAATCAGCAGGATGGGCTCAAAACCGAAGATTCCGTGCTCTCTGCAGGCGGGATGAGCGGGTCGACAAGAGGTACGAGGAGACCTGACAGAGAGGGAGGGGGGAGGAATGGGGAGGGCGGGCTTTGGATTTCGGGCACCTGGTTTCGGAGGTTGAGGGCTTCAGGGGCCCTAAGCTTAGGAGTTTTTCTTGCAAGTCGTGCCGGTCTCTCATACATAAGGAGATGCGTACCTCTCGTTATGAGGACTTATGGAGGCAAACTGATGCCGCCAGGGATGGACCTGAACTGTAGAAGCCCTAAACCTTACCCCCCCCCCCCCCCCAACCAGCATCTGACCCAAGGGCGCGAATGTGCCGGCCCAGTATTGGTCAAGGACTCAGCCGGGGGGGCGGGTGTACTTGGGTTGAGGGCTTAGGGCTTAGGGCAAGCCCAAGCCTACAAACCAGAAGCCGAAAGCCCTCAACGAGCTACACCTTTCAAAACCACAAACAGAGTTGTAGCACAGGTTACCTTACATTTTTCCCTGTCCAGAGAACCTCAAACCCAAACCTTTACAACCCAAGAGGCCCTAAACCCCTAAACTTCTGAGGTCCATGGTGGCCTGTGACAAAGACTCGCCCAACAAGCGCATTCGGGACGCCGCAGACCACTGCGAGAACCTGCGACCGGGGCAGCAGTTGAAGGGTTTTTGGGGGTGTTTTGGGGCTCAGGTGAGTTTCGGATTCCGGGGTTAACAGCTTAGGGGCATAGGGGCGGTTGTGGCATTTAGAGGTCGTTGTTTGGGAGTTCGAGGGCGGGGATTGGTTGGCGGCAAGAGGTTGGGAGTCCCTTAGGGGCGTTTATCAGTCGGAGGACACTTGTGATGCCCTATCTGCTGCACAAAACTTTTCAAGGGCGGGTTTGCCGCGTCTCGGGCGCTCTTTGCGCAGATGGTTTGACTGTGGAGGGGGCTTTTGGCTCGAGTGTCGCGCTCCTGCGACAGCTTACAGCAGGTGGATTCTCAAGAGTCGAGGATGCGTCGTCAGAACTTAGGGCGAAGTTCTACCGAACCATTCCACAAGCACCTAGCCCCCAAAGGGGCATCTCGACCGTGAAACAGGATCCTCAACCCTCAACTCCTGAATATTTTTCAGCCCTCGAACTCTGAATCCTGAAGCCCCCAGGGCCCTTGAAGGCCCAGTTCAAGGGATTTTCGGGGAATACTGAGGAGGCAACAAGGCCGAAAGGCCACTAAGACGAGGTCATGAGGTTTTCAGGGGTGTCAGTTGCTTGGGTTCCACCGTGCAGGGTGTTTAGGATTCGGGATTCGGGTGCCTAAGGCCTCGACGCCGAACTTTAAGGCCTTCAGGAAAACCAGGATTTGGGGGAGGAGGGCTTTTTGAGGGATTGGGGTTCAAGGGCTTTGGGGGCTCACCGGCCTTGCAACCAGGGAATACGTGGCTGATGGTGCCCGGGGCTTAGAGCGGCTTGGGGAGGGGGGGGGGGCTCCTAGGGTATGCCTTAGAGACACCCCAAAATGTAAGTTCAAGGTTTTTGCGGTAAGGTCGAGCTAGGGGCGGCCGCATTCCCAACCTCCAGTCCTTTAAGAGAGGTCTCAGGTGCAAGAAAGCGTTATCTAGATCACTTCGGCCGAAGAGTGTGGCTCTTGATCAAGACACCCATTCTTAGAGCTTTTTGGCACTACGGGTTGCGGGTTTGGGTTATCAGGTTTGTTGCTTCCTCCGCTCGCTCCCTTGTAGTACGTACTTCCTGCACTCTCAAGCCTCAGGTTTTGACGCTGAGATGAGTCCCTAAAACTTAGGCCCAAAACCTTATAACTCTCAACCCCCCTTAAAAATACCCAGGGCTCACGGCTCAGGGCTGCACGTTTGGGCTTAAGGGGCTTTAGGGGCTTTAGGGGCTGTAGGGGCTTTAGGGTTTGGGCTTTAGATTGCCCAGATTGGTCCGGTTTGGTGAGGTCTGTGCTTGAGTTTACCGGGTTTAGGCTTCGGGGGGCCAAGCGTTTTCGGACCAAGGTCTGCCTGCTACACCTCTTCTTGTCAATGCCCATGCCGCGTGCTCAGTGGGGCGTAGGGTCGACTTCGCCTCTACACCCACAGAATTTAGCCCTAAACCTCTTAGAGCCCCCAGCCCTACAGAACCACGCACCTTGTGGAAAAAAATTGTAGCTACAACCTTTCACCTCCGTAGCCCAAGAATCGCCTGAGGGCCTGAGTTACGGTCCAAGGGTCCATGGGTCCATCATGTGGGTTCCTCCAAGAAGCCTCGTTGGCCTTTGAACCTCGAAAACCTCAAGCCCAATCGCCTAAACCCTAAAACCTCAACCCTGAGTCCCCGAAGCCAACCCCGCAAGGGCCGTTGTTGAATCAAGCCCCAAAGCTGCTAAGTTAGTTCCCCAAAGCCCTCATACCCCCTCCAGATGCAAGTCCCTGAGCCCTTGAACCCTAAACCGCCAGACCCAGGGTTGCCGTTCTGTACAACTACATCTCCAACCAGTGCGGCGACGACTTTCAGCCACGGGGCCTGCGAGGTGTTTGCAGGGCTTTTGTATTTTGGGAGGTGCATGGGGACTGATAGCTAGGGTCGTAAAGTACCCCCAAACAGGGTCATGGCGAGTTGTATCTCGAGCTGCCCACGCACGCATAACCCCCCCCCCCCCCGGCAGAGCCACCACAAAGTCTAGGCGCTGCAGGGGGATTCTTGAGGGATGAAGTGGAGCTTTCTGCCATCCAGGGGTAGATGGGAAGGCTTAGGGGGGTGGGCGAGTAATTTGGGAGGAAAACTCCGAGTCAGGGATGCCAGCGGTGGGCCCCAAGGCCGAAACCCTAAGCCTGAACACACAAGAGAGGGCGTTTCTAGTTGTTCCAGGCTCGTCCCCCTTCAACGAAAAGATCTGCAGTGCTAAATGCCCAAAACCCTACGCGCCAAACTGAGGACGGAGGAGCAGTTTGCTGTCCAAAGCAGCTGGGATGGATGGTTCATGAAAGCAAGGTTTGATGTTAAGGGTTGACCCAAGTTTCGGCTGCTGAGTGTAGCAATGCGGATGTGCTGTATCTTGACGGGGAATGATGCGAAGTTTAAAGCGCGCAAGTGCGGAGCTTGTTCCAGCCAAGACCCTTTCTGAGTCTCTTGTGTATAGCTTCAAAAGAGTTTCTCAACCCCACAGATCCCAATCCCCGAGCCCTGAGAACTGCAAGTTCGCATGGAGCCTTTGGAAGATGCTGCTTCGTGTACTACAGAGAATCTACAGTTACTAGAATCATATATTGGTGGGACAGTATTGGCAACTGTTTGGGCTCCTGTTTTCTGTGCCACGCTCTCATGCTAAACCCCAAGCCAGGCAGCAGCGACGACGAAGATGACAACGACGACGAGTTCCAGGCCGGCCAGGCCACCGACAAGGTGCGTGGTTTGGGGTTTGACTCTTCAGTGCAGGGTTCGAGGTGTGAATGTTTCACGATGCTTCACGGTTTGCGGGTCTTGGACTTGCAAATGCCACGGATAGGAAGGGTGGGTCCCTTTGATTCACAGTAGTTGGTGGACGCTATCGCCGAATAGCCACGGTCAACTTAGAACAGCAATGCTCCGGAGTGGCCTCAGGCCCTACTTTCACGGGTACTGTCCAAGTACGGGGACTCCTTCCATAACCTATTTTAGGTACTTGTACCCCCAAAGTATGCCCTAAACGCTGGACCGAAACCCCATAATACCAGAAACCCCCTTAAACCATGAATGGGCCAAAAAAATTACCCCCCAACGCCCTAATCTGAACCCCAGCCAGCCACAGGGCGACGAAGACGAACTGCCGGGTGATGACGCTGCGGGTACCGCTGTCCCGCAACTTGGCCTGCGTTGAGGCTTTGTGGGAAAGTCGGGGCACATATTTTTTTGCGTGTTGGGGGTACCCCCCCCCCCCCCGTTTTGGAAAACGCCCATAGAACCCCGAAAGTTTTTTTGGGGGACTCATTTCTTGGAGCTTGGTTTCAAGGTTCAAGCTTAGGGTTTTCTTACGCATTTTAGGGTTGCGTCGGTACTGCTTCTTGCTGTAGATCTGGGAGGCTCTTTCCGAGGGGGAGGGGGGGGGGGGGGGGGGGGAGGGCCCCCCCCCCCCCCCTCCCCCCCCCCCCTCCCCCCCCCCCCCTCCCCCCCCCCCTCCCCCCCCCCCCCCCCCCCCCCCCCCCCCCCCTCCCCCAAATCCATGTGTTCCAAGCCAAAGGAAGTTCGCGGGCGACGATGCCTCGTGTCCCGGCGAGCTAACGGTTCTGTTAGGGTTGAGGGGCTTGAGGGGCTTGAGGGGGTTGAGGGCTTAGGGCTTCAGGATATTCAAGGCTCAACAAAACCATCAAAACTCCGTCATGAAAAAGCCTCAGGCCCAACACAAATCCTTTGAAACCCTTACTTCTAAAGGAAACCCAACAACCCTACAAAACCGACAGCCCCTTCCGCTACTCGCCTCCCTTCGGGTGGGTCCCAGGAAGTCGGAAGCGGCAAAGGAGAGCTCCTCGCCATCGTTTTCGGAGGGTTTTGCAGGGGTTTTGGGGGTTTTAGGGGTTTTAGGGGTTAAGGGCGTTAAGGGCTTCAGGGGTTTCAGGCTCTAGGCTTTAGGGTTTCAGGGCACAAGTGCCATTTGCCCTGGATATGCACTTGTCTGATATTCAGCATGGCATGCCGAAACACAGCAGCAACACGACGAGCGGCTCACTTTGAGGTTTCCTGTGCGCATTAATATGGAGCATGTCCTCTTTTTTGCCTTCCCTACCCCCCTAAACCCTGGGTCCCAACCGCATAGAACTGAACAGCTCCAAGCGCCCTTGATGGCTTGCTGAGGCTGAGTCGGGGAGGCATTGCCAGCCGACGGGTGAATGAGGCTGCTTCGGTGTGGTCAAGGATGCACTGTTGAGGCTTCGGACTCTTAAGAGGCCGAGGAGTGGGATGAAGTGGGGTTGACAAGGGACTTCGGGGCTTCAGGGAGTTCAGGGCGGGTGGGGGGGGGGTTAGTTGTGTTGTGCTCGGTCTTAGGGATAACTGTTGGGTCTTATTTGGAGATGCCGTGAGCAGACCCTTCCTCGAAGGGGCAGCGCTGAGGACCTTCAACCCTGAACCATCAACCTGCTAAAGCCGCCCTAAACCTCTATTTCGGTTATGAGTAGACCCCCAAGTATCATCTTCTCCCAATCAGCTACCCATGCCTTCTAGCATCCGGTGGCGCCCGCATTCCCTTGCTCCTTTTGCTTTTTGGTCGTAGGTTACGTGAGAGCCTGGGATGCCTGAACCCTAAACACGCGGAGGCCTGCGGTATGGGTTTAGGGATCCAAGAAATTTGGGTGTAGGTGTAGGGCCAAAGTTTAGGAGGGTGTGGGGTTTAGCACGGCTCGAGAGGGTGCAGGGTGTAGGGTTTCTCAATGCCCCTGAGGATGAAAGTGTGCGCTCTGAGGGGCGCTGCGTCTCACCCGACGCGCCCGTAGATGGCAAGGTCGACCCTCAAACTCAAAACCTCCATCCCTCATGCGGGGTTCACTATGTCATGTGTTAGGACCCCTGGTTGGGTACTGTAACTGTACCTATTGACGTATTGTCGTATGTACCTTCTTGGGCAGGAGCGGCCCACATGAACCCTCACCCATTCAGAGCCCGCGAAGCCCTGAGATCCCCTGTTAAAGAGTTGGAGAGGCCCCCGAAAGCCTGAACCCGAAGCCCTTGAATCTAAGGCCTTTAAGGCCTTAACACCCTCAAGCCCTTCAAAACCTCAAACCCCTCCGCCCCGAAGACCCGAGAGTGCCCTCCGTACACGCGCCGTTCCTGGTTTGCTTAGGCTTTTCTTCACGGTTTAGGGTCTAGGGTTTAGGGTTGAGGGTTACCAACCCTTGAAACTCCCTGAAAATCCCTCACAGTCTCGATGGCGGCCGTTTTCGGGGAATAGCCTGAGGAGGCGTCCCGGACCAGCGCAGCTAGACAAAAAGGTGCTTGCTAAACGACACTAAACCCCGAACCCTGAACCCACCCTAGAGCATAAACTCTTTCGAGCGACTCGTTGTTTGTTTGGGGCTAAAAGCTGAGGGAGCCAAAAATAGGCCTCAGAAGCCCTCGAAACACCCCGAGAATCCGCAGGCCGGTCCCAAAGATAGGGCTGGTGTTTTGGTAGTTTTGTGGTTTTCCTTTTCGCTTGAGGTTTTTGGTTCAGGGCTTATACAACGCTCTATAATGACCATGAACGGTGCCCCGGCCCTTCGCTTCATGTGTGTCTACGTGAAGAAGCGCCAAGCTGAACTTTTGATCTTTTTCTGCCTGTGGGCATTGTGGACAACCTGGGGCTTCATAGGTGGCGGGTGCTGAAGCGCTGGTGGGCTACCTGAGACGGCCTGGCACCGTTCCTTCGCAAGCGCAACATTACAACGTACGAGACGAACCTCCGTAGAGATTCGGCTAAATGTCAATGTGGGAGTTTTGGAAAACTCCCTCAAACCTTTTGTAGTGGTTGAGGTTGGTTTGAGGGTTCAGGGTTCATGTTTGTAGGGGTTGCGGTGCCTGCCGTGCGGCCAGGTCTGCTTGCTCGGGAGCGGCTCCTGTGGCGAGGCTTTGCGGGGGACTTGTTTTCTTTTGGTTCTTTGGGTGCTTTGGTGCTTTGTTTGTTTGTTTGTTTGTTTGTTTGTTTGTTTGTTTGTTTGTTTGTTTGATGGCACGAACGTAGGTTTACCCTACGCCATGGCCCGCAGGCAGCGCCTAAATCCGACCATCCCAAGATAATTGAACCCTAAGCCCTCAAACCCTGAAGCCCAACTGCCTGGCCGGGTCATTCTCAACTGCAAACCCAGAGCTTCCCTCGTGCGCAGGTTCGCCCTCGGCCCCATGACCCCCAAAGCTTTAGGAGTTTAGGGGGGTTTAGGGGAAGAAGCCTCACAAAACCCTGGATCTGTGCAGGTTTCACTGGTGAAGCGGCGGCGGGACGGCTTGCCGCACCCCCAGAGACTGTTCGGGGCTTTGGACATTGGTTGGCCATTTGCAGTTTCGAGGTTTCAGGGCGCCGGTTCCCAAATCCCTCGAGGCACTTCTTCCGGAAACGTGTCGCACGCCCAAACCCTGAACCTTAAAAGCTGTCAAGTCCTTATCCCCTAGACCCGAAGCCCTGAACGCCCAACTGAGCGGCCTCAGGTGTTTTGCACTCAAGGAGGTTCCAATCGGCAGCCTCGGCGCAGCCGTGCCGGCTGAGCTTGTAGTGAAGGGCGCAGGGAGATTATGCTTGCATGGGGGTAGCAAAATGATCATGGCACAACTGACCTACGACTGCCTTTGCTGGCTTCTGCCAGGCCGAGCAGCGGCGGGTTCTCGAGGAGTTGCGCTTGCACAAGGCTCCTTCGTAGGGTTTAAGGGTTCCGGCGCTTCGGATCCAGTTTTTGTTTTCCTTTTTTTTTTGGGTGGGGGGGGGGGCGGGGGGGCGGCGGGGGCGGGGTGCGGGGTGGGCGGGGCTGGGGGGGGGTGTGGGGGGGGGTGGGGGTGGGGGGGGGGGGGAGGGGGGGGGGCAGGGGGGGGGGGGGGGGGGGTTTGTGGGGGGTGTAGGGCTTGGAAGTTTAGTTTAGGTGGACATGCAGGTTCCTTGTTGGGTTCCTTCTTAAGTTTAAGGTTGATTCTACCATGCTTGTTGCTGGGGTTCCTTCTTAAGTTTAAGGTTGATTCTACTATGCTTGGGAGCATTAAGGTTTTTTCCTCATTCTTCAACCTCAGTCTAGAATTGGTATTTCATTAGAGAACAGCGAAGCTCGTCCTTTCTGTCTTAAGTTTGGGGCTTTTGCTATCAGGCCAGGAGGTGGGGGTGGGAGGCTACGAGATTTTTATTTGTGGGTCATCGTTGGGGTGGTTGTCCTAGGGGTCTTCTTATGGGTGTTCTTGTGGCCACGCAGGGTAGGTCCAGGTAAGTTGTCGCAGGAGGGCTCAGGAGGGGTGGCATGTTCAACCCTCAGCCCTTAAAGCCCTAGGCCAAGCCACTACAATACCCCAGTTGCAATTTTATAAAGCCTCATACAACTGGCGATGTTACAGTAGTTCTGTTCTAGCTCTTAATCGCCCGAGGCCTTTTCATCCTCTCCTGGATTAAGGCAACTCCCTGTATTGAGAAGTAGTAGTTGGAGCCTTTTTTTTGGGGTTCAGGGGTTAAGGGTTCAAGGCCTGAGCTCGCAGGCCTTTGACTGCCCTTGTGTGCTGCGCTACTTCACCTCGTGGATGCAGGCGTTCCCTCCGTGAATGTTGGTGAAGTGTCGGTTCGGGGTTCGGGTCGGGCCCCTGATTGACTCCACTAGATTTCGCGAGCCCGAAGCAGCTGCCCCTAAAGCCTGAACTCTACATGGGGGCTCATGCTACGTGCAAGGCGTCGTTTTTGAAAAGGACCTTTCCTGTGCCCTGGGGTGCTTAGGATAACTCCAGTTAGAGCTACCCACCTCCGAGTGGACCCGAAGCCGTGGCGACCTACGTGCCGAAGGCAACCCCTTCTTTTGTAGGTCCCTGCCCGAAGGCCACGTCCGAACCCCGCACGGGACTAGGAGTACCTTGGCCAGCTCAACGCGCACACGCGCGCCCGTGAACAATTGGCACGGCCCCGCTGTCGGAGACCCTTTGCCACATGAATGTGGAACCGGAACGGAGGGTGCCCTGAGTGTGACAGGTTTTTATCCTCACGGGATATCATATCTCCGAGCCTCTTTCAATCCTAGCTTTAGCAGCTTCGGATTGAAGGAGTTGAGGGTTTGGCAAAGGCCCTCTAAACCTTATTTACATCAAACCTTGAAGGATGTGGGGTTTTTCTGGACCTTGATGCTCAGGGGAGCTCAGGCCGACCCCACGTCTGGCGCCGGTCTTTCATCTTGGGCTCGGGCTCGGGCTGCAGTCGGGACACCTCCCCGGTCCGAACCGCCACCTGCGAGGAAGACACTGCATGCCTGCTGCTGGAGTATGTCGAGCTGCTTGGGCGCATGCAGACGACGGGCCTGGTATCTCCAGCGTGGTTCTGGGGTTTGGGGTCGTGTTCTGGCTGAGGAAGGCAGGCGTTGCGGCCTCGGGGAGAATATTTGAAGCGTTTTGAAGCGACTGGCTGTTCGTAACCCCATGAAGCCGACACAGATCAGGAAACGAACTTGCTTCCATGGCCTTTGCTAGCGATAGGGTTTCAGGGGGTTTTGGACCCTAAGCCCGAACCTGCGCAACTCTAAACGCCAAAAACCCAGCGCCGCTTGATCCCTGAGGAACGGCTCCCTCTCAGACGAGATTCGCAGGCCTGGAAAAAGCTGAGCCCAAAGCCCTGACTCCTCAACCCCGAAACCCATCCAACCGAATGAGCAAGTGCGCATCAAATAGCAGAATGGCCTCCGCCCCTGGCTCAGATTAACACCAGCCCAACACTTTTGCCTGTCGAGGTCCGTTTCTGGGGGGCCGCTTGTTTATATCTTCGGGGGAGTAGGGGATGAAAAAGGGGCTTGAAGCCCTGCCACCCGAATCGAAGCCCCTCTATCCTCAGCCAAACCCTTAACCTTCAAACCCCCCTCAAATCTCTTGAAAGGGGTCCCCCAAGCCGGCAATGCGCTAGAAGCCTGAAAACCTCGAAAGAGCCCTTCAAAGTGCCCTTCAAAGCCCTGCACCAGGTGCCAGGAGCGCGGCCGCCAGCTCCCAGACGAGCGCATCGTCGACTGGGCGGGCCAGTGAGCCTGGCGCGGTCTATTAGCATCCCGGTGGGCCCCCTTTAGGATCCCTTTTCCTTGGGAGATCTTTCAGGGTCCCCTTAGGATCCCTTTAGGATCCCTTGGGGTCTCCTGAGGATCCTTGGGGCCCTTCGGGTTTCTGCTTAAAGGGTTAGGGGGCTCAGGAGGGCTTCTAGAGGTTTGGTTTTGGTTTATGTATGGGAAACCCAAAATCCAAAGCTCTACACCCCCAACCCTAAGTCAGAAAACCCTTGGGCCTCAACTCCATCACCCTTAAGACCCTTTAGCTCTTTAGCCCACAAGCATTCAGAGCCCCAACTCCCCTAACCCGAAGCCATGGAAAGCCCAACACCCTAAGCCCCCCAAATCCGAAAGCATCGCCTGGCCAGGATCATCCTGGGCCTGCTGTACCTGCACCGGAAGGAGGCTCCGTCACTCTCTCTCTTTCAGGGTTTAGGGTTTAGGGTTTCGGGTTTAGGGTTTCGGGTTTAGGGTTTAGGGTTTAGGGGTTAGGGGTTTAGAGGCCGTATAGGGTTTGCAGGGTTTACAGGGTTTCTAGGGTGTGGGGATTAAAACAAGTACATCTGGGTTGAGCTTGTCACCAAGCTGCACAATGCGCAGTGCCTCTTGGCTCAGATAGGGTGGACAGTTCGGAGCCATGGCAAACGTGGAAGAAACAGTTAGAAACCCAAGTTGATGGTGTTGCGCGCCTGGCCTCGGCCACGGCAAAGGGTACTGGAAAGGACCGGGCTGGAAGGGTGGTTGTATGCTTCGGTACGGGGGCGTTCAAAGAGAGCGTTCTGGACTGCCTACGTCAGTGGGAAACTGGGGCGGAAGCAGCCAGGTTGGCAAAGGCAGAGGGGGGTGCTGCGAGCGGTGCGGCGGGGACTGGCAATGAGGGCGGCAGGCCACCGCCGCTCAAAATGCAGTTGTTCACAAAGGTGGTGGAGCAGTTGGTCCGGCAGGGTGTGGGTGAGCCGGCTGCAAGCACGCTGCGACACACGCCGCAGACGGCGGCTGAATCTGCGTATTGCAAGAAACCCGAAGCAACGGACGAACGCCCAGTCATATTTACGATCTCCTTCAAAGGAAACATCGAAGGATTGGCGGCGCGAGGTGCTCTCGACAGCCAGACAGTTCGTGATTGCCAAACGTGGTGGCCAATTCCCACAACTTGGCTTACGCCCTGGCCGCTACTTACCGGGGGTTCTGCGTCGGGAGGTCCTCTCAAGCTTGGGGCACACCACTGAAGCGGAGATCCAGGACTGCTTTACGGGCAAAGGCGGCAAGGGTGCTGGCGGAAAAGGCAAGGGTGACGGGCCTGGGGCGGCGGGAAAAAGGGAGGCTGGGCAGCGGCTGTCGGTGGCTATGCAGAGGGAACACAAGCAACGGAAGGCATAGGCTCCCTGGCTATTTAACGTACACCCTTTTTGGCTCTTATCATTTTTTGGGTCTTTTTGGTTATACCCGGGAGTGTGAAAGTCGGTACCGTCCGGCTTTGGGAGTGACAACCGGTACCGTCCGGTTTGTCGAATGGGATCGTCCATCCCAGGAGCGCGTTTTATATGGCTTGTTCGCGATGAGGTATGACAGTGAAGAGTTTTTAGTTTGTTCCCCTAACAGTTCTGTCTGGATCTTTTTGGTTATACCCGGGAGTGTGAAAGTCGGTACCGTCCGGCTTTGGGAGTGACAACCGGTACCGTCCGGTTTGTCGAATGGGATCGGTACCGTCCATCCCAGGAGCGCGTTTTATATGGCTTATACGCGATGAGGTATGACAGTGAAGAGTGTTTAGTTTGTTCCCCTAACAGCTCTGTCTTTTCGATTTGGGTTTGGTCATTCTCCTTGGGGTAGGTATGAAGCGACGCCGACTTCGGCAGTGGCAGACACGGCCGAGTTTTCCCGGAGCGAGGGCGGCTACCAGCTGCCGTGCACGTCCGTTTCCAGGCTTGCGATGACCCCTCCAAAGTCGGACTTCCACCTCAACGTGGTGGAGGGGTGGCAACTCCTGCACTAAAAGGTTGCGAGCTGTGCGTGTGCTGAGTTTTTCTTGTTTTGAGTTTAAGTGGGCAGGAGGCTAACGGAAGCCGCAGGGCGGGGTCTACTGAACTGGGTTCCGGGGCCTCCCTCGGGGGGCAACCCAGGTAGGTACCTTGCCGACCGCGCGCTCGGGCTGGCAACCCGGGTGCGTGTTTTCTCTTGCTACCGCACAGGTTACGTTTAACCGACCTTTGTCACTGAAACCTCACCATCCAACCGTGACTCCCGGACAGGGGAGGAGCCGGCTGGGGAATCGGTGGCGTCGGGGATCAAAGATCACTTGGGGGTGTTGGAACGTTCAGACTCTGCATTCTTCTCTTGAGGTTCTAACCTCTGGGGAGGTACACGTGGTGGGTAAAGATCCTTATAAGTTAGACAGTTTGTGTCCTGAACTGGGAAAGCATAATCTTAGTCTGTGTGCAATCTCTGAGCATAGATGGAGAGGGGAGGGTACATACAAGGTGGATGAAGAATGGCTTTTTCTGTTTTCGGGCTTACCTATGGATGCGGAAAAAGCGATGCAAGGAGTCGGTTTTCTACTCAACCAACAGATGCAGGCTGCATGGAAGGCTGCAGACTCCTTGTGTGAGTGTGCGGGAGGGAGGCTGATCCGTATCCGCCTCAAAATCCGGGGACGCTTTTTTAGTGTCATTTGGTGTTACGCGCCGACATATAGGTGTAGTGATGAAGAAAAGGACCAGTTTTATGCGAAGCTAGGACGGCTGTTAAATGAGATACCGGCGCGAGATGACCTGATCCTTCTAGGAGATTTCAATGCCAGGGTGGGGCTGGCGTTGGAGGAAAGGGAGGAGCAGGGTCCGGTCGTGCGCGAAATGGTGGGCACACGCGGGCTTCCCGAGCGCAATGACAATGGCGTGCGGCTTCTGGACTTTTGCTCTGGGCGAGTGCGGGAAAAGCTCTGTATAGCCAGCACCTTTTATAAGCGTCGGGAGTACGGGACTTGGTTTCACCAGTCGTCGCGGCGGTGGTATCAGATTGACCATGTAATTTGCTCCAGGCAAACAAAAAGTCTGGTGACAGACGTATGTGCAATGCCAGGGTATGTGCATGAAACCGATCATAGGTGCCTCCGTTTGCAGTTTGCTGTTCCGCCGAAGGCCTATCTGGGAAAGTTTTACAGATCGGGTCGTTCTGCGCGTCAGGAAGTTAGACCTCCTCGGTTGTTGGTCAGTGGGCTTAAAGTTCCTGAAGTTGCAAGAGATTTTAATGAGCAACTGCACTCGCTTATGGTGGAGGGCTTCTTTGATGAGGGCTACGAGCTCTTTGGGTATGCGTTGCGGAAAGTCGCTCACAAATGTTTGGGTGCGGTCCCTGTGGAGGGTGGTCCTCAGTGGAAGTTGGACAATGCGCCAAAATTAGCCAGGACAAAAGGCGGGTGGCACTCACTTCACCTCACGGTTTTCAGTCGAGGGAGTATAAGGCGGCCTGTAAGAAGGCTAAGAACCAAGTGCAGCAGTTAATCAATACCTGGTGGAAGGAAAAAGCTGCTGCGATCCAAGAGGCGGTAGATGCCAAAGATCCAAACTACCAGTTTGCGGGATACCGGGAGCTACGCAGGGTACTGGCCTCGGGGCGGCAGGCGCCAGGCAAACTTAAGGATGCCAAAGGCAACTTGCTGCATACACGGTCAGGGCGCATTCACAGATGGAGGGAATATTTTGAGGAACTGCTTAATGTTCCTGCCGCTGTGGAGCTTCACCAGTTAGATAAAGTCACGGAGCTGGTGCCGGACAACACGCTGGACTCAGTGCCCACCTTTGCGGAAACCGTTGCGGCGGTTGGGCGGCTTAAGCCGGGGAAGGCTGCGGGGCCGGATGGGGTGGCAGCGGAAGTGGTGCAGGCATTAGATGCTGTTAATCTACGGGCGCTTCATGAGATGTTTGCAAGGGTGTGGATGGGGCTGGAGGTCATGCTAGAGGCGTGGAAGGAAGCGTTTTTGGTGCCGTTACCAAAAAAGGGTGATTTGACGCAGCGCAAACGATGGCGTGGAATCCTCCTGGCATCCATACCAGGAAAAGTCTTCACTCGCATTATCAACGCACGGCTGGCGCAGTATGTTGAAGTCCAAAACATCCTACCTGAGTCACAATGTGGGTTCCGTCCAG
Source organism: Symbiodinium natans (assembly GCA_905221605.1). NCBI lineage: Eukaryota > Dinophyceae > Suessiales > Symbiodiniaceae > Symbiodinium > Symbiodinium natans. The sequence continues at coordinate 252,520 of CAJNDS010002683.1, read as the reverse complement.
GCAGAGGAACGATCGATATGGTGTTCGCCCTGAAGCTCGCTATGGAGATTGCGGACTACAAAAAGCACCCATTCCATGTGTTGTTTGTTGACCTAGTCAAAGCCTATGACTCAGTAGCTCGGGTTGGCCTGTGGAGTGTTCTGCGCAAAAAAGGCGTCCCGCCGAGAATGCTCGGACTCATGAAGGAGTACGAAATCTGCCAAAGTGTCGGTGGAGGGGGGGGGCTGTCGGAGTCGTTCTCGTTGCACACTGGGCTGGGTCAGGGTTGCTGTCTTGCCCCTCTGGTATTTAATGTCTTTTTGGCGGCCGTTTTTGAAGCATGGCCAAATCTGGGGCAAAGCCTAAGCGGAGACCAGGGCATGCTGACCGGTTGGTCTCGGCGGCCCGGCAAATCGAGGAAAAGCTGGCGCCCTCTTGCGCTTTTCTGCGGGTAGAAATTCGGGAAGGTGGGCGGGAGGCATGGCTTGATGCTCTGGTTACCTCTGTTAGGCAGCTCACTGCGGGTAAACCTTCGCTCACTCTGGAACAGCTTTGTGGTGATCTTGCGGCTACCTGGGGCAGGGATTTTGAACTTGAATCTGACCTTGCGATGTTTCGGCTACTTGTCGCCTCCGCGGTTCTGCGTGTGTCACAGGATAGGGGGGATGGAGGGGCTCGTGTTCGGTCAGGGCTCATTCCGCGAAGAATTCCTAGGAAACAGGGTCCAAGTCCAGGTCCAATCACTACAAGAAGAGCCAGAGTTGCAATTGGTAGCCGAGAAGTCGAACATCAACCGCCAGAAGCGAACATCTTAAAACCCGAATTCCTCACGCCCTTATAAGCCCCTACGCCCTCAAATCCTAGAACCGCACAACAGCCACCCTAAGCTGCGCAGGTCGTTCACCGAGATCTCAAAGCCGACAACATCCTCGGCCCTCTGGCACAAACCTGTCGGGATCAGCGGCCTGTATGTTTGGTTTTCTTTGTATTGTTTATTTTTATTTCCTTATTATTGTTTTATTTTGTTTAGTTTTTTTTTTTTGGGGGGGGGTAGGGGTAGGGGTTGAGGAAGTCTAGTGATGCAGTGCCCATCTTCCCTTGTTTGTGTTGTGAGTTCCGGACATCTAAAGGAAAGCACCAAGTGCCCTGCAAAGACGGCCCTTAAATGTCTAAACATCTCAACCCCTAAACCTTAGCCTCTGTGTTCCTGAGGCCGAAGCCTCAGAGACCCTCAAAAAAAAACCGTTGCCACACCCTTCACCCCAAGCCCCAAACCGTAAACCCCCGTGATTTTTTCGTGTGTAAGAGTCTCACGAGTGTTGTTTTTGTTTTCGAGGCCCGGACCCCTCGAAGTCCGTGAAGATCGCAGACTTCGGCATCTCCAAGCGCCTGAGCGGCGCCACGCTGGCGAGGAGTGCAAGGGCTTCCATTCCTCAGCCCTGAACCGCAAGGCTCGAGGTTGGAATTTGCGGTATGCCCCTTGAGCCTTAAGCCCGGATCTCGAATCCATCTGCGCTCTCAGGACGATGGTCGGTACCCTGGAGATCATGGCCCCCGAGCGCGTGAGGGCGCTGTCGGAAGGCGGGGGTCGGAGCCAGGATTTTTACGTGAGAGTTGAGCTCAACTCTCAACGTTTCTAAAAAGCTGTATAACCTACAAGCCCTAAACCCTACAATCCCCAAACCCGAAGCCCCACAGCATTGAACGCCCATGCCACACTTCAGCCTTGTACCGGCCCCGGAGCCCCAAGTGCCCAAGTCCCAAACCCAGGAGTTCTTGCCGAAGCCGCGGAGTACGGCCCGGAGAGCGACCTATGGCGCGGCGCCGAGCCGTTTCGGGGAGGGGGGGCGGGGCGGGGGAGGGGGGCTTGCGTCTTCTTTTGCTTGTAAGCGGTTGCTATGTGAACCTTCGAGAGAGCCTGGAAGCCCGCAGCCCCCGTCCACCCTCAGCCCGCAACACTCTACAGAACCCAGAAGCCTTCAAAGCCCTACGTACAAAACCTAAGGCCCCTTAAAGCCCGAGATCCTAATGCCCCGAAAGCCTAAAAAAAAAACACTGCAACAGTATGAGCCCCTAGAAAGCCCTCAACTTCCAGGTCCCTGGGGGTTGTGCTCTACGAGTTGGCGGTGCTTCGGCCGCCATTTTCCTTGGAGGAGCTCTTGGGTTCAAATCGCAGGGCAGTGCTTCGAGGTTTAGGAAGTTTAGGGTGGGGGGGGGGGGGGGGGACCTGGGGATTTAGAAGGTATTGAGGTTTTGGGGGGCAGGGAGGGGACCTAATCCTCTCTTACAGCAGAAGTGGACCCAACCCGGCTGAGAGGTTGGTGGATATTCGTACGTCGGGTCGCACCGATGCCATACCATACTTAGACCGGTAGGGACTGCGAGCACCGGCAGCCCTCAGCCCAGACTTCAGCCCTGAACCCTAGACCGCGGAAAGGGCTCAGTGCACTTGGAAAACTAGGGTCTTGTGTTTCAGCATCGAGGACAGCAGGGTTTGAGGGTTTAGGATTTTGCGCTGCTGTACGGTGAGAGCGTCGAGGGTTGCATCAAGTTCAGGGCTAGTCGGCGTAGTGCAGGACTCATAAGCTGCTCAGTTATACCTGTTCTAGCTGAATATTTTGCTCTGGCTTGCTGCAGGAAAAGCACACACCCCATGGGCCTGGCCGTGAGCCATTGCAGGCGGCCGCCTGAGCCCGGGATTGGGGTTGAGGGTTTCAGTGTTCAGGGTTCAGGGTTTTTGGGGTTAACCATGACATGCTATCATGTGGAACTGATGAGCGGGCCGAATCTCTGTTCCCCCGCCCAAGGAAAGGGGTTGCTCTAAACTTGTTTATCATAGAACCTCTTACGTAAGAGACCCGAAAGGGACGGTACTCTAGAACAAACTCGAGGAACTTCTCTGCAACAAACCTAAGTTCCGCCGGCCGCATGCCAGATCCACGCAAACCTTTCCGGGCTTGGGATTCTTTTGCTGGGATGTTCGGAGGTTCCGGATGTCGAGGCTGCAGCTTTGGGGTCTGGATGCTTTAGTCCTTACCTTTCAAACCCTGAACCGATCTGTCCAAGTTACCATCAATGTCAATATTCCTTAGTTTCATCATCCATATCACGATCGACGTGAACGTTGTTGATGCCGTTTCTGATCAAACCATGGGCTGACGGGCTGGGGGCTCGAAGATGGTTTCTGCGGCAGTTGTTGGCCTTGCAAGGGAGCCCTCCCCTTATCGCAAGCGTCTTGAAGAGCGAGGTAACGGTCTCTACAAACTTGAAGCAACCCTACTTGACCCTGAACCCCCCCACCCCTCAAAAAACACTCCGAAACCCTAAGCTGTGAACCCTGCAGGAGGATCTCCTGAGAATCTTTTGAGGGCAGCCGCATCAGGCCCGCCAGCAGCGCCTCATCGACCGGATCTGCAACGACGAGCCAACGCTGGAACCCTCAGTCCGTGGAGGGGGGCGGAGGAGGGGGGGGGGGAAGTTGGGTTTAGGGCATGGGGCTTAGGCAAGACCCCGAAACACGGCCTTCTTGACCAGGTTTCAGGTTAGGTTGGGCTGGGCATGAAGATCAGCGAAGCATCATTGTCATCTATTCTTGTGGTTCTCCTAACCCCCCCCCCCCCCAGAAAAAAACTTTCCAAAGAACAAAAACTCCGGACCCTAAGAGCCTAATCGCCCCGCAAGTCCCTAAAGAACCCACGAGAAGCCGAGGCCTCTCCCTTACTCGCGCGCGGCGGTGCTGCACAAGGCGACGGAGAGGATCTGTTCTACGGTTCTTTGTTGTACCCTGGGAAGGCCCGGAAAGGATCCTTTGAAGGGATGGGTTCTGGGGATTATCGCCTAAGAAAACCCCACTGTGCCAGCAAGGATATGGCTAAGATGACACAATGTGTGCAGAATGGGGCGACATCGGACATTGAGAGGCCATGCGCCCTCCATTACTCGGCAGCACAGCCCTGTGTCGACAACACCATGAGTCCCTGCAGCGTTAGTTCTCCATGCTCTGCGCCGGCAATTTTGGATCATGTTTCCACAAAGTACAAGAACGACTCACGAGCTCATGAGAAACGCAATCCCGCTTCTTGGTTTCGACATGACGTCTATACGGCCTCGAGCCCCAAGAACGATGTGTTTGGAGTTGAGGGTTTCAAGGTTTAGTGCGATCCTGAGGTCCCCATGCTTGGTCGCCTTGAAGTTCTAAGGGTTTTAGTGTTCGGAAGCTTTCGTCCAATTGCACGCATGAACACCAGAACTCCCCACGAGGTGGTCATCGGGGGCCTCCTCCAGAAAGCGTGGGGGCCTCCTAGCTTCTGCAGGGAGTTGTTTCTCGGAAGTTTGCTCCGTTTGTTAAGGTGGGATTGTGGAGTTCAGGGATTCGGGGCTTTGTCGTTTGATGTCGTTTGAGGGTTTCATGTCTTAGCCTTGTCAGGGTATACCTTAAGCTTCAGGCTTGGCGGGCAAAGCCTTGACCGTTCCCCTGGAAACCGCGAAACAAAAGACGCAAAAATCCCTAAAACCTCCTTTAGCTCCTAAACCCTAAATCCGAAACCCTAGCCCCCTAGCCGCCTAAACCCCAAAACGCCTAACCCCCCAAACCCCAAACCCCCCAAGAGCTAAACCCCCAACCCCAAGCTCCTCAACCCCAAACCCCCCAAGAGAAGGCCCGAACAGCGGCCCACGGCTGCCGATCTCTGCCGAGATGTGGAGCTGGGCCGGGCGGACACAAGTTAACGGAGCTAGGGTGCCTGGTCTAGGGGTTTCGGGGGTTTAGGGGGTTCAGGGGTTTAGGGGTTCAGGGTTTTAGGGGTTCAGGGTTCAGGGGTTTAGGGGTTTAGGGGTTTAGGGTGCAGGGTTTTGGGGGGTAGGACCTTGGAATGGTTTAAAGCTAAAGATTTTCGATGCATTTGCAATCATGTCTGCGGTTCCCCCCTTTTGGATAATTGTAGATCCAGGGTTGGTTGCATTTTGTGGGGGTGACAGAACCGATCCACTGCCACAGGCTGAGTGGCTAAGGGAGTTTGTGAAAGTCAAGCCTAATGCCCTGAAAACACAACCTATACCAGCTGTATGGCTTATGGTGGTTTAGGGGGCTCAGGTGCTTGAAGGTCTGAGGGTACTGCCCGAGGTTGTCTTGAGTATGGCGGGTATACAAGTACGCAAGTAGGGTTTTTCCACTACTTGCATCCCTAAAAGGACATCTGAAATATACCCCACACGAATATGCTTGGGGCTTAGGTGCTTTGTGGTTCTGGGGCTTTGGGGTTTCAGGGCTTAGGACCGTTAGAGATGGGGTGTCATCAAGAGGGCCAGGCTAATTCAACCCAAAGCAACAGCTGCCAAGACAGGCAAATTCCCGACTTGGGGATCCAAATCTCGGCCAACCAAAACGGATCGCCTTTCAGTGGCAGCATGGTTCCCAATATTAGACACCCACTTGCCCACCCCCCCCCCCCCCCCCCCCTCCGGGCCTTGTTTCCTAGTGCTCAAGCCTCAATCCTTTTCTGTTATGAGATCTTGAGATGACAGGGCGTGCCATCCACCACTTCCTCAAGCGCCGCAAGCTTCTCCAGCACCCGTCTGTCTTGGAGGTGCCTGGCTCTTGCGTGTCCCCAAGCCGTTTAGGTATTTGGGTAACAACCCTAGCAGTGTGTTTCAAGGCCGTTTGTTGCCATGACAAGTATCCCGTTGCTATCGAAGGTTTGAGGTTGAGGGTTTACGTGCCTGGGGGCCAAGAGGCTCTAGGTTTGGGTCTACGCCGCCTTAAGCCTTAAGCCTCGAGTGACTTGAAAGAAAGCAAAGAGGGCAAGTGGCGCATCTGGTTGGCATTAGGAACTTCGTTGCGACCTTGCTTGTCTCTTCTATGTCGGCCCATGCGTTTAATGTCGGACCGCTGAGGGGGGCCTGGTGGGCTCGCAAATGTTGGGAGCTACTTCGAGGTAGCACCATAAGCTCGAAACCAAGCCTCTTGGGGTTTGACCCGATATTCTGCTTGGCAGGTTCTGGATGTGCTTCCGGACGTCGTGGCTTGGACAAAAGCCTTTGGCTGAAAACGGTGTTTCTTTGACCCAGTAAAGATGTAGAGTCGGGGTGCAGGTGCCCTGCTCACCTGGGCCCCCATGAACCTAAACCTTAGATACCCTGTTATCCCCAATGATATACCTGTTGGGTATGTCCTGCGTGCCCTTCGCCCCCATTCCTAAACCCCCAACCCGGAAGACTGACAAATGCCCTCAAACCCTTTCATGTGGCCGCGCCAGCACCTGACGAGCCCTGCAAAAGCCCTGCAGAAGCCCTCAGCTTGAGGACCATGAAGGGAGCTACATCGCCAGCCTGGCCCTCGGATTGCGACTCGTGTGGCAGCAGCATCCCAACCCCCCAGCCCTCAGCCCTCGACCCTAAGGCCCTGTACCCTGAACCCTCGACCTTACACCCTTACAATACCCTAAGCCCTTGGCAAAATTTTCCGAAAGCCCCAAGCCCTAAACCACCCCTGAAACCAAGCCTGGCGTGCACATTGGTTTCTTGTTTCGGGTATTGGGCGCTGCTCTCTTGAGTCTCGATGTGCAGTGGAAGGGGTTCTCATGCTCGAAGACTTTAGGACTTAGAGAGTTTGTGCTTCAGGGTTCATGGCTTCGAAGGCCAGGGTTCACACATGGAGAGTACCCCGCCCTAAACCCTGAAACCCGAAAACCACCCAAAAACACCCCAGCCCCTAAAGCCCCTAAAACCCCGAAAGCCTCTAAAACCCCTAAACGCCTCAGAGCCCCCTAAAGTAAACCCGGAGTCCCCCCCGGAGCCAGGCTCCGAGCTGGACGTGGTCACGCTGCGCAGCCACCGGAGCTCCGTGTGCGCCGGCGACTCCTTCCTCGACAGGCCAGGGCTTCAGGGGGCAAACAGAAGATTCGGATGATACAATCTTTTGACAACGTAGTGGTGAAATAGTATTATGGTATGGCCATAGAGTAGCAAACAAGTAAGAGAATAGAACAGTGCAACAGTATAATGGCAGAATAAGTACAGGAACAGAACACTATTAGTATCATCATGTAGTCTTTTCATAGCAGAACAGCAAGGCGATTTGAAGGGCTTCTTGGGAGTTCTAGAGGTTAGGGTTCAGCGCTTCAGGGGGGGGGGGGGGGCAGGGTTGGCAAACTTTTTTGCTTGCGTTTTGGTCTTCGAGTTTAGGGTTTTAAAGGGCTTTGGGAGCTTCAGATGTTTAAAGGCTCGCGGTTTCTAGGGTTGCGGCGCCGGCCTGGCTTTGGGGAGGCACATCAGGGCCCTAACGTTCTCCTCAAAACCTCGCACTGGTAATCATTATGCCTTTTCGAGTATTTGCCGGGAGTGCTTGAAGGGAAGCGGTTCGACCTTTAGGCTTGCAGCCCCCGGCGACCCTTTAAAAGAGGGCACCCGATGTCAGGGTGCTGAGGCGAGCCTGCACACCCCAAAGCCCTAAGCCGCGAAAAGCCCCCGAAAGTTCGCCGCCCGAAGCCACTCAAGGCACTCAGCCCTCAGGAATCCCTCATAATCCCTTTAGTCTCTGAACCCAATGAGCCGGAAGGGGTCGGTTCACGGCCGCTGAGCTGCGAAGTCTGCTCCCTCAGGCGCGAGCCCCTGGAACCTGCCGCAGCTTAAGGGGGGCTCTTACTGCCCTCAACTACCCGAAGGGCCATCAACCCTGAGCTGGGGAGGGCATCTTTGGCAGGATCTGAGGCTTCCCTAGACTCGTCAAGCCATGTGGGGACCCGTCCCCGATGTTCAGGGGATGTGGAGGTTTTGGGCGTGGGTTGTTCAGGTTGAGGTTGGGGTTATGGGTTCAGGGCTTCCCTACCTGGGACAACGGGGCGGAGGCAGACATTGCTCCAAGCCCTGAACCCTAAGCCCTTAGCCACGAACCTGAAAGGCACGCTGATCCCCACCGTCTTCCCGCGATGTACTGGAGGGTGTTCAGTCCAAGACCCAAACCCTCGGTAACGCAACTGTAGGACCAAGAAACAAGCAGAGACATCAGGTGCTGGTGAGGGCGCAAGACCCAAGACCCCAACTTAGGCCTGAACCCCACACAAGCGACCCCCCCCCCTGGACTCCTAAGCCCGCAAGCCCCGCACGCGTCTGAGCCCGGCCGAGCCAGCGCCAAAGTCCAAACAACGCCCCAGGAGCTCGCCGAGGTCTTCGAGCCTTACACTCCCGCCAACGGCTGAGGGAGAGAGAGAGGTCTGGACACTGGAGTGTTTAAGCTTTAGGGTTTACTGTAGGTGCGTTTTCGAAGGTGGTCCAGGAGGATTGCGAGTGTTCAGAGTTTTTGGGGCTACAGGCTTTTGTAGGGGTTTCTGGCGTTGTCCTGCCCCCTGCCATAGTTTATGGGCTCTTATTGGGTTATCCCCAAACGTCCTGATTATCAACCTTAGGTCAGGTCGTAGATTTCGACTCCTAAGCCTCGACCCTAAACCCTGAATCTGAAACCCGAAGTTCCAGAATTTAACTTCCCGAAGCAGGCTTCTGGAAGGCTTTTCCAGGGGCGCTGGAGGTAATCCCTGAACCCCTAAACTTTTAAACCCTCAACCTGAGGCCAATGCGCCGGCTGCCAGCAGCGACGAGTTTCACCGCCCTCCGGACAGGGTCCCAGGGAGGGTTTAAGGCTTTAGGGCGCCTTCAAAGCTTATGGGGGTAGCGTTGAGGGGATGACTGGAAAGCGGACAGCCTTCTGGACAACAGCGGGTTGGGGGATAACAACGCCGCATAGGGGTTGTGGAAAGCGGAGCCATGAAAATCCATCATCAAAGGCAAAGGCCTTCAAGGATCAACGCCACGGAAGCTCCCCTCTCTGAGCTCCAAGCCTGAGTGGAATTAGCAGCTGCGCGTCGCGGATGGCCTTCTGCCTGGAACCCTATCCACTGCAATTTCCTCATCCCGCTTCATGCTGTAGAAGGGTATTCTAAAAGTCAGGTCTCCAGAGGAACACTCAGCTCTCTCAACTTTCACATAAATTCCTGCACGGGCTGCTGAATGCCGGAGGACGGGCAGGAACCTCCTGAACAGCAAGTCGCTTTCCCCTCCGTCGCACCCTCGAGGGCCTTTGCACAAAAGTGAGGGTAAAGTCAGGGATAGCGAAGGGCAGAACGGGGCGAATTGGACGCCGAGTATTGGAGTGCGATCCTATGTCCTTCTGGTTTCAAGCTGTGAGGCGACCCGCTTTGGGGAGGTATCCATGGAACAACGGAGCAAGGAGCCCTAAAGCCCTCCATCCCGGCACCAAGAAACTGGGCAACTTGGTCATAAAGACCCTCAGCATCTGAACCCCACCGACCCTCGACAAGCAGACTCCGCATACCTATGACATATGAATACCCCTAGCATAGACCCCCAATAAGGACCCCAAGAAGGTACCCCCTAATATCGTATGCATTTCCCCCCATATCAGGTCCAGTTTTGATATCCGGGGGAGGTGAGTATGCACCCAGGAGGGCCTCCGGGAAGACCATGACCCGTCGGACGCACTCCCGACATGATGCTCAGCCCCTTTTTGCAAGGGCAGCTGACTTTCATTCAGAGCTTTCAGTTGGTCTGCATTAGGCTCCTTATTGCCGATGCAAACGCGATTCCCAGAAGGGACCCTTGCTCCCTGAAGCAGCAGGCCTCAAAGCTCTAAAGCCTAGGCAGCCTGGCACCAAATTCTACAAGCCCTGAACCCTCAAGACCTCCTGACCATTTCCCCTTAACCCCCCTAAGCCCCCTAAACCCCAAACCCCCTAAGCCCCCTCAACCCCTCAACCCCTAAACCCTTAAACCCCCTAAAGCCCCCCTACACCCCCTAAGCATGGGCCGTGCCAGGTTCTGGTGGAGCTGCCGAAGGCAGAACCGCGGCTCCGGCGCAGGCGCTTTGTGAGGGCTCTGGGCTTTCCAAAGGGGTTTCAAAGGGGTCTTAGGGCTTTCCAAAGGGGTCTGCTTTTTGTCTGCTTTTTTTTTCTCGACACTAAACCCGAGGAAAGCCCCGGAGCGATCCGCCAACAGCGAGTCCAGCGAACCTGCATGGACCTCATTTTTCTGGGGTTTGGCCAATAAGTGAAAAGCCCTTTTGAACCCTAAACCGGTTCAGGCTTTGGCCAAGACTTCGAAGCTGTAAAACCCAGCGATACCTGATTTAGCCTGAAGGGTTCATCAGGAATCACGGTCCAAGGTCCAGGCGAAGGCACTCAACCTAAGCGTAAAGCTCGGTTTGCTATAAAGGGATCTTGGGGTCATCTTTGTCTGGTGAACTTCTGTTGAACTTTAGAGCACGCCAACCTGTACCACAACCCCCCGTTTGGGCTACTGATTTTTTGGATGTGTCTGAGTGCTTCTCAACACAGCTGTCGGTGCTTGCTCCGCTGGTGGTTTCGGTGTTTCGGTGGCGCAGATGGTGGGCGTGCAGGCTCCCGATACCCTCGGTGTCGCCCTGCCTTTCCATGCCTCAGCGTTCTCTGCATGCCATGGCTGAGGCCCATGTCCACTTTCATCCCAGATTGTAGTTGCGTGGAAGTTGGTAGTGCCCTGCAATGGGCCATGGGAACTGGCATTCGGCTGACGAAGAGACTGTTGGTGGTTGTTGTTGCTGTTTTGGTTAGTTTCTTCTCGTTCTTGTTGTTTGTTTGCGTTCCGTGTTGCTTCGGGGGCCGCCTGTTGTTAAGTCCGCTTGTATTTGTTTGCGACCTTGGCCTAACTGTGCTCAACACTTCAACTCCTACATCCGAAGCATCCCTAAGCCCTGAGTCAACGCCGAGGTTAACGCCATTGCTGGAGCTTCTGCTCAAGCTTACCAGACCAGCCTCTCCCTCGAGCTGCGATGCGCTACGGGGTAACGGTTTAGAGTCTAGGGAATAGCGCAGGAGCGTCAGCAGTTGCCTATATAGTCCCCTTTTTCATGCCTATGTGGTAACTCTTGCGAGTCTTGCGAAACAGCAAAACAGAAAGACATAAAGTACCCAGAAGGCCCATGCAAGAAAGTAGCCCCCTACATATTCGGGTGTTAGGGCGCTGGAACCGCTCCAATCCCTGAAGCCCCAACCTGTAAGCTGCAGAGGCCTCGAGCAGCGGGAGCCTGGGTGCGGAAACCACCCTAAGCGTCAAAAGCCGCCAGAAAGCCCTAAAGCCCTGAAGCCCTGAAGCCCTAAAGCCCTAAAGCCCTAAAGCCCTAAGCTCGTGAGCCGCTGCTCTGCGTTTTCTTTGGCCACCTTGCAGCCCTTCCCCGAAAGGCTGAAGCCCACCAACCTTCGCCGGGGTCTAAACCAAGATGTCCCTGAACTCCCTGGGCCCTCCACCTTGAAATCCGGAAAATGCCCTGACATGAACGCTGGAAGTCGGCAGCGTTGCTACAAGGTCAGAGCCTTTCCTCCACAGCCTCAACGGCCACCTCCACCTCGCCCAGGCTGCAGGGACGGCGGGCTTTCTGTGGGGCTCAGACTGTTCAGGGCAGGGGCTTACTATTAAGGAGAAGGGATTTGCTTTCATGGGGGGGTTCCTTTTGTGATGGCACAGTGCGTTTCCAACGTATGTGCAGTTTTTCTAAGTGGAGCCATGGAGAACGCTGCGAGCCCCAATTCTCGAGGTAAACGGTGAGGCATAAGTTCAAACGCTGGTCTGTACACCTCAGAGCCCGCATCCTGAGAAAGTTGAAGCTGGTCGAGACTTGGGGTTTGGGATGGTTTGGGGTTGGAGAATCGAGTCAATCGAGTCCTGGGGACGGCTGTGTTGCATGGCTTGTGAGGTTTGGATCTGAGTAAGGCGATGTTGCCAGGCCTGTTTTCTTGCGATGTTTTCTTTGTTGAGACAATTCTGGGTGTAAGCTCCAGTCTCAGGCCAGCTACCAAAATTAGGCCATGGCAGGCCTTCATTCCCTTGGGCCCGAGTAATTGCTGAGGCTCGGAATACTTCCTAGCCCTCCCCCCCCCCGGTACCCTTCCTTCGGGGTAGGGCTTCAGAAATACTCCACAAAGGAACCTTACGAAGCCCCAACCATGCCTAAAATCTTGACTGGGGTTCTACTTTAGGATACAGTGCCCCAATCTCGAAACCCGATTGGAGCCCTACACCCCAAACACCCCAAACCCGAACCTGAAATTCGAAGCCCTAACCTCTTGTGGCACCCACCAGGCCGCCCCCCTGGCCTCGGCCTCCGCTGCCAGCAGAGAGGCGATTGACGTGAAACCTACTCTTTTGTTTGTTGTGCGGGTTTAGGGGGTAGGGTTTGGGGAATGCCCTAGCTAGCCACTGTGGTACCCTGGTCCCTGAAGGCTCTGACTGCTGAATCCGTGTTAAAGCCGCAGGGTTGAGGGAATGATGGATGTTTCCTGGTGCCCTAAACACCATCACGAATATCTTGTGAGGCCCCGCCATGTTTTTCATTGAGCCCAGCCCATAGGATTGGAGGGAGAACCACAACAAAGGGCAGCAAAAAGCCGTAAAACACGAGCCCTACATTCCACAATCCGAAACAGCTCTGCACACCACCCCTTTGCTCCCTTGCAAAAAGGCACGCGCCTGCTTCCGAGGGCGCGGGCCCAGAGGTGGGGGGGCCCTGTCGTGTTCTGGCATCGAGGTGGGTTCAGGGTTGAGGTGGGATTGCCGCTTCTGCAGTTCTAAGATGGAGGCCCTAGAGAATATCATAACTGAGAAGTTCCAGTTAAATGCAAAAGGTCTCATTGAAAGCAACCCTTGTCACGAAAGCTAGCTCTGTGGAGCTGGCGGGAGTTGTCGTTTACCCATGCACTGGTACTCACCTTGTTAAGAAGCTTCCAGGGAAAAAAAGGGTTCCACACCTTGACAGGTCCGAAACCCAAGACTTAAGGTGGGGGTTGGGGGGGGGTCCCCCCCCCCCCCCCACCTCACCATCAAGCATTTTCGAAGGATAAGGTGCCGGCGACCCCCCCCCCCCCTCCTTTAAGGTGGTTGCGTGTGGGATAAGTAGGGGGGGGGGCCCCCCCCCCTACCACCTTCAGGTCCCCCCCCCCCCCCACAAGGTCCCCCCCCCACCCCACCCCAAGGTCCTCCCGGCACCAGACGGAAAAAGCTGCGCCGGCGGCTCCAAGTCCTGCCAGCTCGCTGCATGCCACCCCCCTGCGGTGACTAGCTTTCGTAGCCCCTTCTCAAGTATGGAAGCAGGCCGGCAATGTCGTGCTGAGTAGGCTTGCAGGACAGGGTGGCCTGAGCCCTTACAAACCCTCAATTCCAAAGCCACATATAAACTCCTCCACTCCACGCTCTTATAGCATCTACAAGCAAAGGTTCCGGGCCCGATTTGTTGCCCCGAACACGATTTTCAATGAGCATCTTGTGCCGCTTCGATGATGCTTCGTGCCCGGTATGGGAGCCTGTTGTAGGGTACCCGCTTGGGAACTCCCTGAAGTGTTGTCCTTATCAATCCAATACCTACTTCGGCTATTCGAGGCCCACCGCACCGCGCCGCACCGCCGGCGCAGCAAGCGCTCCTCCGGCTCAGGCATTGTGGCTTTATTATTGGTTCATAGGGCTGAGAGGAAGGAGGGGCGGTGATGTTTTTGTGGGGGTGGGGTATTTCATTGTTCCTTTTTAGGTGTGTTGAGGGCTTGGGGTTTTTGTAGGGAGAGTTTTTCTGAGAGTTTTGATAGTTTGTGTTTGTGGGCTTCTAGTGACTTTAGTGTTTGTTTTAGGAGTTCTCTCGGGCGTTGAGGGCTAAACCCCTAAACCCTGAAACCCTAAACCCCTGCAACCCTCAAGCCCTAAAACCCTGAAACCCCTAAACCCCCTTCACCCCCTCAAACCCTAAACCTTGGGATTTTCCTCCTTATACTACCAGTCCTGTGTGCCAGGCGCATCGAGCATCCCAGAGCCGCCAAGCAGGCGGTTTAGGGTTTAGGGTTTAGGGTTAAGGGTTTAGGGTTCTAGCCGTAGGGTTTTGGGTGTAGGGTTCTAGGTGGGGGGTTTAGGGGGCTTCAGGGTTTAGACATGAATTTGACCACCCCGAAACCCTTGTAAGATCAGATCCCAAGCCCTGTCCGTGTTCCCGGTGTCGGGTTTGAGGATGTGGTCGTAGTTCTTCGCCTCGTTTTACTTCAGACACCTTTTTCTCCCCAGACTCCAAGCATTCCCAAGAAAGCCCTTAACCCCGAGCCCCGAAACCCTCAAGCCCCAAGCTCGGAACCCCACATGGGTATCTAGATTAGGGTTTTTGGGTTTCTTAGACACTGCAGCGCCCTTTTAAAAAGGGCCTCAAGAGAGACCCGAACATTTGAGAACCACACGTATGCGCCCAGAGAAGCCCCTCAGCTCCGCAACTGCGACGGAGGCTTCCTGGGGCGGTTCCCACGCCGCGGAGCGATGCAGGCTCCTGGCCGTGGGGTTTTACATGGGCGTGTAAGGGTTGCAGGGTTTCAGGGTTCCAGGGCTTAGCAAGGCGAAGCTTTGGTGGGGGCTTCCGAAGCTTTGCATGGGGGCTTAGGGTTTTAGGAAGACTTAGGGGGTTGAGGGCCTGTAGGGATTTGCGGGGTCTCTTCGGGCTTCGGGCTTGAGGAGGCCCGGGGTTGAATTTGGGGGCATTGGGGTTTTCGGTTTCGGGGGGTTTCGGGTTTGGCGCGGCCCGGGACTTTCGGTTTCTTGCTTTCCGAGAAAGATGGGGGGCTCCTGGGCTCAGGGTGCTTGAAGCATGGGCCCAGTAAGCCGCACTTCAGCCTGGGGTTTGACATGGGCATTTCTCTACGTTATGGGTCCGTGTTTGGGACCTCTAAATATATCAGGGCCCGCATTCGGACAAGTGCCCAGAAGGGTTTCAAGGAGAGGGACCTATCGCAAATGTAGGAAGCCTGCCACATGGAGACAAGGTGCTTCAGCTTCAAGTCGCCTGCCCAGGTAGTGCGAGAACGCTAAGAGTTTAGAAGCCAAACCACAAACCCGAACCCCTCGAACTCGGTGGCTCCAGAAGCCTTCAACCTCGCATGTGGTGCCCAGTGAGCTGCGACCGCTTCTCAGCGAGCCCCTCCGCCTCCCTGCCAGGCAGGACGCAACTCGACATTGCTTCAAGACATATGATTTACACAGGAAACCCAGCATGTAGGGTTTATACCGCACTTCCTCGATGGTCACACTCGAAGCTCCTCTACGTGGACGTCATGGGCTTGTTTGGTGCCTAACCTCCCAGGAAGAAGCTTTATCGGAAGGGGCCCATAGTCTTGATCAAGTCCCTCACACAGAATCAGGGATCTCCTGAGTCTCGACCCCCAGCCCTGGTTCACAGCATGTAGTTGCGGGATTTTTTGCGGCGGAGGGGCTTCCGGAAGTTTGCACCCTGGCCCTAAACCCTCGCCATCCCTTGCGCCGAAACCTGGATGGGACCTGGACACATTCCACATCGTCCCTCTTCGGGTTTAAGAGGGCCTTGTTTCAGAGGTTTCCTTCTTGTTGCTTCTCAAAGGGCCCCCGCTAGAGACTGAAATGCCATCCGCCGCCTTGGATCTGGCAGGCCTTGGGCTGCGAAATGTCTCACGATGTCATGGTAGGGCTCAGGGACCCTTGGGATGTCCTTTAAAAGAGAAGAGTATTATATATACATATTTATGTGTTTTATGTGTATATATATATATATATGTATAAAAGGTAGTTTCTACTTCTTTGTAGCCTTGCTTAGGCTACTTCATGCCACTGGGCTATAAGTTAAGCAGCCATTAGGGCTCACGGCTCAAGATAGCTTGGAAGCCTTCGGGGTGAGGCAGGTCAGCCTTCCCTTAGTGGGTTCAAGAGGATCTAACTGCGGCATACTTTTAAGGGTCCAAGTCTAGGTAGAACCTCAAAGCCTCGAAACTCCAACTCTAGCTGGAGACGAAGGGCAACGTGAAAGAAACCCCGAAGCCCTGAACCCTGAGCTTGTAGCCCTCCGCCCGAAATCGGGTTCGGGGTCAGGGGCTTAGGACTTATTTTTGGGGACCGTCGCTTCCAGTGTCTTCACGGGGCCATGTTCCGCCGCGTGGGCCGCCTGTGTTCCTCGTGCTGCGCGCCGGCCGGAGGTGATGCCCAGGCGCCCTAGAAAAGGCCACAGACAGGCATCAAGGACTTAGGGCGTAGGGGTCCCCCAAGCCCTACAAACCCAGAAGCCCGAAAGCCTCGAGCCCCAAAATACTTGAAGCCCCTGGACCTCTACACCTACTCTGTGCACCCTGCAAGAGCCTGCAACAGTAGCTCAAGCCCCAAAACCTTGAAAAGGCCTTGTGTCTTGCGCTTGGACTAGATTAGAGGCTCAAAGGCTCCGGGCTTCTTAAGGTTTCAGAATTTCAGGATTTAGGGTTTGGGGATGTTTGGGGTTCAAGGTGATGGGAATACTGCGGAACCTTCAAACCCTTAATCTGGGCTTCGCTTCGATGGTTTGGTGGGAGGGGGCTTATGGGCTCAGGCAGGGCCGGGCTTGGGGATGGAGAGGCGGCCTTGCCCCAAGGTTGATGCAAACTCTCCCCAAAGAAAGCAACTCGTTTTTGCACCGCCCCGGCAACGACGCGTTCCAAAGTGCCCGGGCCTGCCATGGCTTGCTTGTTTCTCAAGCCAGGCCTTACATGTGGACCCCTCAGACACGATCGGGGTCTGATGTGAAACTCGAAACAATCGAAAGACTTCAAAGACATGGTGCCTTTGTTGGTGGGGCTTCAGTTGCTTCTCTTTCTTTGAAGGGTGTGTGTGTGTGTGTGTGCATATAGCACCCAAACCATAAAGGCCTACACCCATAACTCTCAACGCTGTTTCGAGAGGGTTTTGGGACGATGGCTGTGACCAGGTGGAGAGGAGGAGATCCCGAGAGCAGGATGCGGCTTTGGGTTCTTGGTGAGTTTTTTTTTTGGGGGGGGGAGTGCTGGGGAGTTGGGCGAGTTTAGAGAATTTAGGGGCTTTAGGAGTATAGGGCTTTAGAGAGCTTCAGGGAGTCTAAGGGGTTTTAGGAAGTAGGGGGGTGAGGGGGTTGAGGAGGTTTAGGAGTTTGGTAACGCGGATTTTGCGGACTAGCAGTTGAGGGAGTTGGGAGTTTAGAGGTCTAGAGCTGTAGGCAGTTTAGGGACTAGGAGAGCGTAGGGAAGGGGTTTGCATATTTAGGAGTTCAAAGGTTTAGCAGTTTCGGAATGCAGGTGTGTGGTTAGGGGTTCAAGAGGCAGTATTTCGAGGCTCATGGCCTGGGTGGTTCTCAGAACTGAGGGTCAGAAGAACCCAAGCAGGTTTATGGTAGAGGTTACCTTGCCTAGAGTTTTACTTCGATGTACCCATGAACCATGAGGCCGGGTTGCGGTTTTAGGAGCTTGGGGACTTGAGTGGCTTGCCGGACACTGGCGCTGAAGAGGATCTCAACTCCAGCAAAGCCAGACACACAAGGCTCCAGACCCTGGAAGAACCTTCAGCCCTCCGACTTGCCCCAATATACCCTGCAATAGGTGGAACTGCCCGTGCCCCAGTGAAGGACCCAGCACCACCGGTGCCGGCAGAAGTGCCACGGGACCGGACGGGAGCTTTTGTGAACGCGGTGCCTGGGCGCCAGGCGGTTCACGATGTTGGCCTTGAGCTGGGGGTGTTGAATTCGGGTTTTGGGCTTGGGTTGTCCTGCTGCAGGTGGGTCTGGGCTCTGGGCTGTACAGGGGTTTATGGCTGCTAGAACTGGGTTTCGGCGGGGGGGGTTGGGTTAGGCGCTTGGCGAGAGCTGGGGAACGCTCCAAGACCCTCAATCCTCAGCCTGAAATCTGAGGCCCCCCCCCCCCTCCTCGCCAAGCTTAGGTCCTGTGCTACACGCTGCTCGAAGTGCTGCAGCGCCGGGCCCTTAGGTCGGGAGAAGCTGGAGGCTGCAGAGTTTCGGGGTGTCCGGGAGAGCTCAGGTTTTAGGAGCTCTGCGGCGGCTTGACGGTTTGAAGATTTTTTTGGGGTCCCAAGCTGAACTCTCTACACTTGTCTGAGCCTTGCAATTCACCCCCAACCCTTACAGCGTCCGCAAAAAGACCCCCAAGAAGTTGCTTGGAGGCACTTGAGACTTGCTACAGGCAGGGCTATAGGCAAGGCAATCTGGAACAGAACCGGTTTCTTGAGCAGCAAGGATTCGCCAGGGACAGGTTTAAGAACTTTGGAGTGTCGGGCCTTGCTTGCGGTTGGGTTTGTAGTGGGCTTGAAAGCTTTCAGCCCCTCCCCCTCAACCCCAAAAGCCCTGTAGCCCCAACGAAAACCCGGAACCCTGAACCCGGGTTGGGGCCCCCAAGCTCTAAACCCCTAAACCCTAAACCCTGGATCGGACACTACTTTTGGGAAACTGTTTTGGCACCTCTCTTCGGGGGCTCGATTCATAGAGTAACCCCCTAAACCCTCTGAGGGTCGTGCAAAAGGGGCTTTGGGGGGTCCACGTAAGGGGGCTCTAGGGTGGGCTCAGGCCTCGGAGTTCCGCTGCTGGGCTACGGGCGCTGCCGCCTCAGATGGGGGGCTTTTGAAGGGCTTCACGGGCTTCAGGGCTTCGGGCTTAGGACAGGTATTCAGGGTTCAGGGTATAGGGTTTTGTTGGTTGTTGAGAGGTTCAGGGCTTCGGATTTTGCTGGGTTTAGGGTTGAGGCTTTGTATGCTTCAGGCTGGGTTGGAGGGCTTACAAGTCGAGGCTCGGTTATTTTTTTTCGTTCTGGAGGTTACTTCGGGGTTCAAGGCTTATAGGCTTATAGGCTGATGGGGTTGAGGGTTCGTCTGAGGGTAGGTTCTGATGTATGGGCCCTTAATTTGTATAGGGTATATAAGGGGGTATAGAAGGGGTACCCTTCCAAAGGCCCATGCTGAGGGACCCTGCAATTACCCTTACAGTTCAACAAGGGCTTAGAAGCCGACTCAGGGCCTTCTTTAAGGAATCCTGCTTCTGCTATGAGAGGGTACCTTAATGAGAGCAAGCTCACCAGCACGTGGACTGAACCTTAAAACTAAAGTCTCTGCCCTACACGCAGAGAGCCCACCCCCAAACCCCCTCAGCCCCTGAAACCCTCTAAGTCCCCTTTTAGCCCCCTCTTAGCCCCCCCTAAACCCAAAACCCTAAACCCTAAACCCTAAACCCTAAACCCTAGACCCTAAACCCTAAACCCTCGACCCTAAACCCTAGACCCTAAACCCTAGACCCTAGACCCTAGACCCTAGACCCTAGACCCTAGACCCTAAACCCTAAACCCTAAACCCTAAACCACCTCAAGCCCCCCCTTTAGCCTGAAACAGGCTGCTGGGCGCTCCTGTCGTGTTTGCTCTTCTGGCTGTGGCACTCCATCGAGCCCAGTCGCGGGGCTCAGGGCTTTTCACTTGATCTGTTGCCCCTTTAAGGGCCCTTATGTTGAGGCTTCAGCTATCCAAGGAGAGTATACGGAAGGCTTTTTACCATACCTTGGGTTTCGTTGAAGGGCGTGTCCAAGGTGTATGTTGAATATTTCTTAAATTGCCCACCTGGGCCGGGGCCTGCCGCCACTGCCGCGCCGAGGCAACGTTTCTACTCTAGTTCTTTTTAATGCAAAATCAAATACGGGCGGAGGTAACTTATTCAGATGAATCGTAACACGGGAATACCTGGTTGAGGGTTTCGGGTTTAGGGCTTAGGGTTTAGGGTGCAGGGTCCCACCCCTTCTCCTTAAACCATGCACTCGAGCTCCCCCTACAAGCATGACTGTGCATACAACTCGAAAAAAGTCAAACACAAGCTACAGCCCTGGAGCAGCACCACCAGGCACGCAGCGTGGGCGGGAGCCCGAGTAAGCTGCCCCGAGGCCTGCTCCCCCTCGACAAAGTCGAGGAAACGTGCCGGCGGCTGTGCAAGCTGCGCGAAGTCGGGCGCAGCAAAGGGGGTGGCGTCAACTACATTCCGGACAAGGAACTGCACCCCCTGGCCTGCAACACCCCGAGAGGACATGTCAGTGCCATGGGTTTTGGTGGTTACTTTCCGCCCCAACTGGCATGGGCACACGGCTCGAACGTGTCTGTCTTCGGCGCAGGTCAGGCAAGCGGTGGGCAAAAGGGATGGCTTTTTTTTTGCCGGGGGCTACCAGAGGGCTGTCCTGGCTGATCTGGGGCACACCCCTGACGACATATCGGGATGGTACAAGGGCAAGGTCCTGGGAAGCCAGCTGCACGAACAAGGAGTCTGCAACGTGGGCGTAGAGTGCGTTCAAAATGAACAGAGAGCGTTTCGGCTGGGCCTTTCTCATACGCTGTACGTTTTTTTTCTTACTCTCTCTGTGCCCCAGAAGCTGTTCCCAGCTCTTGTGCTCCACCTCTTTTTTCGTTCTGCTCCAGAATCGCTCAGTTATGCTACCGTTTCTGTCGTTATTCTCAACGTTTTTTTATTGCGCTGACCTGACTTTTTCTTATGCTCCCCAGTCCTCCCGTTGTTCTCCTCCCTCCCTTCTCCCCTTCCCGCTATGTGATAAGGCCGGGCCAAGCCATATCTTTATAGGCCGGGAACGTTTGCACCAAGCGTCAGGCCAGCCACAGCCGACCCAGCCAAGCCACGCTTTAAACATGTCCCTTTCGCTTCACGAGCAAGACTTTGGAACCCAGCAGAGCACTCGCTAAGGTGGGGTGCCCCCACCCCTCCGCAATGCAACAAAACCAAGCCAAAACACATTTGTCATGCCGGCGTACTTGCATCAGCCATCAATCCCAGCCAGCCCTACCAAGCCGCGTTTTTGTATCAGCATATCTCTCTGGCTACTTGAACCCAACCTGGCTACCTTGAAGGCAAAGGCGACGGAGTTGGAGGCTGGGAGCAGGGAGTGTTGGCGTATGAAGGAAGATCTCGCCGAATCTGACTTAGCCGCCTCCTCGTCTGGAAGGTACTGATCCCACAAGATTGAACACTATCAAGTAAGAGCTGTGTTAGTGCCTGCTTTATGCTTCGGATCTGCAGGGGGTTTTCTCGTGGGTGGTCGCTCATTTAAGGACTGCCCTGCCGTTGACCTCCGCTGTCGCCCTTCCCTAGAGGCATTTCGCTTCCAAACACTCATCAACAATCACGTGGCTCCTATCCCCCGCCAGAAGAAGCGTGCAGTTCGCATGTGGGTCCCATCTTCCGCTTCTGAGATGAAGCACAAACGACGCAGATCCGCCTCTGCCCCCGAGGCTACCTCCAAAGCGCGTTCCCGCCCAGCCCCCTCGCAGGTCGTGATCGGGCTCGGGATAACGGGGCCAGGCAGGGGGGTCGCGCGCGACGCCGCCGCTGAGCAGGTCGCTGAGTTTGTGCCCTGATATTCCTCGCTCTCTCGCCGCGCATTTTAAGCCATCTGCTAGGTCTCCTTGGCGCACCGAGCTCGCTATCAGTTTGCGGCCATAGAATGGTTCGATGCCAAGCTCTTTGTTTTGCGTGCTTCGTGTTTCTGTGCTGGCAACATGTCCTACCCCCGCCGACTTTCTTTAATTGGTTTAGTTTAGTTTTGTTCCTGTTTGTTCCAGGTCCCTAAGGGCTACGCCCCTTGGAAATTCTGCCTGACGTTGTGTCAGTTCTTGGCCCTTGCTCTCTTTCTCTCTTTCCCTCCCTCTCCCTTTCTCTCTTTCGTCTGGTCCCTTCTCTCGCCCTCCTCTCCTCTTCGTTTCCCAAACCAAGCCCAAGCCAAACCAAATTTTACAGGCAGGCCTCGATTGCACAATCATCAGGCTTTCGCTTTGGGGACGTCCTCAAAGACAACCCTACCCTGAAACCACACACGCAACTCAAAGACAAACCCGCCGTATGCCTTAAGAAACCCTAAACCCTAAACCCTAAACCCTAAACCCTAAACCCTAAACCCCTATACACCTTCGTGGCTAAGGGTCATTTCTTCGTGGCTAAGGGTCATTTCTTCGTGGCTAAGGGTCATTTCTTCGTGGCTAAGGGTCATTTCTTCGTGGCTAAGGGTCATTTCTTCGTGGCTAAGGGTAATTTCCTTCGTGGCTAAGGGTCATTTCCTTCGTGGCTAAGGGTCACTAAGGGTCATTTCTTCGTGGCTAAGGGTCATTTCTTCCTGGCTAAGGGTCATTTCTTCGTGGCTAAGGGTCATTTCTTCGCGGCTAAGGGTCATTTCCTTCGTGGCTCTGGGTCATTTCTTCCCCCGCCCCCCCCCCCCTCCTCCGGCCCCCCCTCCCCCCCCCTTTTTTTGGATGAAACTGTTCGTGGGTAGGATGAAAAATGTAAACTTTTTTATTTCTTAATGTTTTGGGATTCTCTGGGTGGGTGGGTTTTTTTCGAGACCCCAAACAGCGGCTCTACTGGAGATTGCTCGACCCGGAGCTAAACCCTAAACCCTAAACCCTAAACCCTAAACCCCAAAACCCAAAACCCAAAACCCAAAACCCAAAACCCAAAACCCTAAACCCTAAACCCTAAACCCTAGACCCTAGACCCTAGACCCTAGACCCTAAACCCTAAACCCTAAACCCAAAACCCTAAACCCTAAACCCTAAACCCTAAAAACCCTAAACTAAGTGAGGGGTCGCTTCCGTCGAGCGACAGACCCCGAACGCTCGGCCGAGGGCCTTACAGCCCGAGCGCCCAAGCGAAAAGAGAAACGGAAAGGTGAGGGTTAAGCCTCACCGTCTGTCCTGGACAGGCCAACGGACATCGGCCTTTTTTACGACAACGTCAGTACTCGGCTAAGGGATGGCCGGCACCCAGACCACCTTTAGCGTAGCTAAAGTATAACCCCAAATCGTAACCCTTTGCTCTGGAGGTTCAGGGTTTTGGGTTCAATTTAGGGGGAATTTTGGGGGGTCCCCCTTGCCAAGGGTCCCCCATCCAAGGACCCCCGGCCCAAGTCTGGGGCCGACCAAGGGCCAAGGGAACCCCCTCCAAAGCCCTCGAACAAAGCACCCTCGAGCTTGCCGATTCCTGGCCTGCCGGATCGATTACCAACAAATTTCATTGCGGGTACGGGCATCCTGGGGTCCCCCTTCTTTTAGGGGGCCTTTTGAAGCCTTTTGAAGCCTTTTGGTGGCTCTTGGGGTCTCTCGGGGCCTTGTTCGGACCTTCGGCGTGTCAGGGACCGTAGAGGCTTTATTCATTTGAAGGTCAGGGAACCTATTAATTTTTTTCGCCAATGAGTATTTCAATCGCTAGGGTTTAAGCTGGGGTTCGGGGTAGCCCCCAGGAAGCAAGAGCCACCAAAGGCTTGATTGAGGCCCTTCAAGAAGGGGAATCCAGGAGCAGGCACACAGGGTTTCCTTGACCTTCAAATAAAAAAGGGCCGCTACGGGCCCTGACGCGCCGAAGGCCCGAAAAGGGCCGAGGCTACCCCCAACCCCAGCTTAAACCCAAACAGCGCAACTTTAAAAACATCAAAGCAAGGATCAGAGCACAAGAAAACAAATTCCATAAACCCTAAACCCTAATAGAGTATAGTTTGGGTGGCCGGGGTGGATTGACCGGCAACGCGAGCGCGCGGCCCGGGGTGTTTCACACCCGAGCGCGCGCCCTCCCCTGACACACCCTAAACCCTAAACCCTAAACCCTAAACCCTAAACCCTAAACCCTAAACCTTAAACCCTAAACTAAGTGAGGGGTCGCTTCCGTCGAGCGACAAACCCCGAACGCTCGGCCGAGGGCCTTACAGCCCGAGCGCCCAAGCGAAAAGAGAAACGGAAAAGGTGAGGGTGAGCCTCACCGTCTGTCCTGGACAGGCCAACGGACATCGGCCTTTTTACGACTAAGGGATGGCCGGCACCCAGACCACGTAGCTAAAGTATGACCCCAAATCGTAAGCCTTTGCTCTGGAGGTCGTTTGGGTTCAGGGTTTGCCGGCTCCCCCCCCTGGCTGGATTCCTGGACCAGGAGGGTGGTGAGGGGTCCAGGTGGCTCAATTTCGTGATTTGGCTCAAAGCGGTGGCCAAGGGCCCCTTTGGGCCAAGCAGCCCCGGGGCCAAGGGCTCCGGCTTTTTGGGCCAAGGGCCCCGCACGAAGGGCCTTCCGGGTAGGCCAGGGCCAAGATCGCCCCAACCCAAGTGCCCCCGGAACCACCCCCCAACAAGCCAAGCGTTTTTGATAACGTGTAAGTGCTGCAATAGACATTCAACACTGTGGACACATGCCGAAAACACGAACAAAAAACGAAGAGAGCCGCCCACAGAAGTAACGGGACTATCAAAAGGCATGCCTTCAAACAGTCACTCAGGGTGCAAGCGTCCTCTATCGCAAGCACAAGCGTCCTCTGGCACAAACACATGCGTCCTCTGGCGCATTTTCGGTCGCATCGTCGTTTCTCTCTTTTCACCACGCTCGGGTTTTTGTCAATCTTCGAAACACCCTACGCGCACAGCCCCGTCTGTTTTTTGCGCCTTGGAAACTAGGTCACACGCGCACTCACACACGCGCATACACGTACGCACACTCACATACAGGGTGCTAGCGTCCTCTGGCGCCAGCGCAGGCGTCCTCAGGCGGGCGCAGACACAGCCCGCGTCCACTGGCGCTACAGGGCCTCGTCCATATCGGCGTATCCGACCGTGTCGAAACTGCGTATCGCGCTATGTGCGTGACCGCGCCCCCCTCAATATCGCGCCGCGTCTTAGCGTTGCCGCGCGTATCGTTCTCGCCCCGGGCAACTTGATCGCCTCACGCCTGACATAATACCTCTCTCCGCAGATAGGCGCACATTGACGTGTCATGACTAGTGCCACGCCGTCCGCCTACGTTTCGGCCCAGAAGAAGACCCGATCCCTGAGCGTTTCGTTTGCTTTCCCCGCCCCCGGAACCCGGAGCTTTGCTGGCGCAAAAATGCCCACGCAGACAGAGATCCTCCGCAGTGACTTGCTTGGACAGCAGTTCAGAGTCGTACTGGTAGGCTTTACACCGCTTGACCCTGAATACGAGCGCTTACGCGAAGCGGGGCAGCTACGACAAATCCACAGCGGTTGCAATCCCGATAATCCAAGCAACGCTGCGCGACGCCCTCGATCCATGGTGCCAACTGGGGGCAGCAGCTACCCAAGTGGTCACCAGAATGACAGAGGCGTTGACCCCAAGCCTCGGGCGCCAGGCCGAGGGGGTCCTTCACCCCATTTTCGGTGAGCCACCCGCTGCGCTCCAGCTGGCAAGCTATTTCGCCAGAAATGTAGTCGTGGGAGTTTTCCGGCAAAGGGGGTCCGCAGCGGCTACGTCTCACACCTGCTCGATCGCAACGCTCGGAGGCACAATTGTTCGTGCATTGCACGAATGCCCGTACCGCATCTTTCTCGATCGTAACATTCGCGGCACGGTCAAAGGAAAGGGCAAGGGCAAAGGGAAAGGCAAGGGCAAGGACAAAGGAAAGGGGAAAGGAAAGGCCCCTGGCAGGGGAGGCAGGGGCGAAGGTAGAGGACAGAACAGCATTCGCGCCGTGACCGCCGCCGCCCCCCGCCCCCACTGCCGCCCCGCTGCTGGTCCCCCGTGGCTGCCCTCACCCCCGCGGCCGGGGTGGCCGACGAGAGACCAGAGCCTAGGTTGGGAACAGATGGATTTTGAAAGCCAGTTCAGCAAGGCATGTCTAGAGCGAAGTCTAAGCCCCACACCCGTACGAAATCGAGCCTCTGTTTTTTTTGGGGGCTAGGTTTAGGGTCTCTGAAGGGACTCTGAGGTTTCGGGACTGCAGCTTGGGGTTACGGGGTTTTGGGGCCTTCGCAGCAGTTTAAAAGTATTGGCTTCCGGAACTGTGGGATGAGTGTTTGGGTTTGGGATGTAAGAAGTCTTGTGTTTTGGAGCTTTAGGGCGCAGGGCTTGGGATGGGGCGTGGGGATGCCCTTGCAGTTCTGTCGCTTTGCAGAACCCCCAATCTTTAATTCACGGTGGAACCTGTGGCAGAAACCCGAGTTCAACTTCTCTATAGGCCCCAACATGTTCGAGCCCCGACAACTTTAAATCCCCAACCCTAACCACCGAACCCCTAACACCTTAAGCCAAAAGACCTTCGCCAGAACCCAGGCCGGCCTTTGAAGAAGTGGAATCCCAGGGCCGAGGTGGAGGGCTTTGGGCTTTGGGGATTGGAGGGTTGTAAGGTTTTAGGGTTTGAAGGCGTTGAAGGGTTTCTTTTCGGTAGTTTGAAGGTGGTTTGCAGGGGTGTGAAGAGGTTGTAAGAGGGGATTCCTGGGGTTGGGGGGCTTAGTCATTTTTGCGGGGGTGGCGAGGCTGTTGCGTTTTACTTGCTCGTTGCGGTAGTCTTCTTTGCGGCACGTTTTCCTTTCTGGGTGTCCTTGTTCTAAAGCAATCCTACTATTTGGGGGTCCCGTATTTTCGCAAACCCCTTCAGATGGGACGCCGCGAGCTCCCCCCTTACGAGGCTTGCGCGATTTTCGGGTACCTTCAAGGTGGCCTTCGGCACTCCAATGCCCCCTCCCTCTGCCCAAAGCCTGAACAGCTCAAACAGAGACCCTCGAGTCAAAGGTTCATCTAAGCTTATATAAGCCATATCTACCCAACTCTTTCTAACAGCCCCTCTGCCAAAAGCTTGGCCAAAAGCTTGCGATTTAAGTGCTTCAGCGGTCGCCCCGATAAAGAAACACCTCCGGCTTGAAACGTCTGCGTCCTCAACTCAAAGCACTTGAAAAAATGAAGCTACTCCGCTCTAGTGACTTAACTTAAGTTAGACCAAACGCTTGAGCTCTGAGGCAGCGCCCAGCGAGCCACTAGAGGCAATCCACCTCTTTCTCTTTTCGGTTTGGGCACTTGCACATGGTCGTTTTAATTTGCGTTTGCACGTGCTTCGGGTCGAAGAAAGAGGAGCAGTTTAAGGCTTCGGGCGTTTGTTGCTTGAGGGGCGGCTTTAGAAAGTGCTGAGGGCTCGCTAAACCCTAAAACCCTTAAAGCCCCTAAAGACCCTAAAGCCCCTAAAGCCCCTAGAGCCCCTAGAACCCCTAAAGCCCCTAAAACTCCTACCACGCCCCCGAGTGCCATGAAACTCTTCGGAGGTCTTTCTCGAGACCTTGGCGAGGGAGTTAGACGAAAGGCCACACGGCAAAGCCTTACTATAAGTTGGGATGTTCCTCCTTATACTAACAGTCCTTAATCGGGATTACAGTACCCCCGGCTAGAATCCCTACAAAGGGCAGTTGGTACAAGGAGGAACATCAACTTTTGGGGCTTATCGCGATTCTGGGCTTCGCGGGGTTAAAGGAGAGTGTTAGAGCTAATGGCATTTTAAGGTTTTCAATTGTGTTCAGCACTGCTAGTGGTACCCTCTTCCACTCTTGTTGTTCATGGACTAAACCTGTTTTGTTCCTTGGGTCCCTGGAAGACGAAGCTAGTTTGGAGGGTGTTTTGGTCGTTGTCGAGAGAGACGTGTTGTCGGGGTTCCACGATTTCCGAATACCTTTCGATGTTGGTTTTACGGACCCCTAACATAGGGCCGTCGCCTTGCCTAATTGCTAATGACATGAATGTTTATGGGCTTCGGGGCTGCAACAGATTAAGCATCCTACACAGGCATCCGGGTACGAGTTTGGAAAGAGCGACTAATGTCCTCCTGCTTAACATATGTTTGGGATGGCTTAGCGCATGGTCGGGTGATCACTTGTGCACAGCATTGCTGTAGGCATTCACCGAAAGGCCAAGCAATCGTGGCAATCTACATCGCAATCTACATTCCAAACCTGAAGCCGGAAACAGAAACACCAAGCCCTGAGATCCAACCCCCAAACCCCAAAACAGAACACCTCAAAAGCCCGAAGACTTTCGAAGCCCAGCACCCCGAAAAGCCGAAACTACTGAACCACCCAAATCCCCCGCCAGGAAGCCGCCGTCGGACAGTACCGCGCTCAAGGCTGCCGCCTGGCAGGTCGGCTTCTGGATGTTTACGGGTTTCCGGCTTTCCGGAATGATTACCGAGAGTAGGTTCAGGGCTCTGCCGGGCAGTAGCTGAGCCTAGGCCCTGAGCCGCACCAGATGCACTGGTGTCGCAGTTCAGGAAGTTTGAAGTTCGCATTTGTGAGAAGGGTTGGGGGGGTCGGGGGGAGTTGGTGGGGGGTTATGCCGGGGGAGGGTGGCATGGACCTGCTTCATTTACTTGATTGAGGTTTAAAGGGCACAGGGGGATCTTGAAGCAATTTAGGGTTTGCAAGCTTGGCTTGAGGTTGAGGCGTGCAGGTTGCAGAGCATCCCCCCGCCCATGTGATCTAGTTTCAATATGATTTTCGCTCATCAGTTATAGAATCTGAACGTAAGTAGAACGATAAATATGAACAAAGGTTCGAGCGTGTCCCACACCTGACAAAGAGGCCTGAAAACCCTAAACCCTAAACTTCTAAAACCTTCAAACCACCCTAAAATCCTAAACCTCAACATCCTAAACCCTAACGCCTCCCCTCGTCCGAAGCCCTGCCTCGACCCCCACTTTGAGCAGGACATCTCGACCAAAGGCTGGCTGGGAAAGCGTAGGGTTGTCTCTGAAATGCTCAGGATGCCCTCATGTACTCATCACATTTTTTTGGGGGGGGGGGTCCTGTTCCCCTAGCGAAATGTCCTAACGAAATGTGCGGACAACAAGTTAAACAGGGGGTAGCTTTTGCATTCTCCGGTTGATTGGCCACCTGGATGTAGGGCTTGGGGCCATGACGATGGTCCCCCAGCCTTCAAGCCGATTGAGCCCTCGGCACGCCTGGCCAAATACCCCCAAGATGAACCCTCAAGTTGACGAAGTTGGAGGTGCCGGGGTGTTCATCAAGTTCGTCAAGGAACCAAAGATGATGACACAGGCGCGCCCATGCGGTCCAGGATTCAAGGCTTTGAGGGCTCGGGTTGGAAGGCAGGCGGTGATGAAAGAATTGGGATGTTGTGAAGATCTTAAGTCCCAAGCTCAACAATTTAAGCCAAAACCGAACCCTAGTTAAGTATTCTTCTGGTTCAAGAATCTTCTTTGCTATTTCGGCCCAAATAGAAACTCTTGAGGATGTTTCGCAGTCGGATCCCTCTTGAAGAACCTCTCAGGGGAATTCGGACCCCTCTTGAAGAACCTTTCAGGGGAATACACAAGGTTTAGGGTTTAGGGTTAATATAGGGTTTAGGGAAGACGGTGATGAGGAATCCGCTTTTGTCTAAAGTAGAGCCGCGACCTGCAGGTGTGCATGAACATCGAGTCACACGACCAGGCCACGATCTTTCCTTGTGTGTGTGTGTGTGAGGGGTTGTCCCCAAACTGGGTTTTGTTGTTTTGGGGGTTCTTTTCAACGAAGAGGCTCTGTGATGGTAGAGGTACCCGCAATAAGGGAGCCTGTGCCATGTGTGAAAAAAGTGTCCTGATGGAAGGTTTGCACCTTCGGGACGGAAACTAGTTGCTGGAGGTGCCCTGTAATTTCGATGGGATACCCCAGCGTCGCTGCTTTATCTCCCAAATCTACCCGTGCCTCTTACTCATGCCTCTCCGACTCGCGAGGTTCCGGGTCTAGCATGTCTTTGAGGATCCATGATTGAGGGGTCGACTGCACTGGGCAGAAGAACCGTGGCTCCTGAAACCCCCAAATTGGTGTCGCTTTGGGGGGTCCCGTCTGAACAGGGGGAAGAGATCTATTGCTAAGCCCTAACCCCCGAGCCCTTTACTCGCAGTGCACATACGGGTTTCCCCAAAGCCAGAACTCAGAAGCACCCACTGCTTCCCTCCCCCCAAACCCTGACTAAAGCCTCAACAACCCTGTAAACCCACCAAGCTGTAAATAAAGCCCAAGATCCTCCCTTTTGTGTACTCGGGGCCATGAAGCCGACAAAAGTGGCCACCGCTTCTTTTCTTCTTCCAGGTTGCTCGGGCTGCTAGGGCTACCCCGGAACCCAAAACCCACTCAAGAAGGAGCCGGACTTTCCTTGGATCGTCGTGGAGAACAACAAACTGGCAGGCCGCCCCCGACAGAGTGGTTGGCAAGTAAGAGCTTGGGAAGGTTTGGGCCTCAGGGTATCAGGATTCGATGTCGGGTTCTGCCTCAGGAAGGGCTTTCTGGTTCGGGCTGTATCCCAAGGCACCCTGCGTGCAACCGCTCTGACACTGAATTCAACCCTAAAGCCCTGAAACTCTAAACCCTAAACCCCCAAAGCCTCAATCCGAATCCTGAGAACCTTGAGAACCCCTCGAGTCAGCCCCTGCCACATTGAACGCCCCCGACTCTCGAGCGTTTAGGGGAGTTTAGGGCTAATGCCCCCATCAGAGGTGGTGCGGTGCCCATCTTCCTTGCGCTGGAACTGTGGCCAGCCTGGTTCCCCTTCTGCCAGACCCTTGTCGGCAAAGAAGCCGCGGCCATTGGCAAACTTGCCAATGGCCACGGTCTCACCAGGGCTGGGGCGGGTTGTTGGGGGAGGGGGTTGGTTGGGGGGGGGGGGGGTGCAGGTGAACGCCAAAGCAAATGACATCGCTTTTGGCTCTCTGAGACCTGATAACCTCCAGAACTGATATGTCCTTTGGTAAAAAGTTGCCTACGCTTCAGCCAAACCGAGGTGATGATATGACCTACGCTGGGGCGTGGCGAGCGGAAACCAAGAGCAGTCCTGCATTTTTGCACGCTGCGTTTAGTTGGGGAGGCGGGTTTTGTGTTGATGCCTAGTCATTTTCAGTTGGGGCTCGGTCTGCGCTATTTCCTTGGCGCTGCAACGCCCTCTCATATCCACCTGGGATTGTCCTTTGCTTGGTGAGGCCGGGGGTGACTTCTGCCCTTTTCAAGCGCACCTGCCGCGTGCTGTGCCTCCTTGCTTTTCCTACGCTGGTCTTGACCCCCGGCTTGTTGTTGACTTTCACCGTTCTCACATGTGTGTCTGCCAAACCTACATCGGTAGGTGGCATGAAGGCGCCTGTTCAAACAGCCTCCTCCCGCTTGGTACGGCGCTTGCGCGGCAGCTGTATAGCAACGGCCAATTGCTACGCCCTTGTCCTCGTGTGAGGGCGTCTTTCGTCTGAAGTGTGGTCGTACTCTCTGCTTGGTGCAGTTGTGGGCAATGCCAGCTTCTGCGCTACTGAGCGGGTTGGGACCCTCAGACTGCTCTGCTGCTGCTGAGGCATTGTAGCGCCTACAGTATGTGGGTCACTCCACCGGCCGCGCATGCCCAGGCCTTACAGGACTTCGACTCTCAAGCACGAATGAGTCTCGCGCAGGCCGGGCGCCTCAGGCCCAGCAAGGGGCCAACTGATGCTGATGATTCTTGCCCTGCTGGGCGCCTCAGTCCCAGCAAGGGGCCAACTGATGCTGATGCTGCTCGCCCTTGCCGGGCGCCTCAGGCCCAGCCAGGGGCCAGCTGATGCTGATGATGCTCGCCCTTGCCGGGCGCCTCAGGCCCAGCAAGGGGCCAACTGATGCTGATGATGCTCGCCCTTGCCGGGCGCCTCAGGCCCAGCAAGTGCTGATGATGCTCGCCCTTGCCGGGCGCCTCAGGCCCAGCCAGGGGCCAACTGATGCTGATGATGCTCGCCCTTGCCGGGCGCCTCAGGCCCATTCTTGCCCTGCCGGGCGCCTCAGTCCCAGCAAGGGGCCAACTGATGCTGATGCTGCTCGCCCTTGCCGGGCGCCTCAGGCCCAGCCAGGGGCCAGCTGATGCTGATGATGCTCGCCCTTGCCGGGCGCCTCAGGCCCAGCAAGGGGCCAACTGATGCTGATGATGCTCGCCCGGCACCCTCAGTCCCAGCAAGGGGCCAACTGATGCTGATGATGCTCGCCCTTGCCGGGCGCCTCAGGCCCAGCAAGTGCTGATGATGCTCGCCCTTGCCGGGCGCCTCAGGCCCAGCCAGGGGCCAACTGATGCTGATGATGCTCGCCCTTGCCGGGCGCCTCAGGCCCAGCAAGGGGCCAACTGATGCTGATGATTCTTGCCCTGCCGGGCGCCTCAGTCCCAGCAAGGGGCCAACTGATGCTGATGATGCTCGCCCTTGCCGGGCGCCTCAGGCCCAGCCAGGGGCCAGCTGATGCTGATGATGCTCGCCCTTGCCGGGCGCCTCAGGCCCAGCAAGGGGCCAACTGATGCTGATGATGCTCGCCCTTGCCGGGCGCCTCAGGCCCAGCAAGTGCTGATGATGCTCGCCCTTGCCGGGCGCCTCAGGCCCAGCCAGGGGCCAACTGATGCTGATGATGCTCGCCCTTGCCGGGCGCCTCAGGCCCAGCAAGGGGCCAACTGATGCTGATGATTCTTGCCCTGCCGGGCGCCTCAGTCCCAGCAAGGGGCCAACTGATGCTGATGCTGCTCGCCCTTGCCGGGCGCCTCAGGCCCAGCAAGGGGCCAACTGATGCTGATGATTCTTGCCCTGCCGGGCGCCTCAGTCCCAGCAAGGGGCCAACTGATGCTGATGCTGCTCGCCCTTGCCCGGCACCCTCAGTCCCAGCAAGGGGCCAACTGATGCTGATGATGCTCGCCCTTGCCGGGCGCCTCAGGCCCAGCAAGTGCTGATGATGCTCGCCCTTGCCGGGCGCCTCAGGCCCAGCCAGGGGCCAACTGATGCTGATGATGCTCGCCCTTGCCGGGCGCCTCAGGCCCAGCAATGCCCGCTCCAGGCGCTCATCGCTGCTCGGACAGGTGAGGCTCCGGGGCCAGTGGTGGAGCACATCGGCCAGGCCATGAGCATTGCCCTGCAACGGGAGAACGCCTGTGCAGTGCTGCGCCGCATGCCACCGGCAGAGCCCTGTAAGGGGCACCTGGCTGAGCGCTGAGCTGACGTGGCCTGGCTTAGCTGACTCCGGTCCTGCTGCAGTGGGGTGGACCCCCTGTAGGGGAGGTGGGGAGTGTTGGCGGGCATGGCTCAGCCTTCCTCCCGCGACTCCAGAAGGTCTGAGAAAGGCGACTGCGCAATCCTGTTTCGTGCCTCAATCTACGCATCGAGTCACGCTGTTCCCGCGGCACGGGGTTTTCTCCCAAACGTGGTTTGGTTTTTCCCTGAACCCATCTCATCGCACGTTGCTGCACGGAAGTTTCTGCAAGGTTTTCCTTCATCATCATACAGGTGTGACGAGCAGCCCTGCTCGGAGCTCCTGCTCTAACCACAGTTCCGATCTTTCATCTTTGGCGTCGTACTCAAAAGGGCTGGAAGTAACGCTGAAAAATTACTCGTTTTCCTTGGCGCGTGCGGCGTACACCCGAGAGTTAGTGGCTTACCGAGCCGAATTTTGACCAGAGTGCAAATAGCGTTCGGCAGAACGCTGCGGCTGCTGCTGCGCTGAATCGTGGTGGAATGGTCGCCTGGGTAAAATCTTTGGTGAACCCTCCGAGGGTCTGCTTTACTGCACTGCTTGCTGCAAGACTTGGCGCTGGAATGAGCGCCGCAGAAGCTTCGCCAACACTGTTTGCCCTGGCAACCCTGACGACTTCTGCAAGGATGGTGATCACACTGCTTCTGCTGTTGCTGCTTGGTCCGCCTCGCGTCCCCACTCCCACATGATTGTGTTTAGCCGCGCCTACTCACTATGGCAGTGCGGCTCTGCCCGTCGGTGGGAGCGCAAAGCTGAAACGTTGCCGCTGGTAGGTAGTCTCTGCTCCTGCTTCACCTGTCTTTGCCGAACCTGCTGACTGGACTTCGCTTGAGTTTATCCCTGCAGAGTCTTAAGTCAAGCCATTTGTTTTCTTCTTTGCATCACATCATTTCAAAATTTTTCGTGGCAAAGCTGAGGAAGGTCGAGAAGTTGGCGAACTTGGGAACCAGCCAGGCCGTCACCAAACCTGCGCGCTAAGCTCTAAACTCCGGGCAACGCCGGGTTGAGGGGATGTTGTGAAATCTGGGACACTTGGTTGGAGGAGTGCCCGAAACACCCCGACAAATCCCAAAAGCCTTGAAGGTGCTGCAGGGCTGGGGGTTCAGGGATTCAGGGCTTTACGGTTCAAGAGTTTAGGTAGGCTCTAAGGGCTCAGGTTTAGGTTCTAAGGGCTTAGGATTTACTTGGAAGGTCATGTGCCTGCTTATTTTATGCTGCTATGAAACAAGGTATACGTAGGTATGCGTCCTACTGACCCATAAGCACGATAAGTCCTGTAAGCCATAACCTCCATGAATAGGACTTCGACCAAACTGTACATGCACTTCCGACACACGGATGTTTGTGTTGTCATGAGGCCAAGATTACTACTGGATCCTCGTATTTGGGGCACCCCAAAGGGGATCTTAATCCAGAAAACAATGAGACGGAACAGGGCATCTACCACCTGCGCTACAAGATTGCCTTTCTGACCGTAGACATTGTGCCGCTTGGCTGTCGATAGCAGCGTGTAGTCAGCTTCTTGGAACAGGAAATCCTTGACGCCCGAGTCCTGCACAGCCCGGCTCCTTAAGCCCGACAGCATGCCACCCATGGTTTGCAGTTTGAAGGCTTCTTGCTGCGCTGGTAGCTGCTTGTCTGCAAGCAGTTTAAACCTCAACCCCAATCCCTGAAGCCCTAAAAATAGTCTAAAAATCCGCCGGTGCCCGCCAATGTGCAGCCGGCCCTACCACTCAACCCCCGCTAGCCACCCACGATGTCATCCAAATCCTGAACCTTCACCCAAAACCGAAAGCTCTCACCCCTTCGGCCTGCATCAGCCCTCAAACATAAAAAATGCCTTGAGCTTGGGGGTCTAGGGGGGTCTAGGGGGGTCTAGGGGTTGGAAAACGAGGACAACCTCTCCAGCAACGGCCGCTTGGAGCTGCTCTTTGCCTCGCCGCCGAAGGGCGTCAAGCACTGGCTTCCCGGCACCTTCGGAGTTTTTGTTTGTCTTTTAGGGCTTCGTGTTTTTTTTTCAGGGTTTAACATATTCATTTTTTCTGTTGCCGGGTTTCTGAAGGTTTGAATTGAAGTCAAGGGTTTAGGGCTTTGGGGTTTTAGGGTTCTAGGGTTTTGGACTTTTTTGGGGATTCGGCTTCTGAGGTTTGTGGTACGGCTTATGTTTTTGGGGTGCTTTTGTTCCCTATGTTCCCGTTGTTACCTGACAGGGGCTCTCTCTGCTCAAGGCCAACAACGCCATCCCCGCCAAGAACCAAAAGCCACCCACCAACTCTACCTCTTTTGCCTGGAACCCTCAGCAGGGCCGAGGTTGAGGTTTTCTGCTCTTGGTGTCAGGGGGCTTGGGGCTCAGTTTGTCCAGTATGGGGCAGTTTAGGGCCTTAAACGCCCTTAAGCCCTAAAAGGGCTAGGAAGTTCTTCGCCAGGGCAGCACATGCCAGTAAACCCCCCGTAAGCCCGCGACATCCTAAAGTCCCAGCTCCACTAGCTTTGAACTCCGAGTCCCTAAACCCCAAACACCCCTCAGCCCTAAACTTGCCGAACCCTTCTTACAATCGAGGCGCCCAAGAGCCCCCAACTCTAGCACAGCCCTGACGCCTTGGCCCTGGGGGATTCTCGGTTTGAGGGCTTGGGGTTCTGGGCTCACGAATCAGGATGGGCACGAAAGTGCCTGGCAAGTCGGCCGCATTCCGCCGCTTGGAGTGTTGTTGGGGTGCGGTGCTTAATGTGGGCCCTCTTGCCGTGGCCTTCCCGAAATAACTCACAACAATCGCGGACCTATGAGAACCCTGCGGTGTTCCCCTGATGATACAAAGAAGTTTGACGTATGCTTCCGATGCCCTTCCGATGCATTCGCTTGACTTTAAATCGAGGACCCCTCTCTTGCGAGAGGACACATGCACGCCATCACATGCCACACGCACATCGCCCTCCCTAGCACATCTGGAAGGTAATGCAGTCTTTGTAAAGCACATTGACGAAGAAGAGCCCCTGTTTCGCCCCCCAGTTGCACTTTTATGCTCGAAACACGTCACCCCGCCGAACCTTGAACCCGAATCCCCGACACCTAGGCTACGTCATTCCGGGCATGCGGCTCTCCATCCGGCCGTCGACACCGCGGTCGGGCAACATTGTGCTCCAGGCCTGTTGGATGTTGAGAGTTAGTGACAGTTAGTGCCTGCCTGACTTGCAAGTTGCGCAGGAGATGCACGATGTTGCGTTAGGTAGTAGGGATCTTAGCCTATTTGGGTCTTGAAGATTTCACCAGCTTTCCGAATTCCTTATTGGAGCTTTTGTACTGCATAGGCTTGGCTGCAGCTTCACAAGGTAAGGCCAGCAAGCAGGGGAGCTACAGTGACCGCACCTGTCCGATCTGTGTTTTGCAAGTCTAACTTCAGCGATAATGGTTCAAACATATTTGGAGAGTGCCTTTTCTGTTACCTACCGCCCGCCCCCCCCTCAGATTTACAACAAGCCCCAGAAGCCTGTTGCGCCCACAAGGCAGAGACGTTGGATGAGGCACCCGCTTTTGGGCTCGGCGTTGAACGGGACAAGATCGGACCCTAAATGCCAAGTCCTCGTCCACTCCAAATCGGGGGAGAATGATCTTGGTTAATCCATAGAACCCGATTCAGCCCAGAGCTTCTGAGTGCTTGGCCTAAGCCCAAGTACAAGCCCTGTAAAGAAGTAAGCACCACCCCATGTAAATCCCCATGGGCTTTGCAAGGCTTTGAGGGATACGAGAGCAGTCTGAGTACCCAAGACCCTCTGAGCGGCCAAGGCGGAAGAAGTTTAAAGGATGGCGAAGCACTGGTTAGTCCAGACTTTCAATGCCCGAGGGTCTAGGCTTTAAGCTTCAAGCGCTGTCTCCTCTGGCAAGGTACAGATTCAGTGGGCCGTGAAGCTGTTCTGGCAAGCGTGCGCGTCGCGAATCATAGGCCGATCCGTCCTTCAATAGCCTAATATGGCAGAGTATACTATTAGATAATATTCTTGCTCTGGCCGTGCGGCCCTCGTTCATGCTTTTCTTCTATGGAAAAACCCACTAGCCCCCTAAGCCCTGCACCTGAAGCCGAGACAGGAAAGGCTGCTTGCAAACGCATGCAACCACATTCAACATTAGGGTCTGGGGTGCAGAGCCACCGGAATGACAGGTCTTCTCTCGCGGATGCAGGCTCGCTACGAGGCCAGAGAAATCGTGTTAGTCGGTTGTACGACCACCCCAACCCAACCTGCGACCCCCCTCCCAACCACCCTGCCCCCAGCCTCCACAACTTACACCCCCAAAAGGCACAACAGCAAACTATCTATTGCCGGTGTCATCTAGGACGGTGTTGAGGCTAGTGAGGTTTTGGTTTAGTGTCGTAGTTCTCAACTTCCACAAAGGGTCTGTTCGGGTGGGCTGGAAGTGGGGGAGCGAGGTGTACGTCGCTCAGGGTTGTGCTCGAGTAACGGGCCAAAACCCTCATGAGCCGGCCTTTTAGATACAAGGAATTCGGAATCTTAGCAAGTCTAGACATGAGCTACAATATATACATCTCTTCTAGTGGCCTTATGCCTTCTAGTTCTTGTGCACCCCGGGACCATCCAGCGTTGCAAGAGTCTTTCTAAGAAGAGTTGGGGAAAAGTGGGCCTCTGCGACTCAGGGATCGACGCTGCAAGCCCACTATGCCGTAGAGACGAAGGCCTCTTCGCTGCAGAGAGATGATCTTCATGTGCTGGTTGGAGGTTCAGAGCTACTTGCAAGTCGTATTAGAAGTCAGGTGATCACCTGACCTGCGCTCTGTGTTATCTTAGGGCGCCTGTAATTTTGGGGTCCGATATCACCCTCCGCACCCACCCTCAATACCCTTCCCCCAGCAAAGGTAAAGTACAGACCATTTGGACATTAGGCCCAAGCTCCCCATTAAAGTCTATAGTCCCAAACCCTGGAGGCCCCAGACGAGAAAAAGAAACCTGAAGATGCCCTGCGATTCTTGTGTATCTAAGCTCACGAGGCCCTAAGGCCCGCAATGGCCCCACCACTGATTCGTGAGGGCCCCTAACCCCCTAACCCTAAGCCCTCAGACCTCCAAAGCCCCGAACCTTCCAACTCTTCAGTCACCAAAGGTCCGAGTCGTAAGGAGAATGTGGCAAATCTCCAACCCTTCAAGTGGATTATAAGGTTAGCCTCGCGTGAGAGGCATGAGAGCCGTGTCGTCACATGAGAGTCATATGGACCGGACAGTCGCAGAGTCCGAATTTTGGGGATTGGGGTCAATCTTTCCTCGTTGCAAGGAGGTGCAGGACCAGCGGCGGCACTTCTTCAAGTTGGAGGCCCTGCCGAGATTCTAATACTTAAAGCCTCGACGGTAATTGGGGCCCGGGGTCAAAGGAGGATGTCTCTGATGCGTGCTCTTTGGTTTAATCCAGGCCCTCAAAATTTCTATGGCTACTCCAGAACTATCATATGTCGCATCATCGATCATGGTATCCGTATTGAAGCGCTCGGATAACAAAATGACCCATACTCATGACTCCATTCTGAGAAAGTCTCTTCGCCCCCGACAAGCCTGAAGCCCGCTGCTTCACCAAATCGCCTCAAATCCTGAATGAACTCCTAAGCCCTAAGCCTGGCCCTCCTGGCTCTCCACCGAATTCTGAACCCTTGATATGAATGCCTTTGGATGCGTGCGGAGGAGAGAATTGCCCGGTCTTGCGCCCAGTGAGCAGCGGATGCTGTCTGGCCTTCCATTCGCAATCGCGCCCCCACAGCCATCGCATTAGGAGTCGATCATTCCCCCATCCCAGTAACAGTCCCTATATAGCAGGAGTAGCAATGGTGGTATATGGACGACAACACAACTCTATTTTGAGCGTTGCGGTTGCTAGGGCGTCGGAAGCAAAGGAACTCGGGCTCAGAAGTAAGCACTTGGGCGCTGGTCTTCGGCTTTAGAGCAAGGTTCAGAGGTGTGGATGCATGCATAAAGCATCTATGAAGGTGTGGAAACGGTGCAGGATGGGCTTAGGGCGCGCTGCCCTCGTGTGCATGTTTGGGCTGTGCTGCTGCGCAGCTGTGACTGGCAATGGCTGCTGCCGGCAAGGCCGTCTCAGCAGCCATCCAAAGTCAGGTTAGCTCGTCCATGTGCGCATCGCCCTGAATTGGGTTGATTCTTGGTTAGAACTCGCTGAGCCCGATAGGATGCTTAATCCTTACTGAAAGCACTATTTATAAGTGTAACCCTGAACCCTGTGAACCCTGCTAAGCCCCCAAAGCCCCTGAAACCCCCCAGGCCCTGAAACCCTAGCAAGCTTGACGCCAAGCACTAGTCAGCCTCAAAGTTCCCGAGCCCCAGCTTGCCTCAACACTGCGCTACACCACTTGCAAAACGGGGATGGTCCCTCCCGTGAAAGTCCCCAATAAGGGTGCAGAGGGTTTGGGGTGACACGGTTCTTAGCCGGGGGGTGGCGCTAAGTGTGTCCCTACACTCGGCCCAGTGTGTTTCTAGCCAAAAAGGGGAAACAAGCTGAGGCTAGAGTTTACATTTTCAGGGTCTAAGGTTCATCGCGGCATGGAAGAGCTTTTGGACACCCAGCACCGCGCCGCCCATGGCGGCTCCAAGCCCAAAGAGCAATGCTCTCTGGGGCTGGCTTTGGGCCCGGAAAAAAACTCGAATTTCATGAGCGCCAAAGCCGAAACCTTAAGCCTTAAGCCCCATGAAACCTTAAACTACAAGCCCTAACCCCTAAATCCTACTCTCCCCCCCCCCTCCTTCGCCCCAAACCCTAAACCCTAAACCTTGAATCCTGAACCAGCGGGGGGTGGGGGCTGCAGTCCGCGCGCGGAGCGGCATGCAAAAGAGACCTAGGGGGATTTCACAAAATAGGGACAAAATAGGGGTACCCTTTTGGGGGCCAGTCTTTTGGGGTATACTTAGGGTACCCAACAGGGGTACCCTAACCACAAGGCTCCGTGTTTCCCCCCGGAGGGGCCCATGACTTACAGAACTGACCTGCTTGGCATTTTTTTGGGGCCACCTCGCTACATACGGTACGGCTGGAATGTTTTCCGAATGGGGCTTCGGCCTGAAATCTGTGGGAGTAGATTTTAGGCCTAAACAGCAAGACTCTTCTAACGTGCGACCGAGATCCACCTTACCGGGCACTTGACCTTCATGAGTGCATGTGTCGTTGAAGTTGGTCATGTTAGTTTCCATGCCAAAAACAGGTATTGGTATTCATTCTGTTTTCTGCTTGTTTGGAGAGGTGGCTTTGTGGCCAAGACCACGAAGCCCTTAAAGCTAACAGGTCAATAAACACACCTCTTGAAATCTAGTAGACTAGTTCAACAAACCCAGGCCCCGCAGCACGCCGCACTCGATTTAAAACAACCCCTCCCAACACGATTCTTCGACAGACCTTCGGCGACATCGCGCGCGATCTGCGCCTTGCCTCGAACAAATTTGTGGCTTCCTTGGGTTTAGGGCCTACAAACCCTTTTTTCGGGTGCTGTATACCACATAACAAACTACCCGCAAGCCTCCGCGCAGGGTAGCTCCAACACATCTCAAAGTCTTAGCAGGTCGAAATTCGGTCGAAAGTCCGGAACTTGCTGGTGTATTCTCTACCGAATGCGCTTGTTTGGAGGGGTATCTGGTGTAGTTTAAGTGAGGCGCCTAGACTGAGCATGAGGCTGAGGGGACCATCTTACTCTTGTTGGGCCCCTGTATCATCGCTTGTGCAAGAAAATCCCAAAGCAGTCATTCAAAGCAGTCTTTTCGACAAGCGCAGGCCGCACGCCCCAGCCCTAACCGCCCAAGCCTCAAAGCCTAGCAAGCCCTAAAGCCCTAAAGCCCAAGCCCGAAGCTTCATGCCTTGGAGGACTCCGGGATTTTTGAGAGCTCGGGATGTCTGTGACCACCTCACTCCGAACATCTCCGAACCCTAAAGCTCTCTGAGCCGCTCCTCCCCTGGCCCACACTGCGCCAGCTGCCTAAGGCGGGCACCGTGTGCCAGGCAGACCAGTCGATGCCCCTGCCATTGTCGAGGTTGGGAACCTCAGACTCTTGGGATTGGTTTTAAAGCAGAGTGTGGGGCTTAAGTCTTGCAGGCTTTTTGTTTTGCTATCGGCTCAGGGTGACCCTGAAAGCTCTCAGTATGCGATCCACCCGTTTTGGGTATTCTACTCCCTTTCAACCCTAAACCTTGAACCCTAGAACCCTTAACGCCTAAAGGCCACCCTTTGTGCCCCTT
This sequence comes from Symbiodinium natans, assembly GCA_905221605.1. Classification (NCBI taxonomy): domain Eukaryota; class Dinophyceae; order Suessiales; family Symbiodiniaceae; genus Symbiodinium; species Symbiodinium natans. Next base: position 211,699 of record CAJNDS010002683.1, on the reverse strand, counting down.
GCAAGAAGCCTCAGCCAGCAAGCTAGCAACCCAAAGCTCGAAGTACCGAAGGGCAAGAAGAAAAGCAGGACTCAGGGTTCCGGGTTTAGGGTTGGCTTTATAAGGGAAACCCAGAAGACCCAACATCCTCTTAACCCGAAGTCCCGCAACCTCCCTGCAGCCCCCTCAACCCTAAGCCCTGCCCCTTCTCCCCTCGTCAGGAGGGGCTCTCGCACGAAGCCTCGTGATGCAGCTGCGAAGGCTGTTCTTACCTTTTTGGGGTATCATGCTTACAAGGAGTTTGTGATGTTGTCACAGCTCCCTTCTCGTGAAGCGAAAACCCAAAATGCTGACGTGCAAGAATGCCACAGCAGACCCTTCTCTCCTTGTAAGGATACCCTGATGTGGAACAATGTTACCATCCCCCCCCCCCCCCCCCCCCTCCTTCCTTAGACTTTGTGGGGGGGTTTTGGGATTTGGGGTTTCGGGCCGAGGGTTTTGCTAGGCAGGGGTTGGGGCGTCGAGGGTTGGGGTGAAAAGGTTGAGGGCTTTTCGTGTTTCGGGCCTAGTATACAGGGTTCGGGGTTCGTGCCAGTTTGCGAGTTTGGGACAGCAGCTTTGCACTAGATTGCTTGGCGAAAATGTGCCTCCTGTGCAAGACCCAATTTCCCCAAAGATCCTTCTTCAGCTTCCCCACCAAGCTAGTAGGAGTAGTCGCAGTCGTAGTGGTGGCAGTAGTGCTCGTCCGCCGCTCGGCCGAGTACCACAGTGGAGCACCCCCAAACTTGCTACTCTGGCCTTGGGCCCCAAACCTCTCCGCCACAAGGCCCTAAATCACCAGCTCAGATGTGCTTATCGGTAGGGCCAAGAAGTAAGAAAACCTATGCGATAAATTCTACCCATGAACCCTGAATTCTGGAGGGCCTGCCGGACGTGGATCTCCACGACGACCTGCACTGTCCAGGCCAGGGAACCGAGAGGGCTTCAGTTAGTTTGTGAGGATTTCACCTTCTTGCTCTTCTGTCAAATGTTTCTGGTTTAACGTTTCCCGCTCATTTCCCTTTTTAACTGCAGAACCGGCCGTTAAACAAGTAAGACAATGGGTTCCCGTTCTTGTCCTTTGCCGGAGAGCCTAGAATTCAGGGTTTAGGGGTCCGAGGTTGTCCGGTGTGAGATCAACAAAATCACATGGTCAGTTCTCCAAATGGCGGTCCCTTCATTCTGGAGAGGGCTTTCTAGGAGTAACCCCGGCAAGGGCCCTTATTAACTGGAGAACTGACCCCACGTTTGGGGGGGGGGGGCACCTTATGCAATTCTCGGATACCTGCGCAGGCCGGTGTGGCCCGCACTTGTGACCAAAATTGCTATTAGTGATTTTACCACCTTTCTTTCTCGTGATATGGTTGGTTTTCATCACGGTGAGCCCTCTACGACCGGCCACCAGGCACCAGGAACGCCTTCTCGGCTCCTCACGGATCCAGGAGCCGCCCCCCGAAAAGACGTGTGTTGAAAGGGGCTCAAAGAATCGAAGCGCAGCAGGGGGCCCCTCTATAGAGGGGTATTTATAAAAGAGTAGGAGCATCAAGTTTCTAGGGCCCTGAGATAATGATCTCCCTGGTGGGAGATGGACAGGATTGAGGCCTTGTAGGAAGAGGTGTAGCCTGGGAATTCGAGGGCTTGGGCGTTGTTTTCCCTGCGCTGCTCAGGGGCTTTTAAGTCGAGAGTCGGTTCAGTTTTTATTGGGGGCCCCAATTCCTCCAACCTGATGAATGGCTTGAGCCCCGTTTGGGATTGGAGGGTCTTTCCCTTCATCCTAAATCCAAAGCCCTGGACCCTAGCTCAGCGCGTTTTCGGGATTATAGGGAGCTAGGGTGAATTACTCCTTCATGCCATTCTTACTAACTTAGAGGGTGGAGTTGAGCGGTTCCCGGTTGCCGGTTGCAAGAAGTTGGCATTCAATACAAAGGTCTAATTTCGAAAGCCACCACATGTCCCAAGTTTAAGAAGTTCTGGGCCCGGATCCGAATTCTACACTGGGGGAGCAGCGGGGGGGGCGGGGAGGGACAAGGCGGGTTTCCCCAACCTTAGGGTTTCGGGCCTGGGGCCGACACCCCTGCACCCTAGAATTTCAAGAAGGTGGAGGGTTTAGGGTTTAGGGCCTAGGGCCTTCAAATCCCAAAGTCCAAGCCAGGATACCAGCGGCCCAGGTGGCGACCCTGGCCGCGTGTTTGGGGACCCCCAGATCCCAAGAATTTGCATTAAGATGCAGAATGGTTTGGGGTTTGAGGTTCTTGGTTTGGGACCCAGGCCTTGTGCCTTGTGCCCTGAGTTTTTTTGGGGTTTGGGGATCAGGGCGTGGACTTGAGACTGAGGATGTGAGCCTCGATTGTATACATGGGGCAGCCTGCGCAGTGTGCTTTGAGTTAAGGCTGATTGACGTTGCTTCCGAGTCCTCATGGCTCAAAGACAGCCACGTGCAGCACAGCTCTCATGGGCAGCGGCGGAAGTGTCGAGGTCGAGGCTCCACCAGTTCCACCAGTAAGTAAGATGCAGAAGCTGCCAGCAAACCGCAAAGCAGAGAAGGATGAGAAGGATGATAAGGCTGAAGCCAAACAATTGCCGGAGAGGCGCTCGGATCTAGTGGTCGGGGCAACAGCGGCGATGCAGAAGCCACCGTCAAACTACAAGCGGTTGCAGGAGGGACGCTCAGATCCGGCGACACCGAAGATTCAGAAGCCGGAAGCACGCCAAGAGGGAGCAAAGGCCGATATCAGGCGATTGATCGACAGGCGCTCATCTCCACCGGTGGCGACGGCCCAAACCAGCTTGAAAGCTGAGACCGAGCGATTCGAGATCAAACGGCTGGCCGAGAGACGCTCAAATCCCTGGGAGGTGATACCACAGAAGCTGCAGAAGCCGCAGGCATCCCGGAATGTGGAGACGACCGACAACAATGAGCGACTGCCACAGAGATGGTGCGTTCCGCCACTTGAGACGATAGCAAGGATGCAGAAGCCACAAACAGTCAGCGAGGGCGAGAAGGCCAGTATCAGGCAATTTCTGGAGAGAGGCTCATCCCAGCACCAGCAGCCGAACACCGTCCCGACCCAGAATATGCAGAAGCCGACGCAAGCAAGCTTCCGGGGAGATAACTACGAGATCAGGCCGTTGCCGGAAAGATGGTCAGATGCACCAGGAGATGCGATGCCGGACATGCCGCTGTCGCAGGCAACCTTCAGGAGAGAGAGGGTGAGGCGTTTGCCGGAGAGATTGTCAGACGCAAGGGTGGACACGATGCCGATGCCGGACATGCCGGACGTGCCGATGCTGCAAGCCACCTTCAGGGGAGAGAGGGCTGAGATAAGGCAACTGCGGGAAGAACGCCTGTGGGAAGAGCGTCCTCTGAACGTGAAGCGAAGCCGCAACCTGAGTTGTTCAACATGCGATCAGTGCCAGTGCCAGAAGAACCTGTTGTATCAGTTTCTAGACGTGCGTTTGTCCATCGGAACCAATCCAAGACGTCACCTTGATGGCGTGTATTTCATAGCACGAGGATCATTGGATACACTTGGGCATGTCAAGACGCAAATGCCAGAGGAGAACCGCTAGCTAAAGAGTTTTTATGATGGCCTCCTAGGCTGTTTTGCAAGTGGCGACGAGTCACGCAGGTGCCTAGGAGGGAGCCGAAATTAAGACAAGCCCTGGGACCTACGGCCTAAACCCCTGTGAATGGTACACCCTGCCCTGAGCCTGGAAGCCCGTCAGCTCTGATCCGAGAAGCTCAGCTTAGGCTTCAACTTGCGTGCTGTGCGCTGCAACTGCGGTTGTTAACGAACTCAGTGGAGATGGGCCTTCCCGACGAGGATGGATGCGATGGTATGCTTTAGGGCTCATGGGTTTTGGGGGCTAAAGGTTGGAGGAGACAGTAGGTGAGCGTGCTTCTCAGGGGGCGACGGCCAGTGTGGCAGCATTCCCTTCCTGAGCCTGCATGGGGGATGTGCATTCCTGGCTTCTCTTCTTGGAGTCCGATTATAGAAAGCTTGTTTTATTGGAAGCTTGAGGGCAACATAAACTTGTCAACGCGCGCAAGCGCGTTCGCAAGCTCCGTGCAAGCACGGCCGGGGTTTGGCACAAGGGTTGAAATATGCGAATGCTATTATTCTCATGGTATTCTCTCTTATTCAACGTACTATTCAGATTATCCAATGACCACGGCATAATGTAGGGAGGCCACTGACATTGCGTCAACATAAAGGGTCTAGGGTTTGGGTTTAAGGGTTAAGGGTTTAGGGGTTATGCTGCTCAAGATTTCGCACCTATACTCCTATCCTATGGAATACGTGGTCCACGCCATGTATGCTTCTCAGCTTGTTTGTATGATGAGACTCCTCGAAGACCATTTTGCGCCAAACTGCTTGCGCGCGCAGGCACAAGCTCGCGCAAGCTCCGCAAGAACAGGCGCAAGGCCCCCAATTCGAGATGAAAGAATATTGGGCCCCCGTTTGAACTGTTATTCTGTGCAAATGAATGCCTATTTCCCCCCCCCCTTTCGCCACCGCGACTTGGCCCTCCGGTACAAAGTGTTGATGTTGATAGTGCATGTGCTGCAAAGTTTGTTAATGCAGTTGTGCTCCCCGTCACCAAAATCTGGTCCACGTTCTGTCTCCGTGCCGTGTGCTCTGTGGCATTCTGAAGCTGCGCTCTCGGAAGGGCCGTTTCCGGCTTCCGTGCTGAGTTTTCGTCAGCTTCTTCCCTCGAAACGCTCGATGTGCCCAAAGTCCTAGCAGGGCCTGGGTTTGGGGGCTTTCGCGGCACAGCTCAGACGTTGTAGGAAACCTTATCAGGTGATGGCCGGGATTGGCCACACAGAAGCCGTGGTTGCCCCAAGGGCAAACCCTTGAGCAGTGCACATGAGGGGTGAAAATTCCGCAGAGCTTCGCTTATGAGTTTTGTCTGCAATCAGCCAGCAGCTCCCGAAATCCCCCGAATGCCAAGAAGAGTTGCCCACACTCTTTGTGTGTCCTTGTTTAGATTGGCTCTTCCACATGTCCTCTACGCACAAAGCAGCTCTGAATCCAAGACTCCTAAAGCCGACGTATTGCCCCCACATCCCAAACAAACCGATCCCTCTCTAAACCCTACACTGTTACGCCCCCAGCATCCGTAACACTTATAGCCCTGACCCTTCGGCGAGTTGAAAGCGGGCCTCAAAGTCAGCTGCACGTTTGCCAGCCAAGGTCACACGTGTACCGGAATCATCAACATTTACAGTCCTGTAAATTAAATCACCCGAATACGCAGAGTATCCCGGCAGTTGAGCCACAAGGTAGATCTTAAAGTTTAAAAGGTTACCGGGAACATTTGCAGAGGTGCTGTGGGCCTTGACAGGTTTACGAGATCTAGGGCTTCCGGGCGCAGCTCCTTGCAAGGTTTATCCTACCCGTTCGAGGATGGGGTGGGGGTCAAGAGTGCACATTCTGTGCACAGCACCATGAGTTTCCCAGATGTCCGGTCGCATGTAGAAATGGCACGGCTGGACGACTCTTGGTTCACACCAAACCCAGACACGCCCCTACAGACGTGCAGAAGCCTTAGCCCCTAACCCTACAGCCAAAACACCCTCACAACCGTAGAGATCCCCAGCGCTAGAGATCCCTCGTAGGTAGACACCAATTCTTGCACCTTGCAGAACCCTACGACCTGGAGAAGCTTCGACCCCCAACCCGACCTGCACCCTTTCAGGGCCTGAGGGGCGTTGGGGTTGTCAGCTTTCGGAATTCTAAGCCTTTTTTAGAGCCCTGTTCACCTGTTCGAGTTCCAAACTTTTCAAAACCCCCGGACCCTCCTCAGAAGCCCCGGAAGAAGTGCGAAGCCGAAGCTCCCAAGTGCGCTGAAGGCCTCGGTGAGCCGGCTGAGGCTCCCATCCCCGGTGTGGCTCGCCTTGGCAGCGGGGGTTTAAGGTTTTTTTTTGGTGGGGGGGGGGGTTTTAGGGGGGGTTTTTGGGGGGGGGGGTTTTGGTTGTTTTTTTTTTTGGGGGGCGGGGGTGGGGGGGGGGGGGGTGGGGGGGGGGGGGGGGGGGGGGTGGGGGGGGGGGGGGGTGGGGTTACGGGGTTTAGGGTGTTTTGGGGTTTGGTAAGGGGTCTAGTGCTGAACTAGGCAGGGCCTCTGCACCTTGGATTGTGTTGAAGGGGATCTTGTTTTTGGAATATGTTTCAGAGGCTTTTAAGGGGAGGTATAAGCACCCCAACTGGAGGTTTAGGGTTTAGGAGGGTGGAGGCCTCTGTAGCTGAGCTCTGTTGGACGGCTTATGCTCTGGGGGGGGGGGGGTTTATGCGGGCTTTTTGTGGCAGGGGAGGTGTACAGAAGTGAACGGTGCGTTGTAAAAGGGCTGATCGTGTTTATGAGGCTAGGGGGTTTTGAGGTTGGAAGCATCGATGACGAAGGAGGGCTTCTGGCATCTGCCCGAAACCCAAACAAAATCTTTTCGGGCAGTGCTAGCTATCAGCTTTTGCAACCTCCAAATATGTTTTGTTTCGTCATGTATTCAACTTCGCATGAAGCCCTAAACCCGAATGTTAAAACCAAAATGCACCACATTGCCTGGGTTGAACCCAAGCGCAACTCAGGGATGGGGCACACCTGGGACGCTGCCGTAGCGTGCCGGCGCGCTGCGTGGGGAGGGGGGATTAGGGTTCAGGGTTTAGGGCGTTTTCATGCTTTCTCTCTTTTTTTGAGGGGGGGGGGGGGGGGGGTGTTTGGCTTTTTGGATCTGACGGGATTCTCACCGGGCGTAGAGGGTCACCTAGGGGGACTTTAGGGCCTCAGGGCTTGCAGGGGTTTAGGGTCCAGGGCACGCAGCTCTTGCTGAATCCTGACGATCCCACAGTTTCCTCGCCTGTGGGGTCTGCATGTGTTATGGTTATCAGCAATGAGGAGACCTACGCCTACACAGGGCAGTTATCCATGACATAGCCCCAGTCGCAACTGCCGGCCAGCAGGAGCCTTCCACGACGATTTTCTAGTGCATGAGGACAGCTGCCCAAATGCCCACTCTATTTCGTCAGGTTCTTAAAGCCTGTAAACCCGAACCCCAACATTCCTTAAGCCCTGCATCCGAACCCCCCTGAACCTAAGGCCCCAAGCCCTAAACCGTAAGCGACAAACCCAAAGCCCTAAAGCTTTAAACCTTTTCAACCCACTGCCCCAGGTTCTCCCGAAGTGAGGTGCCGGGTGCTGCCGTTGAACTGGGACCTGGGTCGTGTTCTACAGGGTTTAGGGAGTTTAGGGCTTCAGGGTTTTGGGGTTTTGGGGTTTTTTGGTTGTCTACAGTCTTGGGGGGGGGGGGGGGGGGGGGGGGGGGGTGGGGGTGGGGCGGTTGGGCGTAATTTGGGGCTAATGCTGTACGGGTTTTATGGTTCAGGGCTCTGGTTCGGACTGACTGTTTGAGGCTGCGGGATTGTCATGTTGAGAAGGTGAGCTCAGAGCCTGCCTTGAAACACGCGACAACACTACATCCTCCTTGGGAATCATTTTTTTATTTTTGTTCATATAAAACCCAAGAGGATTTTAAACATATTGTTTTTATTGAGGTTCCAAAAAGGGGAGTATAGAACAGCCTTGAGTCCAGAAGCTGCTCTGCTTTCTGATGTCCGTAGCAGGCCAAGTCGCAGTGGGCATTGGGGGGGCCCCTGGGCTTGATGCGCCCTGAATGCTACACCCTCTCTTGAAGAAGCCGCCACACACACACACACACACACACACACACACACACGCACGCTTTATACATAAATGTCTTTAAAAACACATATACTTGCATGCTGTGGCAAGTTTCATCCGAGCTCCCAGAACCCCAATTAAGTCCCCAACAGCCGCAGCCCAAGCCACCTCTCGCGGCTTCTCGCCGCCCATTTCGGCTCGGCGTAGATGCGTCCGGCAGATACCTGAGCATCGCCAGGGCCCCGGTGCATCCATGAATCCCCAAGAGCCCTGAAACCCTGCTAAGCCCCAAACGCCCCAACGCCCTCAAGCCCTCAAGCGCTCAAGCCCTCAAGCCCTCAAGCCCTCAAGCCCTCAAGCCTCCGCCCCCAAGATCCCTGAAGTTTCAAACTCTGCACCCTAGATGCTCAATCCCAAAGCCTGAAAGCTTTCTCGTCTATAAAGCTGCTAGATCCCGAAGGTCCAGTGCGAGAACCTGGCACAAAGCCCGCACTCCACATGCTGAAGCGTTTCAGTCTTGCATTTTTTGGGGTGGGGGGCGGAACATGATTCATTCTCTTTGCGCTGCCACACATACTTCTTCTGTGACACATTGGTTTTGCATCAGCCTCGCACGTGGGGCCATTTCAATTTAGTTTCCAGCAAGCGCTGCTTTTTTGAATCTCCAGAGCCTCCAACATCCTCCTGGCCAAGGGGGGTTTGAGGAACGCAAGGGCTCTTGAATCCCTCAAACCGAGATTCCAAGAAGCACCTGAGCCTTATAATTACCCCCCAAGCCCTCATAGCCGACTCAGGGGCTTCTGCGTTTTCAGGACGGGCTTCTCCGACTTATGTGGGGCCTTGGGTCAGTTTAGGGCTTTTGGGCCTACAGGCCCATCGCCAAATTGAGGTTGCTTTAACTTCTGGGTCTTGATCGCCAAAACCCTCCACTCGGTCCCCGGCTTCTCTTTCAGGTACCTCACTTCCCCACCTTCCCTACTAGGAACCAGCAGATGTAGGGCTATGGTTTTGGGACTTCAGGTGCGTCGCTTCGGGCTTCGGCACTCCTCGTTTTCCGTATGGAACCGGTGGGATGTGGCCTTTCGAACAGCAGGTCTTTCAGGCTTCAGAAGCCTCCCAACCCTAAATTCTAAACCCTAGACCCTAGACCCTAGACCCTAAACCCTAAACCCTAAACCCTAAACCCTAAACCCTAAACCCCAAAAAAGCAAAGCCTAAGCACCTGAACTCAAAGCCCCCAAGCCCCAAACCTCAAAACCCCCCAGTCCCCACTTCCACGCTTCCACGCCCTGGAGGACAGGTGAGAAACCAAGTTCGGGCCTCGGGTTGTTCAAGCAGCTGAGTTTAGTAGGGTTTAGGGTTTAGGGTTCAGGGTTTAGGTTCGGGGTTCAGGGTTGTTTGGGGTGGTTAAGGGTTAGTTAAGGGCTTTAGCTTAGAGGATGGTGTTTGTAAATCAGGGTACCCTTATCATGGCTCGCTCCCTCTCCCTCTCCCTCTCCCTCTCCCTCTCCCTCTCCCTCTCCCTCTCCCTCTCCCGCTCCCGCTCCCGCTCCCGCTCCCCGCTCCCGCTCCCCGCTCCCGCTCCCTCTCCCTCTCCCCGCTCCCGCTCCCTCTCCCTCTCCCCTCTATCTCTCTCTCTCTCTGTCTCTCTCTCCCTCTCTCTCTCTCTCTCTCTCTCTCTCTCTCTGAGCGACAACTCCCAAAAAGAATCCCCAAATATTGAACGACCGCCAGATGATGGTCGAGGGTGTCGGGTTTAGAAGCTTGGGTTGAGAGTGCAGGACTCGGGGCAGGGGGAGGAGCAAGATTCAAGTGAAAGTTGTGGTGAAGCGGTATGGGGTTCCGTTCGTATTCCTCTTCGGTTTGATACCTGTAGAAGGCAGCATGCCCGCAGTTTGCTGAGATGGTGGTTCTCATCCTAAACCCCTACCCTAATAACTTGTACGAGCCTCTAGAGTTTCGGGGCTCACGGGATTTTTTTTGGCCGGTAGGCCTAACCCCCCTCCCTCGTTGCATCTACCCAGTTTAGGGCTCAGAAGCCCGCTTCATCTTCCTGGTAGCTGCCTGAACCCTGCTTTGACGGTTTACAGCCTTATGGGCCTGCTTTGAGTTGGTGTCCCCTTATATGTATATGAAAGTAAATAAGTACATGTACTTCAGATTTCAGAATGGGATTGCAGGGTAGGCTCGGCATCTGCAGCTAGGGGTTGCTTTTCGTGCACGGTGCAGGACTTTTTTCAGCTCTTCGCATTCGAGGTCAAGGCGCTCCAACTCCAGAAATCGAGATAGCGTTTAGGGTTTAGGGTGTGAATAGAAGCGCTGCTTGCTGCTTTCCATTGCATTCTGATGTGCTACCACGGCCGATTGAGTCTTTAACGAGCCAACAAAAGACATCATGATCCATCGCTTGAAGTAGCCTGCTGCACATCTTGGATGGCAGGATCTTAGCTAGAGGGTTCTTGTTCTTGGTAGTTCTCCTGGAGAGGAAGAACCCAACCGCAGAAGGCCACCAAGCGTGAGAAGCCATAGCGTCGTAGGGCTGATGGTGTTTGGGGGCCGTGTGAGGGTGGCTCCCAAAATTCGAGAACGCCCGGCTCAGCATTCCGCAGCATGGGAGATTGAAAGCCGCTTACATCAGCTCAGGGGCTTAGTTTTCTCAGCGTTTTACAGGTCTTTCTGATTTAGGGATGTTTCAAGGGCTGTCAGTAAAGATTGTCCAGAGGGTGTCCTTTTTGTTTTGGGGGCTTTTGGGGTTTTAAGGCTCTTTTCGGGATCCTGCAGAACCAGCGAGGCACCTCATTGCAGTGTCAGCGACGGTATGCAGAACATGCAGGGACAAGGCCAGCGCGGGGCTTCTCTGCGTGACGTTCGAGGTAACCCCATAAAAGGGCCTCGTACGATGCTAGGTATCTCCCCAGAGTTGGCGCACAATCTAAGGAACCTACCGCGAGATGAGGGTACGTGAGTGTCGGATCTGCCACAGAAGGTATCCGAGAACCTTTAAAACCCCTAAGCCCTAACCCCGGAACTTTCAAAAACATCCTCGAGCCAAGGGTGCCCAGGGCAAGCCCCCAAAGTAATGAGCCCAAGTCCTGTGCCCTCAGACCTCGCCAGCAGTTCCAATATGTTGAAGCCCGAGGTGCCCGAACCCAAAAACTCAGGGTTTAGGGCTTAGGGCTTAGGGTTTAGGGCCCATATACCGTAGTAGGAACAATAGTAGTTTCCGGTACATGACCCCAATATTAGGGTTCTGAGCGTTGTTTGCTCAGAGCTTTGGGTTAAAGCCTCCGAGCTCGGGGTGAACTCATGGGCAGGGCTGGAGGAGTTATCATTGAGGGTCCCTTTCAAGAATGCCACCACAAGGACTTCTTATAGAGAAGGCCCTCGTCCGCAAAAGGGGGCCCTGTTTGGGTGTTAACCTCTCCCAGATGTACAACAAAAGCCATCACCAAGCCTGGAAGACCCGAAGGGAACCTCATGGCTCCTTGAAGGAATGCTCCTGAGCAACTTGCAACTTGGATCCCAGAACTCGCCACTCGGTCGCAGGGTTTAGGGCCTCAAGGGGCCCAAGGGCTTAGAACCTAAACGGGAGCTTGGGTGGGGGGGGGGGGGGGGGGGGGGGGGGGGGGGGGGGGCGGGGAGGGGGGGGAGGGGGGGGGGGGGGGGGTGGGGGCATACAAATATGAACACACATGCAATAGAAAAAAGCAAATATGGATATGAGTATATGTACATACGGAATACATACAGGTACAAATCCACACACAGGTATACACTTCAAGTAGCCTGCTCTTTGAGAACCCGAGAGTTCTCCGAGCCTCCAGTTTTCAACGTTCTGAGTTCGGTCCTCCATCTCAGGCTTGGGGGGGTAGGGCTTAGGGTCTCTGCTCAGGGTTTTGGGCATATGAGCCTTGAAAGCCTAGCATCAAGCCTTCGACTCTGCACCCTAAGCTTCCAACGCCCTCAGTCTTAAACCCATGTGTCCCACACCTCCTTAGAGCTGAGGCAGTGGCAGCAGAGCAACTTGCAGCAGGCACAACAAAGTCAGCCGACTGGTCCACTACCCAGTTCCAGCGAGCAGCCAGATGACAGGTGACTATGGACTCTAGCATCCCAAACCTTGGTTTTGGGTTCCAGGGGTTAGATTCGTAGGGGTTAGGGTGTTAGGTTTTGGGATTCGGGTTCAAGGAGCCCCTATGAACCCTCGAAGCCACTGTGTTAGAGCTTCGCGGATTCCCAGAAGGCTCTCAGTTCGGAACTCAGAGAGTTCAATAGGAGGTCTCTTTTGCAAGAACATCCTACAAAACCATGGGCCTTAAACCCTAAACCCTAACCCCAAGACCTTGGGCGGCAGCTTCGGTTTGTGCCAGCCTCCGAGCTTAGTACCCAAATCTAGCACACTGTTGACTTGCTTGTATCACTGCGCCAAAGCATCTGTGAACGTCCAAGGTGAGGCTTTGTCCTTCGGCTTGTGGAAGGGTCTAGGACCACTCAAGAGAACCCCCTCGGCTTTTTGGGTGGGCTTACGAGTTTGGAACGCTTGAGATTGCCTACAGTATGACAGCATTTCTCTTTCATTGTTGCTGTTGATTTATTTTATGTGTTTTCTTTTCCGGGAGGGTGGGTGGGTTGTCTTTCAAGAGTGTACATTGTAGAGAAAGCCGCCGACTCCCTAAACCCAGTTTCGGATGCCCAGGCTTTCCGGGCATGATGCAGGCCTTGGGACATGCAAGCTTGATACCCGCCAAACCGCTAAGACACCAAGAATCACGAAAGCCCTTTAATTTTCAGCCCCAAGCAAGGGCCTTAAAGCCCTACACGCTCCTAGAAGGAATGTTCACCACCATAAGCTTCTCATATACCCGACGAAGCGCTTCAACGCCTAAGCTCTCAGTCCTGCAAGGCCTTAAGAAGCCCACTTAAACCCTTCAGCTCTTCCACGCTCAAGCCCTGTCGCGCCTTAAGCTAAGCCCTACGAATAAGGGTGGAAGGGGGGCTTGGGTCTTGGAAGCTTCCTGCCATCCTCGTCAGCCCAATGTCGGGCCATGGCCGTGTCTAGAAGTGAAGTCCCCTGAGAGCTTCATGGAGGAGGATATAGAGACAAGAATACTCATCTCAGCATTGAAACAACACTACCAATCGCGATGGACGGCAACCGAGTTTCGGAAAATGGTATGGCAGGAACCCTTCTAGAATCCTGAAGCCCTATAAAGCCTTAACCCCAATAAGCCCCCCCCCCCCCCAAGCCGCAAAAGCCGACAACCCCAGAACCCCATGGTACCGAACAAGGCCCACATCCCAAAAGCCCCTTAAACCCCGTAAGCCCATCAAACAGCATAAGCCTGGCGGCCGCGGATTCCCAGGTATTTCTCCCAGGGTTTGAGGGGAATTTAGGGGCTCAAGAAGCTGAAAGGGCTTCCTAAGATTTAGAAGGGTTTTGTAAGGCTGTAGGGCTCAAAGGGTTTAGGGTGCCGGGGTCCTACAGCGTAGGATCCCGAACTTGCGAAACCCTAAGCCGTCCTAGCACCCCCTAACCCCCCCTAACCCCCTCTAAACCCTCTAGTCTAAACCCCTAAACCCCTAAACCCCTAAACCCCCAAACCCCCAAACCCCCAAACCCCCAAAGCCCCAAAGCCCCAAAGCCCCAAAGCCCCAAAGCCCCAAAGCCCCAAAGCCCCAAAGCCCCAAAGCCCCAAAGCCCCAAAGCCCCAAAGCCCCAAAGCCCCAAAGCCCCAAACCCCAAAACCCCAACCCTAAACCCCGAACCCTTAACCCCTCAACCCTCCTACCCCATCCCTGGCGCAGGCCGGACCTTGCCCACAGACCATCCTCACACCAGTCCAGGGAGCGGCCGGGAGCCCCAAAAGAAGCGGAGCGGGCGCGAGAGCATTCTTTCTGTTTGAGGGTTCAGGGGCTTAGGGGTGTAGGGCTTTTAGGGTTTAGGGTTTAGGGCCTTTTGTTTGCGAATGTTCTTTTGTTTTGCGAAAAGGGGTGAGGTTTTGGGGTTTCGTTGTTTTTTTGGAGGAGCTTGGCATGTGTCTGCTGGATGAAGGAGTTACCTTGGGAGGCTCGAGGCCTGCAGCAGTGATTCGCTCCTCGCACCATCCGCTCTTGATCCGTGAGCTTCAGAACACGCGGAAACCCCCCCCCCCCCCCAAGATACCAAAATCGGTTCAGAGATTCGCTGCCCAGGTCCAACTGATCGGTATGCCGACTGCGATGCAAGCGATGCCGAGCAGCGGGGCCGACCGAAGATCCCGAAAATCCCCCAAAATCCTCGGCCACGCCAGGGCTTGCCCGGCTTTCCCCATGACCTACCTTTCCTAAAGCCCAAGCCCTACGCCGTCGGTTTTTTTGAGAGAGGGGGTGGCTGATTATGCCCCGCAGTAATTGCAAGGTGTGGGCTCCGGGGGGTCGCCGCGAAGTCCCTCAGACTTAAGACTGCCAGAGCAGACAGCATCCTACCCATTTCCTGAAGAAGACTTCTAAACCCTTAACCCCACATCACCCAGGGCCAAGTTTGCTGCTTTGGGTGTTTTGCAGGACCTCTTAGTGAATATTCATGCCGCATCGGCATCAATGGCAATGCCATCAGGTTCTTCATTGCGGCTTTTTCAGAGTTTCAGGGTTCAGGGTTTTTAAGCCTGCTTAGGGTTCTTGGGGGGGAGATGGAGCCGCGCCAAGGTATGCAAATGTGTGTGCCGGGCCCCCAGAAGAAGGTTTGGGGGGGATCCTGGCTGCAAACCGATCCCAAATCCTCCCTAAAGCCCCGAAGCACCTTGTGATGAGCGCATCCCAATTTTGATGAAGTTTGCAGATGTCTATTGAGCACTGACATCCGACACTTGAGAAACCTTGGACCCAAGGCCTAAACCCTGAAGCCCTAAATGCTTCAGAATGTGCTATGTTCATATTATGGGTTGCAACATGATACAGGCCCATTATTTCAGGTGCCCAAAAAGGGATCGCAATGTCGAGACCTGCCCATGTCCTAAGAAGATGACTTCCGGGGCTGCCCTAAATCCTGATAATCTTTATCACCGCTCTGACCCATATGACCCTGATAATCCTCACCCCAGTTCGGGTTTTATGAGGGTTTAGGGCCGTGGGTTTAGGGTTTGAGGGGATTGGGGCTTGGGGGTTGGGGTTTACAGGGCTGCTGAGCTTCTGGTTGGCGCAGCTCAGGCCAGTGAACTGCCAGAATGTGCCGAACGTCCCGAACATGATAGTGGGGAACCAGGACGCTGCCTCGATCCACCGAAGCCTTCAGGGTTTGGGGTTGCGCTATCAGTTTGACTCAACATGACGCAGCCGTTTTGGAGAATCGGGTTTGGGGGTTGAGGGTTTAGGGTTTTAGGGCCGAGTTTAGGGCTTCGGGTTCTTGAACTTGAACAATTTGTTAGACCATGGTCTGGGATTAAAGCCTACCCTCGACCCTGAGGCCGCACAAGCATTTGGGCCCATAGCAACCTCCTGCGAACATCGTCGCGAAGGCATTCAACATCCCACGCCTCAAAAGGTGAAGATATCTGGGGTTTTGAAGTGTCCGACCCCACGAAGTTCCCTCAACCCATAAGCACATGCGCCCTTGCGAGGAGTGGAATCAGTGGCAGCAGCATGTGGATCAAGCACCACCCGCCGGCGGTTGCGTCACCACAGCCCCTGGCTTCAAGACTCCCCTTGAAGGCCCTTAAGCCTGAAGGCCCTACGAAACCACGAAACCCCCAAGCCTTGGGTCCCAAGGCCCAAACCCGCCCAGACTCCAAGCCTTCCCCGAGCCCCAAGCTGGGCGTTTCATGGATTTCTTCCGGGTTATTAGGCCCTGAGCCCTCCTGAGCCCTGAAGCCCTGGAGTCCCAAATTCAAAAAAAGCCCACAACAAAAAGGGCCCTTGAAGAAGACGCCTTTTGGGCCTTCTGTTGGGATGAAGGTAGGGGTGCTCGTAGGTCCTAAAGTCTGGGCTGCGCGTACACACCTGGGCCGCATGTCGTGGACGGAGTAGAGTTATAATATAGGGCGCGGGTACCCTAAAGTCCCTAAAGCCTAGACCTGAAGGAACCCCGTCACCCCTTGGTTGCCACTGCGTGGCCCAAGGTGAAAAACACGTTCCTTCACGCGGAGGCCTCCTCATTTGTGAAGAGTTTAGGGTTGAGATTTCGGGCCTGGAGTTTCGGGTCTCAGGCACTTTCCTCCACGGAGCCTCCCCAACTTTTTACTCAAGCCGGAAACAGGTAACTCTTGAGATTCAGAAAGCATGCTCGGGGCGCAGAGCCACCCTGTGGCTGAAACCAGGTTCGACTCACGGAGTTAGATGAAGAATGGACACCAGCAACATGCTGGAATGCGTAAGTTCGGCAATGCCAGCAGATCTAAGGTGCTTGGGTGGATGAGTGAGTCAAGTCAAAACTCTACATGATGTGAATCGGTGTTGTGATATTACGTGCATGAAGTAGCGAAGGGGAGTTCGTAAGTGTATGATAGGCTATGCAGGTGTTCGTTTTTGTTTTTGCTTTGCGAGCAAGCGAGAGGCGGAGATAAGTGAGTCAGGGGCTGTCGTCTGATGTCAATGAGGGATGTGAGTGAGCAAGATGACTATGGGTGCGTGATGTGTTGGCGCGTTTGTTGGGTGAGTGAGTGAGTGCATGGAGCGCATCATGAAGGAGAGCGTTCCTGACTCCAGGTTTTGTTTATCAAGGGGGGGTGTGGAGTGTTCCTGATTCCGAGTTTTGCTTTCCGGGGTGGCCGTGGCCAATGTCCGAGTCTAGGTTCAGATCAGGCTTCAGGGTACCCGAAAGCCATAAGCCTAGTGGTGTTCGGTTTAGGAAGCCCCAAACCCTAAACCCTTATCCCAAAACCCTAAACCCTGAACCCTAAACCCTAAACCCGAGTCTTAATCAGGAGCAGCAGGCCGCCATGGCCCGCCGCCGCCCACTCAGCGCGTCGGGTTGAGGGCCTCGCGGGCATCGAGGGTTTAAGCTTTGGGGTTTCGGGTTTAGGGCTAGGGTTGTGCCAAGCAGACTCTTTGGAGGGTTTCAGGGGCTGAGGGGTTAAATAACAGGGCGGTTTAGGGGTTTCGGCCGTTTTGACGATGTTGCCGAGCAGGAGCACCTCGAATGTTGATTGGGATCGTTAAGAGCTCTAGTTTCGACAACAAACGAAGGATGTACTTGAAGGTTCAAGGGTAGTTACAGCTGAGGTTTTCGTCCCCCAATTAGGGCTCTCGCACAGCTGACCTTGCTGAGAACCCTACGTATTACCCTAAGCCCTAAATCGTATTGCAAGTACCCATGGACCTGTACCGTTGGGCTCGGGGGCTCTCGAACAGACCCTTTAAAGAATCCCTCAGGGAATGTAGTGGGCCAGGGACCTAAACCCTATAACCCTCAACCCTAAACCCTAGCCCAAAACCCCCTAAACCCCCAGTGTGTCCAGCGTATAAAGAAAAACCCAAACCCAAAACACGCGCATCGAACAGCAGCCGAGGCCGTGAATCGTCGGAACCTCCGCGCCCACGCTCCATGGAGGATGGGACGCCTCATGCAGTAGTTTCCCCATACTTGTTGCTTTCTATCGTTAGTTGTTTATTGCTGTCATTGTTGTTATTGCTGTTATCTCTCTTATGCGGGACCTCATGTTGGGGGTGCCCCAAATATTAAACGGACACAGCTCGAGATCTGACCATGCGCGAACGGATTTGAACAAGATTTGAGGTTTCTTTGAAAACAGTGTTTACGGGGGGACCCTGGACCGTAGAACGTAAACCCTCTTCGATGTGCGTGCAAGACGCTTCTGGGCTGATCGTAGCTTGGTCTTCAGGGTTTTGTAGGGTTTACTATATACATACATACATACATGCACGCATACATACATGTACATAGGATTTTTACCCTAAACCCTAAACCTTAAACCCTAAACCCTAAGCCCCTAACCCCTAAACCCTAAACCCTAAACCCTAAACCCTAAACCCTAAACCTGATTGTGGTTACGGGGTTTATGGGTTCATCGGGTCTACAGGGTTGTCGGGTTTGTGTGGTATATTGGGTTGCCTAAATCTCCCCCTCCCCCCACCTCTCCATGACTCTCGAACCCTACAGGGCTTCGAGGACTCCGACGACGAGCTGGGCAACTACCACATGGAGGGCACCTCGCCCTGAGGGTTGCAGGTTTAGGAGGTATAGGGGGGTATGTATAGTGCAGCGACGCCCTAAACCCGAAGCACCCCGAAACCCTCCCTCGAACCCCAGGCCACGACGTGCGCCAGGCACGTGCTGTCGTGCATTCAGGGTTCATGGTGTGGATGTCAGCAACCCCGAACCCTAAACCAACCAAGTGCAAATCTTTCCCTAAGCCATGCGAACCATATTTAGGTTCTTGGGTTTTTTCGTTAGGGGGACCCATAGGACCATGAAACTGCTGATTGGGATGGGATCTTCGCCAAGATGAAGCAGCACCAAACCCTTAAGGACCTTCTCGAGAAGCCTCAAGCATGAAACCCGAACCCATCTAAAAATGTTTGGCGCGGCCAAGGAAGCATCAAGGGAAGTAGCAGCCTGGTTAAGCAGTTATGAGGAGGTAAGAAAAGCTTGCGCAAGAAGCGATTGCCGATCCCATAGGCGTCGCGCAAGAGTCGTGGGAGTCACATTTACTGCGTTACCAAATCCCGAAACTTCTTATACTGCAGTTTTCCTTGGCGAGGTACTCTGGCGTCGTAGTAGAGTAGAGGAGAAGGGTGAACGTTGAGCCTTAACACCTACCAGCAGGTAGCCCACATTGGCAGCAGCAGCTCCGAGAACCCTAAAGACCAGAACCCAAAGACTTCGATGGGATCATCTCGCTGCCAGTTCTCTGAGCCACCGCACACCAACGGGCAGTACCTGTCCCACCCTCGGTGTTCAGAAGTTCTGGGCTTATAGCCTTAGGGAGTTCAGGGTTTTCACAACATTTGAATTCGGGGTAGAGGGCGAAGTCTTGTATGCTGAGAGAGCAGCTGCTCACGAAAAGCCTTTGGCACTTTTCTTCCCAGCCCTAAATCCCCCAGGATAATGCCAGTGGCATTTCCAGTTCTGCAGCTTGTCAGTCAGTATCAGTTTGTAACAACGGTTTATGCTAAGATGGAGACTGTGATGTGCCGAAGCAAGGAAACAAGACATGCCACGGCAAACTCACTGGCAATTCCGGTGACAAACAAGCTGAAGAACATGTAAACTGTTTAAGTCAAGAAAGAGGAAATGACACTGCACATGAAGCTTCTCCAGTGTACGTTGCTGAGCTAAGAGGGCACACGTTGCAACTAGGAGATTTTTCGGAGCTTCCTGGGACTGACCAAACAGGTTCTGAGACGCATAAAGGCATCTTGAACATCCTTCTGTGGTTGTGGAATGTGCGTTCTGGGAAGTACGGTGGGGTGAAGCTGGCGTGCTGCCTGTAAACTTGCAGGAGTCTGAGGTGGGGCTATTCGCAAGGGATGGTTTCACTTACGAGGCTAGCAGCGATGATGATGATGATGATGATGATGATGATGATGATGAAGATGGTGATGCCGACAATGACGATGCTGACGCCGCTGCTGACGATGACGATGACGACGATGACGACGATGACGACGACGACGACGACGATGACGGCGATGATGAATGAGCATGAGTGAGGATGAGTGACGATGAGTTGCGATGAATTAGGATGAATGAGGATGAATGACGATGACGACCACGATTATTGACGAGGATGAGGATGGGAATGATGCCTATGCTGATGGAAATATAGCGGCGAAGAAGAAGAATAATGCGAAGGATAGTAAGCAAGAGGAAGAAATAAGATTAAAGAAGAAATGCAAAAAAGAAAAAACCTTCAAAAACATAAGAAGAATAATAAGAAAAATAATAAGAATAATAATAAGAGAGAGATGATGACAACGACGCTGGCGACGACGATGATGATTCGGTGGTTGTCGATCTCCTGAGACCCCCCGTGGGGCGGGTGGCATTAAAACCCATAAATCCTTAAACCCTAGGCCCTAAACCCTGACTCTTGGGAGTTGTGCGGCCGCTGAGGGGTTCGGCGATTCGGTTTCGGAAGCCCTCTGTTCACGGGGTGTAGAGCGCATGGTAGACCCCACACACACATGGAAGCCAACCAAACACAATCAAGACATGAAGCAACCCCAGCCTGAAAGCTGTGCCCCCAGATCCCCAGCTCCAAAGCTGCCACGGATGCCGAGGGTGATCCCGAGCCAGAATTCTTTAAAGTCCGCGGGGCGGCCCGGAGAGTGCTCTTCGGGGTTCAGGGTTTATAGGGATGAAGGGATGAAGGGATGAACTTGGGTTGAGGGTTTAGGTTTCCTTTTTGGTTTCAGTCTGAGGACACACAAAAAAAGCCCATAAACTAAAATCTGTGCGTGGACTTCGGTTCTTACTTCTTTGGACCCAAAACACTCCTAAAACCCCAAAGCCTTGAACCCCAGAAACCTTCATCCCCTGCGACTCCAGCTCGTCGACCCCTAATCCCCGAACCCGATCTCAACCACGCTCAAACCCCTAAGACCGAAAACCTAGAAGACCGGAGAGGCTTGCGCCCTACATCCCTTCTTCTGCAGCAGTAGCGAAAGCTCTACAGAAGCCTACGCCCCTTCGTCAAGGCTGGCCGGGCACAGATGGCGAATGTGTCCATCTCAATGGAGCAGCCGCTTGGACACCCCTAAGCTGGGTCGCTGCTAGGGAACGTGCCTCAAGTTTACGATGGCAAGTGAACCAGTATCATTTTACTAGACATGTACTGTGGCCGTAAGGGAAGAGACAGAGGTGTGACTTGTGGTAACCTTTGGTACGTTCCTTAGCGGATTTTAGTTCTAAGGTCGGGGGTTGAATTAGGGGCTTAGAGGTGTTTAAGGCTTGAGGAGAAGAGGGGGCCTTGGGGGTTTCAGGGCGTTTGGGCTGGGCGTTCAGGCTCGTCGTTAATCAAAGTTGTCATGAGCAGTACTTGTTGTCCGAAAACTCATATACGGTGAATGCTAGTTATTTAACCCATATTCTTCGTGTTTTTGCTTTTCTCGGGGGAATGGAGGAGGTGAAGGGTCGGAGGCGGGAAGGGGGGCTTGCGTGTACCGCTAGCTTTTCGGGCTGAGGGAACCCCAACCCCCGATGAGGCTTTTGGGGGCTGCGGGGGTAGGAACCGATTGTCCGATCCCCGGCTTTTGCTTTGAGCCCTTTGGAGGGCTCGGGGTTTAGGAAGCAGGGGCTTGAGGTTTAAGCGCACCCCCCCTCGACCTTGTGACACAGTTTTTGGGGGTTCAGGGTTCAGGGTTTCGAGGTCGTCTTTGAAGCCCTCCGGCGCGCAGAAAGCCCCCAAGCGCCCCGAAACCCTAAACCCTGAACCCTAAACCCTGAAGCCCCGAAACCCTGAGGCAGCTGCAGCAGATGAATGGCAAGCACCAGGCGGAGCAGCAGCAGTGGCTCGGCGAGGGACCCCCTAAACTCTAAGCTTGGTGATCCCCCCCCTCACCACTGAGGTCCTCCCGAAGAGGGAGAGGTCTAAGCTGGTTTATTTAGGGAATCTAGGACTGATGTGGTTACGGGGGCTTAGGACAGTGCGAGCATTTTGTTTTGCAGGTTGGGAGTTTCAAGCTTTTAGGGCTAGGGGCTTTTACTGTTGGATCCCAGCATTGACCCCGAGCTCATGGGTGCCGCAGGGCGCAATGCGCTTGCCCATTCGTGTGACAGAGGCCCCCCTCCCCAAATCCCCAAAATCATTCTAACCCAAGACCTTAAGCCCTAAACCCCAAACTCGCGCGAGTGCGAGGTTGCTGGCCCACCAGCAGATGGAGCAGCAGAAGTTCCTCCAGCAGCCCCTCCTGCGGCAAGCAGTTGAGCTCCTCAATCGGAAGCCCTGCAGGCTGAGGGGGCCTGCAGGTCCCGTTTCGCCAGGGCTAAGGATGGATACATCATGTTTTAATTGCAGCATGTTATGTCGGGTTGCTGTACGTTTAGCCATGCTATGCTGTGTTACGTTGTTCATTTTGTGTTATGCTATGCCATGTAATGTTGTGTTTTGTTACGTTGTAGTATGTCATGTTACGGTATGCTGCGCTATGTTATGTCATGTCATGTCATGCTAGCGAGGTATATTATGTCTGCTGATGCTTCATGTTGCGTACTGAGCGACATGATACGAAATAGTGAATACTAGTAAAGAAACAGCGTGGTATAGAATAGTTCTAATATTCGAAATCTAAAAGGTAACTTAGTATGGCATCAAGCCCTTTTAGTACAGTAGTGCTATATACTCTTATGTACTATATTATGATCCAATAGAGCAGAAGCAGTACACCAGAACAGAACACAAAGGATATATATATATATAGGATTTCATAGGATGCAGTCTATTGAGGGATGAAAATCGGAAAGTTAAAGGACAGGAGTTGGGCCTAGAGCCCAGAACGCGACATGTCCAACATGAACCTTCCCCGCCTTGCCCCCCCCCCCCCCCCCTGCTACCCTCCACCCTTTTTCGTGCAGAGTTGGGGCCCTGAAGAGCTCCTTGTAGGGGAAAGTCGTTCCGGCCAAGGTACCAGCAGCAAAGGCGCCTCGGCGACATCATCGATGATCCTCAGACATCCCCCTACAACCCTTGGTCCTTGTTGCCTTAGTCACCCCCTGCTCTTTTGAAGCGCGTGGAGGGTCTGGGGTTTCAGTGCTAGCGAGGGAAAGAGAGGAGATCATTAATGATGATCTCATGATCGTCATCTTGATTGGAAGACGTAACAGGAACGGGCAGAAGCTTCCTACGGTTGAGGCTCAGGTTCTTGAGGAGAGCGTCCACCACACAGGTCCAAGTCACGTCTGAGCAGGGCTTACCTAAAAGCAGGTGGCTCGCGTTGTGTCCTGGCTGAGAAAAAAACCCACCGCTCCAGCTCCCCCCTCCCCAAAAGACCCAAACCGTCTGAGCCCTCTGAAGGCAGATCGAGACCATGCACGAGGAGCTACAGGCCAATCCGCCCGAGCATAGCTGTGAGATGGTTTGAGGTCAGTTCTTCCCCTTTTGAGGGGAGGGGTTGGGTCTTCAGAATTTCTTTTGTGGCTCCTCCTAGGGCGTGGAACAATGTAAACATCTCCTGGGTGGAACGTCCTCAGCACTCAGCGCGCGCACACACACACACACACACGCACCCTATAGGTTACTGGGGATGTAGAGCCAAGCAGCAAGGGTGTTTCCCGCAATGCTCGCGCGTAGCTTTCTACCCCTCCCCCCCCCGGCCCGGCCCGGTTGGTAGCTTTCAGCATCCCTGAACCCAGGGCGACAACACGGACGATGAGGATTGCATCGGTCAGTACCCTCTCCTGCCTCGGCCCGCGACGACTTCAGACGGGTCCATGCACTGGATGAGCCTTGGCTGGGTTTGAGGTGCCGGAGTTCAGGACAGAGGGTGGGTTGAGGGTTTTGAAGCGTATCGGCAGCCCATCGGCTTTGTGGGCTCTGAGAAGAAGGCCTCACTCACCATTGGGATGCGCCAAGAAGTGGGAAGATGGGGGGGGGGGGGCCTCGTAGCTGGGAAGAACGTTCTGGAATTCTGCAGCATTCAGCTACAACGTGGCGCGCTGCCGCTCCAAGCCGTCGATGGGCACAAATGCCAGGGGGCCATTTCGTTAAATGTACGGAACAGCCCTAATCGACACAAAATGCCCCCGAAGATCTCTCGGAGCAAAGCGCCTGCATCTTCCTGGAGGCCCTCTCTCAGAAGTCGTTGTCTACAGCGTCGGCTTCAGGGTTTGTAAGGGCTCAGAGGGATGTTTGGCGCCCATAGCTGTTCACGGGTTTGGAGGTAGACGGCGCACACGGGCAGTCATTTGTGATCCTACTAAGAAGCTCGGAGACGCCGAGACGCCATGGCGATCTCAGTTCATGTTGCCTTGGCCAGCGGCCGTTCAACGACTTTGGAGGCCACCGAAGCGATGCAGGTCCGGGAGCTCCGGGCGATGGCCGAGGAGCGCTTCAAGGTTGGAATTCGGAGTTTGGTGACCTCTAAGGGCGCAGCACTTCTTGGCTACGTGTGCTTGAGTGCAGCCGGCGTGCAGCATGGGGAGACTCTCACTGCCACAGTTCGCAGCGCTTGCTTAGTCAAAGGCTCGGCTGCTTTGGGTGTGATCCGTGGCGATGGGTCTGTCGTGACTTGGGGCGAGAGCTGTGATGGGGGCAACAGTGCTGCTGTCCAAGATCAGTTGAAGGACGTGCGGCAGGTTGTCGGCAACAGCTCGGCATTTGCCGCCATCTGCGGCGATGGCGATGTGGTGGCCTGGGGACGGAAAAGTGAAGCTGGTGACTGTTCCGCGGTGCAAGATCAGCTGCAGGGCGTCCGCAAGATCGTCGCAGCCAACAGCGCCTTCGCTGCCATCCGGAGAGATGGGAGGGTCGTGACCTGGGGTGCGCCTGAGTGCGGCGGCGACAGCTCCGCAGTCCAAGGCCGACTCGTCGACGTCGCAGATGTCGTTGCAACAAACTTTGCCTTCGCTGCCATTCGCACTGATGGCAGCGTAGTGACTTGGGGCCGACCTGAGAACGGCGGCGAGTGTGAGCCAAAGCATGCAAAGCAGCTACACGACGTCCAGCGTATTGGCTCTACGGCGCTCGCCTTCGCAGCGATCCGAGGCGACAGGTCTGTTGTGACGTGGGGTAAGCCGGAAGGTGGAGGTGACTGCAGCGGCGTGCACGGTCTAAAGGATGTGATGCAAGTATACGGGGCCGATGCCGCCTTTGCAGCGCTCTTGGCCAATGGGCGCGTTGTGACTTGGGGCAACGCTGAGAAGGGTGGGGACAGCTCGAGCGCTCAAGATGAGCTCCATGATGTGCAGCACATAGCGGCTTGCTGCGAGTCCTTTGCCGCCATTCGTGCAGATGGCCGCGTGGTGACCTGGGGGAATGCTAGCCGTGGTGGGGACAGCAATCGAGTCCAGGACCAGCTGCGAGACATTGTGGAGATAGACTCTACGCTGTATGAGTTTGTAGCTTTGAGGGCTGACGGAGCTGTTGTGGTCTGGGGCGAGAAGGCAGATCGTTATCCAGTCCCGGAGAGGCTCAGAGAGGTCTGCCAAGTTGTTGCGTCGAGCTCAGCCTTCGCTGCTCTTCAGGCCGACGGCAGCGTGGTCACTTGGGGTTTGGGTCCACTTGGCGGTGATAGCAGTAGGGTTTCGGAACAGCTACGCGATGTCCGCATGCTTCCCGAAGAGCCACCAATAGGGGATGGTGTTCCTGACGACATTCACCAGCAGCTGAAGCGCAAGGCTGCTGATGTCGATGTTGCATAGTATCCTTCGACTGAGCCGTGCCTGCAAAGTCGACTCCTGGACCAAAACTCATCGCCGGATGACGCCACGGCCCCCACTGCTTCGCCACGTGATGGGTTTACTTCCTGCGAGTCCGCACGTTGGACACTTTCTACTTTGACCTGTGCAGCCCCCGACTCTCCTGTTATCAGGGGAACCCCCTTCTCCCCCGCCCCCCTCCCATCCCACACTCGGAAAGCCAGACTAGTAAAGCATGTATCGCCCCAAAATATGGAAGTTGGCCAAGGAACAAGTAACGCGCTATTAGGGCGCGCTTCGCATGGAGAGGTTGGAGGGGCCAGGACTTCTGCTGAACAGTTCAAGGGGGGTTTGGGGTTTGGGGTTTTAGGGGGCCGAAACTGAAAGTCTCAACTCTAAATTTTGAGTCGCGGAGTCATAGAGTTGTAAAGCCACAATCCCCAGACCTTAGCCTGCTTCAGCCGTGTCAGACATTGGGGTACTAGGGGCCTGAGTTGCCCCCCCCGCACGGGAGGCGTCATACGGTAACTGAGCAGATCCGCAAACCAACTTTAAGCTTCCGCATATCCTGCAACCCTACCAAAATGAAAGCTCGAGCTTGCAACTTCCAGTTTTTGGACGGGGCTGACCCTCTAGGCCTCCCCAAACTTGTTTTCTGAGTATTCGCTGCCCGTTTAAGGAGGAGGGATGGACCAATCCCTGAAAGCCCTAATCCCTAAAGGCCCTAAGCCTAGCAAGGCCTAAACCCTACAAACCCTAAAGTCGCTAGAAGGCCCAAACTCCCCAAAGCCCTATCGATGCAAGCCCCCGACGCGCTAAGGACCGCCGCCCTTGAGGGCATGTGCGTCAGGCGGGGTACCCCGCGCCTGGCGACCTAATAGACCCTACCAATCGTGTGCTTGGGGACCTCGACTATTGAGCTCCTTATTGGTGGGGGCGGGGGGTTGCCTAGTTTTACGGTTCGTATAATTTCTGAGAAAACGGGGGGCGAACTTTTGCTTGGGGGGGTCCCGGTACCTCTCTAAGACCCTTAAGGGGAGACTGGCGAGGCGAGGTTTAGAGCGGTTGGTAGGGGTTTCGGGGCTTCTAAACCACAAACCCCAAACCCTATAAGCCCTAAGCCCTAACCCTAAAACTTAGAGCGCCGGTGCTTCCTGTCAACAGGCCGCAACCCGTCACTGGGGGTTTAGTTCAGCCCAAAGGATAGCGGCCGCATGCCACGGTCCGATTCTAGTCTTCTTGTATAAGTGAAGACGAAGACTTTCTCGGGTTGTATGGGTTTAGGCTCAGGGTTTTTCCGGGCGGTTTGCGGCAACCTCGAAGCTCGCTGGGGCAGAAACGTCGCTTCAAATGCGGGCGCATTCAGGCTTGAAACCCTGAACTACGCCCTAAAATCAGAGCTCTTAAGCCAGAGCTTTCTGAAACCTTGTTTCCCCAACATCCCGCAGCCCTAAACCCCCAAGAGCTCCTGAACCCTAAGCGTAACCCCCATAAATTGCAATCGCCGGAGGCCCACAGAGAATCACGCTCCACATTCCTCGAACATGGGCCCGGGGACTCGGTTTCGGGGACTCGCAGGAGAGTTCAGGGCTCGAACTTGTTTAAGGCATCGGCCTCTACCCCAAAATTCAACTTCAGCGGGGTTTTGGGTTTAGGGTGTAGGTTTCACTTCCTAAAAGGCCCATATCGTTTAGGATGCTCGAAGCCAACCCCCCCCCCTCTCCCTGAGGGATGTGCGTGGGTCAGGGGATCAGTCTTTGTTTGTGGTTGAACACGTGAGTTCTCACAGGTCACCATGGATCGGGTTTTCGGGCTTTAGAGTCATGCAAGTTTTTGGGCTTACACTATAGTATACAGTAGTAGGGTTTGGGTTGAGGGCCTGCACTAAGGGTTCCGTCACTGGTTGGCTTTCATCTCACGCACGCTTAGGCCTGTGGGAACGCGACACTCTTGAACCCTCTTGCCCCTCAGAGGTCCTCTCAGTCTACGTAAAACAGGGGCCTTTGCCCGAAACCGCCCTACACTGTCTACGTCCTTCAGGGCTCACGCCTCTCAGTTCCTCCAAAAAGGCCCTAAGCCTAACCGTCAAACCCGAGGCTTGCAGCGTCCCGCGACCATGGCCATGGCAGACACAGGATCTACCCCTGAGCCTGTTCCTCAGAAGTTCCTTCAAAGGGCTACCTCTCCTTCTGTCCCCGGCATGCAGGGCTTTAGGCTTTTTTTAGGGCGTTGGAGTCTGGTTTGGGGCGTTGGAGCCGGAGCCCTGAACCCTATAAGCGCACCACAAGCCCCATACGCCCCACGAGCCCTAGGCAGAGTATCTTGAGGTCGTGAGATGCTGGATTTGAGGTTTAAGGTTTAGGTGCGCATGGCACCTAGGGCGAATCAGGCCCAAGCCTGAAGTCATGTTCAGGGTTTACAGGGCTTGCAGGGTTCTGGAGGTTTAGACCATCAGGCGACAACGAGGCCTTATCTCTAATCCCTGCACCACGTAAGAATCCCCACCAGGCCTTGCACAACCGCGAAGAAGTTCAACAAGAAGCTGCCCAAGAAGGAGGAGGCAGGGCCCCTTCAACCTGAACCCTCCTAAGAGGGCCTACGACCATGGGTAGGATCCCGGCCCTCTGTTGTCAGAACAAAGCACAGAAGCCGAGACCTGGGTGTGTTGGGCGTCGGGTCACGAGTGAGGACTTCACGAACAAGGGACCCCGTAGGTGCAGAATGGCTTGCCATGTGGTAGGGGCTCTTGGTTCTTTGTGGGGGAATAGTAGACCGGGAGAATGACTTCAGCAGCGTGGGAGCAGGATTCAGGAGTGTGGTGTGGAGCACCGGGGTCGAGCTGAATTCGAGCAAGATGGGAGTCAAGCTCGGGGTGCAGAGCTGGGGCCGGGGGTTGGACAAGACCGCCTGCAGGACGGCGGAAGCGGTGCGAGCATGGCCGACCAGGTCGAATGTGTGGGGTCGTGGGTTCAGGACGTGAGGTGTAAGCTTTTTCTCAAGTCAGAGATTTTTGCAAGCCTTAGTTGCCTAATCCTCCCCAGTTCAAGGGCGTTGGGGGTTTCAGGCTTAGAGTGTCAGTCTGCTCTTCCAGTTTGATGGTGTCTAGGAGCTTGGAAGGTCTGCTGGGGGATCATAGGATTCTAGCGCTTGCTTCTGCGGTTCCCCATCAACATGGGTGAATGCCTAGAATTATATTGGCAGTCCTTCTGGAAACACCGACGAAAGATCCTACCTGCTGTGGAGCCCTACAGCCATGTTACTGTTGGTTTGGGCAGTGGGGCCCGCCGCGGGCTGCGTGGCCACGCAGGGTCGGGCCTTGCTCAGAAGTCTGCCTCAAGTCTCACTACAATCTCCCTTCCAAACTGAACGCCTGCTGCCAGCTTGCCATTGGTGATGCCAGCAAGAAGCACCTCGCCAGAAAGATGATTGAGGTTTGTCAGGAAATTGCGGGAGACGTTGTATCTCACCATCAACCTCCTAAGCCCTCAAGCCGAAACTGCGGATGCTCCGCCCCTGTATACTTGCGCTACAAGCGGTGGCCATAGGTACAGCCATCCCCGGCAAGAGCCCATACTAGAGACAGCCATGAGGGGGCGCCCCCCCGCCCACCCCCCCCGCCCCCTTACATCACCTGCACCCTAGAGCCCCTTTTCTCGGAGAGCCCTTAAGCTCAAGGTTAGTTAGACCTCGTACTCGTGTTGTGTGCGGGTGGGGGGGGGGGGTGGGAGTGGGAGAATCATTGCTAGCCCTAGAACCCGCCTAAAGGCCCTGACAACCCTGAAAGCCCTAAGCCTTCACAGCTCCGAACCCTGCTATGTCGGGGCCCCCGCTGCCCTCCCACGTCGCTCCCGAGGAAGGCCCAGGATCCGTACAAGTGGGAGGCCGGCACATGGGGCCGTGGGGTTTAGGGGTTTAGGCTTTGGGGGTTTTGGCAAACCCTCAACCCGAAATCCTAAACCCTAAACCCTTTGGAGTCTTTTTAGGGGTCAGGGCGTGTGTTTGTATGTGTTGGCTGGGAATTTCGTGTTGTTTGGGGAGCTTGCAGGATTGCTTGAATGGGGATCTTTCGGTAGCTGAGGGTCTTGGAATCCTGCAGTCAAGCAACTCCGCAAAGTGGGGGACGCTCTTGGACATGCCAGCTGGACTTGAGGTAAAGCGAGAAATTTGCGAACCCTAAGCTCTCCGAAATAAAAGCCCAGAAAAACCCTTGTAAACCCATAAACCGTTGAGAAAAACAAAGCCCTTATAAACCCTCCTAAGCCTTTATCCCTTGTAAACCTCTATAAGCCCTTTTTCACACCTTATAAAACCTTGTAAGCCCTCACAAGCCCCTAAGCCCCAAACTCTCAGTTTAGGGGGGCCCATGTTGCCCCGAAACGTAAGCCGTAAGCTCTGAAGCTCCCCTTAAGACACCAGCCCGCGAAGACCTCTCGAACCTTTGGCCGGGTGACTAAGGGGTGGGCCCGCGCTGACTTATCAGGTTTATATGTATATATGTAGATATATATACATATATATACATATGAATATATAAAAACATATATAGCAGATTGAGGGCCTCAGGGCTTCAGCGCTTTTCGGGCCTCGGGTTTTGGGGTTTTGGGCTTCGTGTGCTGGCGAGGATGGCGTGGTGACAGTGATGGTGAGGCGCGCTAGAGATGCCAACTGCCGGAGAAGGGCCTTAAATTCCCCTAAGCCTCAAGCCCCAAATCCTAAACACCCCAACTGCTCCTCAAGATACCCTGAATACCTGACATAACTTCATCAGGTTCAAGCCCTTATTGAGGGCTATTCGGCGGGGGGGGGGGGGGACTTGCTTGTCAAGCCTTTTCCGACTTCTAAAGGCCCTGCAATCCCCAAAGCCTTGCAACCCTCAGGGCGAAAACCCTTATAACCCCTCAACCCTACCTACCTCATGACTTCTAAACCTCTAGACCTTACGGGGCTCAAGCTTACCGTTTCGAAATGTAGGCCTATACGGCCTAACGAGCCTTTTGGGCTGGCTTGAGTTTAGAGTTCAGGAATTCGCTTGCAGCTCCCGGGCCTACCTGGAAAGGGTGGTGGCGGGGGGGGGGGGGGGTTCGTACCCGTTGGCCCGCAGGCTGTGGGAACCCGGATGGTGTCGGACTCATGGAACACTATTCCTGTCGGTGATATATCATCGCCTTCGCTATGCAAAGTCCGACTGCCTGCGCTCCGGAAGGCAGCTTCCACGCCAGTACACTCAACGTATGCTCCTGCAAGAGGCGGCCCGGCAAGCAGCTGTTTATGGGTCTCTCGGGTTTCAAACCCTCAGACTTGATAAGACTCCGAAATGATGGAAAGTTGCACATGAGCCTTCAGGAGCCCGATTCGTTGCGACCAAAGTACGCGGTTGCTGTTCTTCTCAGCCCTACGCTCTAGCACAGGAGCTAGGAGCCTGAACCCGACAACCAAAAAGCTTCGACCCCAATACCCCTGCCTTTGGCCTGAAAGCTCTAAAGCGCCTAAACCCCCAAACTCGTCTAGACTCTAAAGCCCTGTCTTAATTTTCCAAAAGCTTGAAAGCTTAAAGGCCCCCAAAGCCCAGAGGCCCCCTCCCTAACCCCTTCGATGGCTGTGGGGTTTGGGGTTTAGAAGGGGGCTTCCCGAAAGTTTGTGGCCGCAGGGTTGTGTTCGAAAGGGCCAGGCGTTCGGGCTTTGTCGGCTAAGTTTCGGCTGAGAGCTCTGAACCGAAAGCCTTTCCTGCAACGCCCCTGAACCCTAAGCCCTAAATCTTAAACCCTAAGCCAATCCCCATCCCTGCACCCCACCCCTAAGCTCTACACCCCTAGAGCTGCCCTTGAGAGGAATCCAACATCGCTCAAGAAACTTTCGAACAAGTCCCAAGCCCTAAGCCCTAAGCCCTTATGAACCCTAAACCCTTATGAACCCTAAACTCTAGCCCTGAACCCTAAACTCTGTGAATCCTATAGGGGCTCCGCCACTGTGAGCCCGGAGTGCTCGAAGGTTGTCCGACGCGGCTTCGAAGGCCTCTTTGACTTCCTCTACCTTCCGCAGGGGGCCCCAATTCCGGCACAGAGGGGCTTGGGGATGTTTAGGGATTAACAAGGAATAAGAATCAACATCATATTAATCATAAATATTAATAATAATAATAATAATAAGAATAATCTAGGGTTTAGGGTTGGGGCTTCGGGTTGAGGGCTCGCATGGCTTAGGGCTTTGGGTTGATGCAGCGATCAGGACTTGGGGGGCTGCTGTTGGGGCTTATGGTTTCGGGGGTGGAGGGGGCTGTGTTTGGGAGCAGGGTTTTGGGCCACTTTTAAGCTTCTATAGGGCTCGCGTGCCGCAGGTTGTGGGACTGATTTGCGGGGGATGCGCCGTAGCACCCTTACTCCCTTTTTTGGGGCCTTACTTACACCCCATTGAGCAAAAAGGAAAACCTGGTTTTGATTTGTCGTTGTGAGGTTGTAGGGTTGAGCGGAGCCGTTGGCCCTTTTGTGGTCCTTCTTTTATGCCCAAGTGGTATGTTGAATATTGCTAGGGTTTAGGGTCATCAGGGTTGAGCATCAGGGATGAGTTGAGGGTGATCGGGTAAGGCCCAAACCTCTGCTTCCTGAACCCGGCCCGGTATTGCATTCCTTCGAGTTTTGGGTGCCCAAAGGTTCCCATTACCCCAACCCACCCCCAGCCCAGATGGAATGAGGTATGACTTCAAGAAGGGCATCAACGTCGGCTATGGCTTCATCAACTTCACTGAGCCCGAGTGCGCATGGGTGTAGGGTTTAGGGGGCCTACGAGCCCTAAACCCCAAACCCTAAACCCTAGACCCTAAACCCTAAACCCCCAAACCCTAAAACCCTAAAGCCCCAAAAACCCAAGCCGTTATTGAGACTGCCGCCTTGCTGAAACTCCTCTACCACACTGCCAGCTTTTGTTGGGGGGGGGGGGGGGGGGGGCGCTTGGTGTTGTTTTGATTTTTAGTCTAGGCTTCAGGGTTCAGAGTAAGGGAGTGGGCTCCAAGGGTAGGTAGCCCAATGTTCCTTAGTCGGGACTTCGGCCCCTTGTATGCCCCCATATGACCCTTCCAAGGAAGATTATAGGGACCCGAAGTTTCAAAGTCTCCACTTAGAGCCGGTAAGATTCATGCTCTATAGTCCTCCCTACATCTCCATGAGCTTCCCAAGGTTTCCGAGGCTCCCCACTTGGACCTTTCCTTCCTTCTGTGCAGAACCTTGTAGCATGTTGACGGTGCTCCAGGGCTTCGGGTGATAGAACCCTAAGCCCCAAGCCCCAGACCCCAAACCCTAAACCCTGGGTTTATGGGCTAGGAGGGCTGCCCTGGGTTTATGGGCTAGGAGGGCTGGGGCTTGGGGCTTGCCCGGCTGTTTGTGTGGGCGCAGGTACGCCTTGCAGTTCCGTGACTCCTTGGATGGACAGTACCTTGACAAGTACATGAGGCCCGGGCAGAGCCGCTACAGCGCCAATGATTTCGCTAAGATGCTTATTAGACTTATTAGGTTATCAGTTTGCTTTGACGATTGAAAAGGACGTTAACATCTCAAATCCCCCAAAACCCTGAACCCTGAACTCCAGCCTGTACGGAGTTTTTCGGGGGATTCGGGGGCGTGGATTTTGAGGGGCACTGCTCCGTTTCAAGCTTGGGGGCGTGGTATTCGGGTTTAGGATTTAAGGTTGAGGGCTGCGTATGATCTGGGGTTGAGCTTAAGGTTTCCAGATCGTAGGCTTGTGAGGCCAACGTAGCCCCGAACGCCAAACACCCCCAAAACCTCCTAAGCCCTAAGCCCCCCAACACAGCATGGAACCATAATCCCCCGAGCCCCCTACGCCCCCTGAAGCCCAGAAACTTCAGGTCCGCCCGAAAATTGAAAAGTATTTGTTGGAAGACAAAGGGTCTAGGGTTTAGGCAGTTATGTTCCTACTCTGTGCCCAGGGTCATCCCCAGAGTTTGGGTTTAGGAAGTTGAGCCGCTTCGGCATGACATGGCCGATGCACGACATCTAAATCCTAAATCCTAACCCTAAACCGTAAACCCTAAAAGGGGTGTAGGGTTAAGGGTCCTCCAAGCAGCCCTTGACCCTCTCAACTGCCAGGATTAAGGGAAAGGCCGCACGAGTACACCCTGCAGCAGTCCAGGGATACGAGGCTGGATTTCAGGGTTTAGGGTTTGAGGCCTTTAGGGTTCAGTATTAGTTACATGCTCATGTTGTATTAGCTGTGAACGGATGGAATCACACATACAGGCAATTGGTTGACCTTATACACCCTTAACCCTGACGTTTAGGTTCCCAGCCCTCATCCTATCCTAATCCCTTAGCCTAATGAAGTTGTATGCTCTCTGCCCGAGCCGTATAAATATCAAGAACAATACACCTTTGAACCCCAAACCACAAGCCCCCCGAGGCCTCAACCCTGAGGCCCAAGCCCTAAACCTTAAATCCGAAACCCCTAGACTCTTAAGCCCTAAACCCTTCCTCAAGCGTAGGCCCTTGTACCCTTAACCTTGCCCCGACTTCAGCGGTTTGGGGCTCTGGGCTCAGGGTGTCGGGCTAGCAGTGAACTTGGGTCTTCTCAGAATTGCTCTGATTGCTCTTCCTTCAAACCCTACGAACCAACAGAAAGCATGTTCCGTCATATGAACCCCAAACCCGAAACCCCGAAACCCTAAGACCTGAACTCTCATGACCTAGGATGCCATGTAGCATCCTTAACTCAGCTTTTCTTGAGGGGTAGGTTCCCTTATAGCCAGCAAAGTCCTTGTTCCCCATTTCTTGGGCTGTAGGATAGTCACCAAATGGGCACTTTTGTTTTGTTTTTGTTTGTGTTGCTCTTATCAACCCTACACCGCCAGAATTTATGGTTTAGGGTTTGGGGTTCATAGCGCAGAAGGGTATTGAGTCAGTACCGGAATTGTTGTTTTCGTCTTTGTCGGTCTTGCTCAGCCATTGCATTTTGGCCGGGACCTGTTGTCTAGAGACTGAGACCGGTCGGAATTACCCTAAACCCGAAACCCGCACCCCCAAACCCCAAACCCCAAACCCCAAACCCCAAACCCTAAACCCTAAAACCCTAAACCCAAACCTTTCTAAACCTGGATCCCTGGACTCCACGGGAACCCAGACCTGAAAAAGGCAAACTACCGCCACTTTGCGCACACCAAGACGGGTCAGAAGCAGGTCTGGCTTAGGGCGGCTTTAAGGCTTGCGGGCTTCAGAGGCTTCTGCTAGGAATTGGGCTGAGAGTTGGGTGGGTTTATAGGGCTCGGCGTTTAGGGGGGATTGCGGAGGGGCTTTGTGCAGCTTGACATATAAGCACAACAACTTCTGACAATCCAAATTAGCACAGGTATAGGCTCCAAAACCCCAAATCATGGGCCCTGCAAGCCCTCCCTAGCCTAGGGCCTAGATGATGCTCCTTCGGACTTAACAAAGCACAGATCCCTGAAGCCCTAAATCAACGGCAGCCTCGCCAGAAGCCACGTAGTTCCCCTGGCCCGGCAATTCTGAACTAAACCTTGCATTTCCTGGATTTTGGAGTACTAGACTTTGATACTTTTTTTGGTTCTATGTTCCTATTATAGCTACTTCTACCTGAAAAGTACATATGCTTTTTCCAGTTTTTGCTCCAAAGTAGGGTTGCTGATCCCCGAACCCGGTACTGATCACTGCTTTTTTTTCTGGGGGGTGATTTCTTCCCCATAGTCTCTTCCTTAAAAGCTTAGAAGGGGCCACTGATGCATCTTCCAGGACCCGGCTTTCTCGCCACTCTTCTTCCCAGCCGCCTGGCCATAACCACTGTCGCGGAGCCTTGGGGCCTGAGGGAGGACGCAGGGGCTTCCAGAAAACCGTCACAACCCCAAAAGACATCAAAATAAATTTCACCTTGGAACCAGGTCCCACGCTGCTGTGCAGCATGAGACGGCGAGGATAGGGCCCTCTCTGAACCCGAAACGCTACAGAGCCCCAGCCAAGGTAGTCCAAGGAGGGATGCAGGAGTTGGTGAAGCAGCTTGATGTCCAGGCAACCTTAGGGCTTTGAGGGTTTGGGTCCCGAGGGCCACGCAGGTTCAAGGTTGCGTCAGGGCTGCACAGGACTTTAAGATGGGGTGTAGGGTTTGGGGTTTCAGGTCTTTAAGGGGTTTGAGGACTTCTAGGATCAGGACCTTTTGGTTTGGGACTTGAGGCTTGTACAAGGTTTCGCACCCAAACCCCCCCCCCCCCTCCCCAACACAACACCCTAGGTTCTAAACCCCAACGCGCTCTAGATGTATTGCTTAAGTAATCGGGTACTGAGCCCCGAGAAAGGGTTGGTGGGGGGGGGGGTAGCGAACTGGACGCTTCTTGCAACCCCAGGCCCGAAGCCCTGAAGCCCCTGACCCTAAAACCCTAAAACCCTAAAACCCCAAAACCCTAAACCCCTAAAACCCTAAAACCCTACCAAACAGTCGTGCGAAGGAGACTGAAGACCTGAAGTGCGAGAGGGCTTAGGGAAGTCCTGGGGAGTTTTTTGTTGGGTTACGTAGGTTCCGGTTGCACACCTACGACGTTCGCCGGCTTTTCCCTTCTTGGGTTTCCGATGCTGTTGTCTATGCATTTTCTGGGATGCCCCGCCTGGAAAGCCAGGCATCCGTCCAGAAGTCAGAGCCTAAATGGCCGCAGCCAGGGCGAAGGGGCCCAAAGGATTCAGGGCTCCCGAATTCATGGGGGGGAGAGGCGGGGATTTGACCAGGCCCCAAAAGCCCGAAAAACTCCAGATGATCCATCAGCGGATCGAGCACAGCAGCGTGCACCACAAAAGTCAGCCCTTGAAGCCTGAAGCCCCCTTGAACTGCTAAGCCTGTTCAGCGTTCGGTTTGTGTTTTTGGTTTTTGTCTCAGGGCATGTGGGGTGTATGGCGCTCTTAGTACTGACAGCTACTGACAACTGGACAACTGTGTCCGCACTCTTGCCTTCGAGGGTCTGGGGGTTGCTTGACGGGTAGCTGCTGCAGGGGTGACAACTCCCGAGGCGGGATATGGTAATATCGGGTTGCCCTCAACTCTGAGTTTTGTCCCCATGAACCTGCGAGGACCAGCAGCGACTGGTTTCAGGTTCAAACGTCCAAAGAGTTTCCTCCGAGGGTCTCGTTGCAGCGGTGGCAGGTTGAGCGCGTCATACCTTCGAGATGCCCCCGAATACCCTCGAGTGATGCCTGATCCAGGTCCAGGTGTTGAATGTGAAAGTTCGACCCGAAAACAGCCATACAGTAAGCCCTAAACCCGGCCAGCCTATAAATCATACACCCCCCGTGGCTTGCTTCGAATAAGGCCCCCGCAGAGCGATGATGCTGTCCAGGCGCAGCTGAAGCCCTGAGCCCCACATGCTCTGAA
Organism: Symbiodinium natans; assembly: GCA_905221605.1. Lineage (NCBI taxonomy): Eukaryota > Dinophyceae > Suessiales > Symbiodiniaceae > Symbiodinium > Symbiodinium natans. The sequence continues at coordinate 175,344 of CAJNDS010002683.1, read as the reverse complement.
GATTTATAGGCCTTGAAACATCCTGAAGCCCGGCGCCCCAACTTAGAGCTCAAGAGCTGATTCTGAACCCCGCCTTGCACCCAATGAACCTTTTCGGCTTGGCTCTGAGCCGCACAGGGGGCTTCTAGTTTTGAGAAGGAAGATGCGGCCCCAAAGTTGGCTTCTGGTGCGATTGCTTGGGCTAGAAGTCCCGGCATAGAAGGGGGCAAAGCCGCAAAAGCCCGAAGGCCTAACCCGTCAATCTGCCGGAGTCATGGACTTGGTCAGAAACATCTAAAGCCTAAACCCCACTAAGCCTTGATCCCTAAGCCCCCAAACCCATAATCCATCGTTGAAAAGTTCCAGGGCTTGCAAGGAACCCCACAAACTCACGGCCGGAAGGCGAAAGCGGCTGCACCCCGTCTGCCGCACGCCCAGCAAGGGTGAATGGCTGGAGTATTCTATCATTATATATAGTCTGGCATTGTTCGACTCTTCTTACTGTAATGCTACAGGATTATAATGTGATCACATTATTCTGTGCGCTCCTTTGGCGAATCCAGTCCTGCCTTGAAGAGGTTTCTGCTTTTACAGGCTTTGGAGGAGCGGATCCTTGCCTAGGGCAGGATTTGTGTTTGTGAGGGTTGCAGAGCTCCCAATCCTAAGCCTGAAAAACCGAAACTAAACAACCCCACCTACTGAAGGTACCTCAGGGCTGAGGCCGCTCCCTAAGAACCCGGTCCTGCATGGAGCGGGTGGGAGCTTCTTAAGAACCGCGTGCGGTAATTGCAAAAGCCTGCTAATGTCTAAGCCCTAAAACCCTAAGCTCTACCCAATCCCCAAGGTCACTTTTACGGGCCCCTCCTTCGGGGCGAGCTCCAAGCGGGTTCGGTTTGAAGGAGTTTAGGCACAGAGGGCCTCAGGCGCCCAGCCGACGCCAACCTGGCAAAGCCCAGAAGCCCTAAAACCTGAGCCCTGGAGCCTTGCTGTCTCGAGGTTGGACTCGAACGTTTTTCCGTGCCAGCAGATTCCTCAGCTCCCCATGCAGCAATCCAGGCGCGTGCAAGGGTCCCAAAAATCTGACAGGTAGGGTTCAAAGGTTCTACTCCCCCCCCCCCCCGCCCCGCCCCCCCGTGGTATCCCTCCCCCGCGGTGAGGTCAGGGTTAGCGTGCGACTGTTAAGGGGTCCTTTTGAGGTCACCGCTTGCGTATTCCTAGCTCTTAGCAAGTCCGATAGTTTAGGTCCAAGCTTCATGCTTCTGCAACTTCATTCGGGAAGCTCCCGTCGTTGAACTTAAGGCAGAGGTAACTAGGTTTCCCAAAGCCCCGGTTCCCTTGGCTACCAATGTGGCTCCCTGTCTTTAAACTTGACCTTCCCTTCGAAAAAGGCTCAAATATCTCCAAAGTCCGGGTCCTTGTTCTTTCGACGCTTAAACTCAGGGTTCGCTACAGGTAGGTGTAGCGTGCAGAGTTTAAGAGAAACCACACCACAGGTCGTGGGCTTCGGATGTAGACCGCAAACAGGTATCATGATTGTTGAAACCCTTACACACAGCAGCTGTCCGTGGAACTCCTCCAAGATCCACTGAGAAATTAGCCTCCTGTAGTAAGCCGCATTTTCTTGCTTGAGCACAATGGCGCCCTAAGGTAGTAAAAGGACTCTTCAAAGCCTATAAACCCTATATAAACGGGTAGTAGGTGGTTTTGGGGGGAGGGGACGAGAACCCGAAAACCCCTCAGACGCAGGATCCCCAACGGTGCTATGGACTCTGCCCCAGCCTTGACAGATGCGGGTAGGGATGTCTCAGAGGATTCTTTGAGGGTTTGTCATGGGGCTTAATAGAGGTTTGAAACTTCTTGTGCTGAAAGGTTTTTGTGATTTTGTTTTTTGTTTTTTTTTTGGGGGGGGGGAGGGGAGGGCGGGAGGGGTTCAGGGTTTGTGGGCTTCGGCTAAATTAAGATGGGCTTCGCCATCTTCCGATTTTTTCGTGGACAGCTTGGGATGTTTTTCCTGAAACAGTCCTTAAGAGCGTGAGGACTGCTAGTATAAGGGGGGAGCATCCCAATGGACAGCATTATGCATGTCCGTTTTGTCTGCTAGGCTCCGGCCTTGTATCTGGATTGCCACCAGCTTTAGAGGGCCATCATTTTGGGCAGGCGCAGTTTTCCGCGAGAGCGTTGATTGAGCTCTATATAAGCCCAACAACAATCCCGAGCCCGAAGCCCCACCCTTAAACCCCAGTGAACGAAGCCTTGTGCCCCACCTAGCCCCTCCCTCTCCCCCTTGGTCTCCTTGGAGGCTCGCTACAACCGCCCTTTGAAGGGTTTCCTCAAAACCTAAGCCTCAACCCCTGGACTTAAGGTCTTGCGCGAAGAGAACCGGAACTTTGAACACCTCAAACTCCTTATAAGCACTTAACGCCTGCAAGCCCTTCATAGCCTCTACAGGTAACCCCATAGGCCCGTTCAGATGCATAAACCGTATCCTATAAGCCCCTTAAGCCCCTTTCAGTACAAAAGAGCCATAAGCCCTTCAGCCCTTTAAGCCGTATGAGCCCCACACCCGTACGGCTCCATAAGCCCTACATGCCTTCGAAGCCGTATAATATGCCCCAAGAAGCCTTCAAAGCCCTGCACACCCCATAAAACCAAGCCCTAACAAAAACCCTGGATTAAACCCCAACTAAACCCTAAACCCTAGACCCTAGACCCTAAACCCTAAACCCTAAACCCTACTGAGCCCTGGCTCCGAGGTGCCACCGCAGCTCGTACAGGTGAGCGCCCAGGGCTTTTCAGGCCCCTGGGCCTGTTACACATTATTTTGTCTGAGGGGGGGTGGGGAGGTGGGGAGGTGGGGGTGGGGGTTCGGGGGCTTGGGGAGCCCTTGGGCGGTTTAGGCTTTTTTTTTTCGGTGGGGGGTGTGATGGGTTTTAGGCCTTCGGAGTTGTTTTTGTTTTTTTTGTTTTTTTTGGGGGGTGGGTGGGTGGGTGGGGAGGGGGTTGGGGCCCTTGGGCGATTTAGGTTTTCTGTGGTTTTGGGGAAGGGGGGAGTGTGAGGTTTAGTGCTTTCCCGATCTTTTGAAACATTTTCGGGCGGGGGCAAGGGGGGGGGGGTGGTTTGAAGGGTCCTGATTGAATGGCCACAATCTGGGCGAGGTTCCCGAATCTCTCGCGTAATTAGCTGTTGTTCAGTTCGCACTCGCACCAACTTCAAGCTTGCTGGGTTGAGGATGCGGGTCGGACTTACCATTGGGTTTGAGGCTGCTGGACCAGGGCAGCGAACGGCTTTCAAGTTCCCTTCAGTACGTACTCTGCATTTTTGGGGCTTGCTTTTTGGAGCTTGCATGCTATGTTAAACGGGTACTTGTGTAGGATCGAGGCTTCGCTTGAAGCCCTTTTTGACATCAACAGGGGCCTCGAGCCACGCCTCCTTTCGAGCTTGTCTTCAGGCTTCAAGTCTGGGGGTTTAGGGTTTTTTGGATTTCGGCTTCTCGGCTTCTCGGCTTACAGGTTCAGGCAAAGGGCTGGCTTAGAGGTTCAGGTAAAGGGGTGGTGGGGTTTGAAAGTTTGGGGTCTCGAGTCGGCATACATAGACGAACCTTGGACCCCATCCGCGGCGCACCCCAGGCCCCATGGATGAGAGGCCCCTGCTGCGTTTCGATGTTAGGGTTTTGTTAGGGTTTTGTTAGGGTTTTGTTAGGGTTTAGGGATTTCCTATTAACCCCAGACCCTTCCAGCCCGAGAGCTTGCAAACCTCAGGCCTCAGCTCCTCAGCTGGATGACGATCATACGGGTTGTTCCAATTCAGGGCACCTTTATCCCCTACAGCGCTGTTGTCCTATGCCCCAACCCTAAACCCAACCGAACCCAAGCTTTGGGGCAAGTCTGCCGAGGGGGGGGCTAGAGTTTAGGGTGTAGGGACCTACTTGGAGGCTTCAGTAGGGTTACCCTCAGTCAGCTTCATGACCCCAGTTGGCTACGTATATGAACCTTCAAGTACATCCTCAAATCCCAAGCCCGAAGCCACCTACAGCCCTAAACCCCCAAAACCCTGAAACCCCAACCCGAATCGGAACTCCCCCCGACTCCCCCAAACCTGGCCTAAACCCTGAACCCCACATCCCAACTCGAAGGTTTATGGGGTTTTCCTGTCTTAGGGGGAAGTTGGCGGCCTGTCCTGGAGGCAACTGCCCAAGCCCAAGGGAAGGGCCAAGAAGCAGACGGCACAGACCAAGCGGGGGGCCCGGGTGCAAGTTGAGGTGCCTGGCTTCCCCTCATAGGTCCCGAAGCAAGAGTCTTGCCTGGCCCCCAAGAGGCGCCCAACCCGTCCTCAATGTGTTTTTGTTTGGTCGACCTGGGCCCCGAATTGCCAACTTCCATTATTATTTATGTTTTGTTTGGGGGGGCACCAAGAGTGGGTTTAAGCCACTGTAGTTAGGGGCTGACAGCCTGTGGAAATTTTGGAAGGGTTGAGGAGGGCCTTGACACCCTGCCATTTCCCAGGTTCCCGTATTAGGGTCCCTCATTCAGGGCGCATCCCCGATATCAGGGCCAAGCTCGACGGCAGGGATGCCTTTTGACCGGAGGGGGCGGGGGGGCAGTGGGGGTATTCAGCTCCAGGCTCCTCCTGAAAAACCAAAACCCTAAAGCCTAAAGGCCTGATTCGGATTTGGGGTGCAGAAGCTACCTGGAGTTGTCCTCAAGGGGTCGGGTGTTCCTGTGCGGCTTCCGAGGCAACCCATGCCCATGGCCTTCAACTCTGGTGGAGGCGAGGAAGCCCAGTCAAAGTGCTTGCGGCCTTTGTTCCAAGGATGCACTGCAAGGATTGAGGCGTCTGGATGCTGGGATGAAGGATTCGGTTTCCCAACAGGAGATGTCGTGTCATACGTAGACCAGAAAGCAATTGACCCAAAACCCTCAACCCTAAACCGTAAACCCTATGCTTTACCCTAAGCCCCATGTGACAGGAGTGACTTGGGTTGGCATCCCTGTCGGAACGGCTGCAGCTCAGAGCTGGTTGGGCGCTTGGTCCTGGTTTTACGATCTTTGCAGTCGCCAGACTCCTCCACTGCTCCTTCTGTCTGCCACAATTGCTTCTTCTACTCCCACTTTGACACCACTTCGATTCCAAGTGGTGCTTCTAGTTGTTTTTTCAAAGCTTCAACTGTGTAATTTCACTCGCTTAACATCTTCAGATGGGTCTGGGTTTGTTTTTTCCTCACGGAAGTAAAACAGAAAGACAAACATGTTGCTTGCAAACAGATCCTCATTTTGCTTTTTCAACCACTGTAAAGATTATTCAGATTCCTTTCAGACAATGAATGTATGACTGTAACTGCCATCAGTTTGCAAACATCATTTTTAGA
>CAJNDS010002683.1:0-165000 GCA_905221605.1 Symbiodinium natans | reverse complement strand
TGGCCATGCGATGGACATGGGAAGGGTGCAAGGGCGGGGGGGGGTTGAGAGCGGGGAGGGCGGAGCGGGCGGGCATACACCGCGGCCCTTTAAAGTAATCTGATAGGAGCATGGGGCCACGGGGCCATGGGAAACGTGCATGGGGGGAAGGGGTGTGTGGGTGGTGGCAGCCATGTGGGATCCTGGGGCCATGAGCTGGAGCCGGCATCGAGGGCATGGAGCCGGGTTGAGGCATTGGGGGCCATGGAAGGTCATGGTGCTATGAGCCATGGGTGCCAGGGGGTCGAGGGCATAGGGGCCATGGGAGGGAGCGGAGGGGGCAGGGAGAGGGCGGAGCGGGCGGGCATGCACTGGGACCCTTTCTTCAGGGTCGGGGCCATGAAAGGGTGCATGGGGGGGGGGAGGAGAGCGGGGAGGGCGGAGCGGGCGGGCATGCCTTTAAAGTCATCTGATAGGGGTATGGGGCCACGGGGCCATGGGAAGGGTGCATGGGTGCCAGGGGGTCGAGGGCATGGGGGCCATGCGATGGACATGGGAAGGGTGCATGCTTTGATGGTTTTTTGGATTGGTCAAATATAACCTGATTTATAAACCAGCTAAGTCAAGTTATAACCATGCCAAGTGGGTTTATAAGTGCACTACATACTTATACTGCAATTATAAATGCAGGGGCAATTACAAACGCTTGTATTCATTTAGAGTATTTACAAGTGCACATACTAACTATTTGTGAACTGATTTAGAATCATTTGCAAGTCGTTTATAAATCCTCGCTAAGTAATTATAAATGCCCCACGAGCATGTTTTGAAATTTCCACGTCGTCCATGTTTTGCTTCACCGTGCTCGGTTTTGACATTTCCACCTGGTCATTTTTTTGGCTTCACCGTGCTCGGTTTTGACACTTTGTTTTACACATTTTTGTGCGTCTTTTAACACGCGTGTGGCTTGCCCATGGTGCACCACGAGGCTCGCCCGTGATGCCTTTGTTTTAACTTTTGTATGCACCACGAGGCTCGCCCGTGACGCCTAAAGTGTCACTATGTTTATTATGATAGTTCTTGTTTTAGGTTGGGGCTCTCCCCCCTTCGGCCCCCCGTACCCCCCCCCTCCCCTTCCCCCCCCCGCCCCCTGCTAACAGCTCTGCCCTAAACCCTCCCTAAACCCTCATTAGGGACAAGGTTTATCTACAAGGAAAACAGGGGCTTGATTTCTTGGAGGGTGAATATAACAAATTTTGCATGGGATGGTCTAGGGCTCAGGGTTTTTTTCGGGTTGAAGGCTTAAGGTTTGTATGGGTATAGGGCTTTAGGCTTGGGGTTTCGCCACCCCCATGCAAGGGGTTTCGCCACCCCCATGCAGCCCCAAACCCTAAACCCCAAACCCTGAACCCCATCCCCCAAATCTAGAATGGGGGGTCTGGTACGGATGCTTTCGAACCCAAATCAACCCAAAACCACGATTCCCAACGCCGTTTCCAGACCCAGGTTCTCGGCTCGAGAACGGGGGTCTGGAAAAGGTGCCTGAAACCCCGATTCCCAACCTCATTTTTAGAGCCCAGATGGGGGGGGTGTTGGAACAGGTTTTCCAACATTTTCCAACGAAAGCCGCCCCAGACCCAGGTTTCGACTCGAGAACGGGGGTCTGCGAAAGGCGCCTGGGACCCAAAACAACCCAAAACCACGATTCCCAACCCCCATTTTTAGAGCCCAGATGGGGGGTTGGAACAGGTTTTTCGACGAAAGCCGCCATTTCCAGACCCAGGTTCTCAACGAGAGGGTCTGGGAAAGGCGCTTGGAACCCAAAATAACCCCAAACCACGATCCCCCCCCCCCCCCATTTTTGGAGCCCAGACCAGGGGGGTGGGGTTGGAACAAGTTTTCGAACGAAAACTGACATTTCCAGACCCACTCTCGGCTCCAGAACGGGGTCTGGGAAAGGCGCCTGGACCCACAACCCAAAATCACGATTCAACCCCATTTTTAAAGCCCAGATGAAAGGGGGGTGAAACAGGTTTTCCAACGCAAACCGCCATTTCCAGACCCAGGTTCTCGGCTCGAGAACGGGGGTCTGGGAAAGGCGCCTGGAACCCAAAATAACCCAAAACCCCCCTTTTTTGGAGTCCAGATGGGGGGGGGTTGGAACCGGTCTTCCAACGAAAACCGCCATTTCCAGACCCACGTTCTCGGCTCCAGAACGGGGGTCTGGGAAAGGCGCCTGAAACCCAAAACAACCCAAAACCACGATTCCCAACCCCATTTTTAGAGCCCAGATGGGGAGGTTGGAAAAGCAAACACGGCGAAAACGGGGCATGTCAGGGGCGTGTCAGGGCCGTGTCGGGGGCGTGTCAGGGTCATGTCAGGGTCGTGTCAGGGCGTGTCAGGGGCGTGTCAGGGCCGTGTCAGGGCCGTGTCAGGGGCGTGTCAGGGGCGTGTCAGGGGCGTGTCAGGGCCGTGTCAGGGCCGTGTCAGGCCGTGTCAGGGCCGTGTCAGGGCCGTGTCAAGGGCGTGTCAGGGCCGTGTCAGGGCCGTGTCAGGGCCGCGTCAGGGCGTGTCAGGGCCGCGTCACGCCCAGGCCAGGGTGGGTGGGAGGGGGTGGGCGTGTGGAGGGGTGGGCGTGTGGGAGTTTGGGACCGGCCCGCGCCCGGTTTATGGCGGGAGCGAGGTTGGGGTTCAGGATTTATCGTGGTTGAGGCGGCCTCCCCTTCTTCAAGGAGGGGCTTCTAAGGTACAGGGTTTTTGGTTTCCCCCCGATCCCTGTTATTTAGGCCTTCGGGTTATATAGGGTTTAAGGTTTTGGTTTTCAGGGTTTTTGGTTTTAGGGTTTATGGCTTCGGGGTTGTGGGGTTTTTGGGTTTGGGACTTAGGGTTTTAGGGTATTAGGGTCTTAGGGTTTCAGGTATAGGGTTCAGGACTTGGGGTTTGAGGCTTAGGGTTTGGGACGAGTGGGAGTGTGAGGTGGGGTTTGGAAGGGAGGTGGCTGGGTTTATAAAGGTTCAGTGTTTATATGTGTATATATTTCTCGGTTCGCCAGCTCCCCCCCCTCCCCCGTATGCCCTCCCCCCCAGCCGCCTAAACCTTAAACCTTAAACCTTAACCCTTAAACCTTAAACCCTAAACCCTAAATCCTGAACCTGAAGCCCTAAACCCTAAACCCTGAACCCTGAACCCTAGACCCTAGACCCTAAACCCTAAATAAACCCTAAACCCTAAATAAACCCTAAACCCTAAACCCTAAACCCTGAACCCTGAACCCTGAACCCTGCACCCTAAACCCTAAACCCTAAACCCTAAACCCTAAACCCTAAACCCTAAACCCTAAACCCTAAACCCTAAACCCTAAACCCTAAACCCTAAACCCTAAACCCTTAACCCTTAACCCTTAACCCTAAACCCTAAACCCTAACCCTAAACCTTGAACCCTAAACTCTCAAACCCTAAGCCCTAAAACCCTAAACCTTTTAACCAACCCGCAACCACACCACAGCGGACAGGGGGCGGGGGGAGGGAGGAGAGGGGAGGGAAGGTGAGGGGGGGGGGGATCATATATACAAATATAAATATAGGGTCGCAATAGGCTTGAGTTCCCCGTCCCCATGCAGCACACCCTAAACCTTATAAAAATTATTGTTGTTCTTATTGTTCTGTTGTTCTTGCTGTTCTTGTTGCTATTATTCTTATGCTTATTCTCCTTGTCATCGTCGTCGTCGTCGTCGTCGTTGTTGTTGTTGCTGCCAAACATTGCCTTTGGCCCACGCCATCTCTATTATAGGTGAATGGCAAGTACAAAGTCGGTTTGTAAACCCACTTGGTTAGGTGTTGGATTCTTTCTTAGATTTAGAAATCCTGTCATATGCGACGCAATGTGTGTGCGTGTGTGTGTGTGTGTGTGCGCGCGTGTGTCGCCTAAGTGATGATTCATGTGATTCAATTTGATTCATCATGGGAAGTTTTTGGAATGTGACAAAACTGAAAACGTGCAGACCGTAGCTCCAAAAAGTGTCGCCCGCAAAGCCCGAATTATTTTTGGAAAAATACAATTTTTTTTCAACCCTGTATGTCGTTTTTTGGACATCCCGCGGACCTCGCTGGACCCCCACATCCGGGCCTCGCTGGGAGTTTTATAAATGATTTATAAATGCCGGCTAAATGGGAGTTCGCTGCCATTTATAAATGCGTTTATAACTGGAGTTATAAGTTTCCTAACCAAAAATCCGTCAAAGTGGGGGGGGGGGGGAGAGCGGAGAGGGCGGAGCGGGCGGGCATGCACCGGGGCCCTTTAAAGCAATCTGATAGGAGCATGGGGCACGGACATGGGAAGGGTGCATGGGGGGGGGGGGTGAGAGCGGGGAGGGCGGAGCGGGCGGGCATGCATCGGGGCCTTTAAAGTAATCTGATAGGAGCACCTAAAAGAATGCTAATGGTGGCAGCCATGTGGGATCCTGGGGCCATGAGCTGGAGCCGGGGTCGAGGGCATGGAGCCGAGGTTGAATGGAAGGTCATGGGGCTATTAGCCATGGGTGCCAGGGGGTCGAGGGCATAGGGGCCATGGGAGGGAGCGGAGGGGGCGGGGAGAGGGCGGAGCGGGCGGGCATGCACTGGGGCCCTTTGAAGTCATCTGATAGGGTCCACGGGGCCATGAAAGGGTGCATGGGGGGGGGAGGGGGAGGAGAGCGGGGAGGGCGGAGCGGGCGGGCATGCACTGGGGCCCTTTAAAGTCATCTGATAGGGGCATGGGGCCACGGGGCCATGGGAAGGGTGCATGGGGGGGGGGTGTGGGTGGTAGGAGCCATGTGGGATCATCTGGGAAGGGTGCTTGGGAGAGGGGAAGGGCTGTGGGTGTTGGAGCAAGACTATGGGTCTTCACTAGCGCCTCCCCCGCTCAAAGCTGGGGTCGGCGGATACACACACACGCATACGTACGTACATGCTATGAGAAGGGCCCTGGGATGCTGCATGTGGCGTTGTCGGGCGCGGAGACATCCGTGCTCCCAGCTCTCAGGCACAGGAATCTCCACAACAGGGGGTGACATATGGATGGCCGCAGCCTTGACTCCTGCTGCATCCTCATTCGGGTTATTGTTTTGAGAGCACCTGATCCAGCCATTTGTCTAAGCCCTGGAGCCTGCACTGCTTGGAGTCCCCAAAAGCCCCGGCCCTTGGCCCTCAGGCCCTGGGTCCTCACGTGCTTTCAGGACCCCAAAATTCTGAACTTGTGGGCTTTGTTTTGGGGTTTGGGGTTTAGGGTTTAGGGTTTAGGGTTTAGGGCCAAGGGTTTAGGGTTTAGGGTTTAGGGCTTCGGCGGGGTCTGTTGTTCGGGGCCGCGGAGCTGGCAAATGATAAATTAGGCCTCTAGTTGCGAAACACAAGCCCTTCCCCCATATGGCTTGTTACCGGGTAGTTCCAGACACTTTTGTTGAGTTTTGGCGGGTTCTATTCATGAGGGGCAAAAGCAAGGAACCGACAGGAGCACGTGAAGCTCGGAGGCTCAGGAACGACCGCAGAACCTAACTGCTTTCGACTTGAGCAGGTTCAGGGCTCGGGGTTTAGGATATTTCAGGCACACGGCTGCGTTCAACAGAGCGGGAGGAGGAGGAGTTTCAGTTTCATCAGGAGCCCGGGCACCCGCCCTTTGCTGTGCGCAACGGAGCGGGGTGGGTCTTAAACCCCAAATGCTAAACCCATCCGGCATGAACACCCGAGCTGGGACCTGCGTGCCACCGAAAAAACCTTGGAAAAGCTTGACCCTGACCCTCAGATGCTGGGAGACCAAGGTTCAACTCGGACGTGGATCTGAACTGCTGAGGGAGGTCTCAGCAGCTTAGGTCCGGAGCTCAGCGCAGACTTGAGAGCTTTCCTAGACTTATGGTTCGCAGGGAATGAAGGACATGGAGAAGTCTGAGAATTGTTCGGGCTAGACCACCCTGAGGTTTTGACCCGAAACCCCAAACCCTTTGCCTTCCCTACTCGCCCAAGAGTAGGCGCAGCCAACCGAAGCACCCTGAGCCCGTAGCCCTTACAGCCCTTGGGGTTTTAGGGTTTAGGGTTTTGGGATGTACTTAAAGGCTCTGATGTGGTGCCTTGTGGTAACCGTAGACGTAACCCCTCCTGACCCCCAGAAGGACCTTGGAGCCGTGCAGGTTTCGGGCTCGGGGTTTAGGGTTCAGGGGTCCGGGATTTGCGTCTAGGAGCTCGCCGAGTCCGACGCCACCTCGTGCCTCATCTATCTGGGGGGAGGGGAGATCACAACCCTCAATAAAAAGACGCGCAACAACCGATATCTGCGAATCCCCGTGGCTGCGAACCCCTGGACCTCGCAAACCCTGATCCCCGGAACCCGAAACCCCTAAACCCCAAACCCTCAGCCGGGTTCATGCCCGAGGTCCGTGATGATGCGAACTTTTCTTATCGTTCGAAGGCGGGCGGCGTTTTCGGCTCGGCAGTCTTGGTCCGCACCCCAGGGCTTTCAGGGTTTTAGGGTTTTAGGGTTTGAGGGTGCTGTTGCCTTATGTTTCAGGGTCCCAGGGTGGTGTACCCTACACCCTGAAATAGCCCTCTCCCGGTCTTTATTCTGTTCTTACGGTTGCACACACCCCCTCCATGGCCCTGCCAGATGCCTCCGAATGAAGGGGTTGGAGTTTAGCCGTGAACCCTAAAAAGCCCTAAGTTTGGGCATTAGCGATTTCAGGCCTGATCCGCACGCCTTCTGCAGACGTTTGTGGGGCTCGGGGTCTAGGCCGACATTGTGTGCATCTGCTTCCAACGTGGGCGTTTGTCATTGCGTTCCGAGGCTGGAGGTCGCCACGCACTTCAATAACAAGCGGCAAGCGCCAATGGGTCATGAATATAACTGACCTGCCATTCACAGCCCTTGAATGGGCAATTCAGCGGCAAGAGCCACTAACCAGGAAAGGCGCAGCACGTTGCATCCTCCAGAGAGTAGATGGGCTTAGACTTTGTATTGTTGGGTGTAGGGTTGAGATCTGTGAGAACTGTGTGCTGCGCTTTTCCTTTACGTATTTTACTTTCTTGAGGCTAGGGCCCTAGGGTCGACAAGCTAGCACAAACAATCCCCCGAGCTCCTTCGTGTGTGGACAGTTACTAGCTCCAAAGAGATGCCAAAGCAGGCCTTTGGGCCTGTTCCAGCCGGCATCTGCCAACAGTTTTACACATTTTCAATCCACAGATGCTAGCGACTACTACTGAGTTACACTGCACCAATAGTTCGATGGTATGATCATGCGAATTTCTTAGCTTGGCTGGAAAGTTGCACTCCGCCTGGAGCAAACACCTTCTGTATGTGGCGCGGCTGCCACTGGTCGCAGGCATCAGCTGCCGCCCCCCTGCTCATTTCAGAGGTCATTGCCTGGTTGGCATTTGGCATCATAAGACTCCCGAAAGCGCAAGTCGCATGCGGCTTTGATGAGTACTTAGAGTACTTCTTGTAATTCGGCTCAGCCACTGACATGATCCCTTGGACACCTCGCAGATCCCCAGCAGCCAACGTAAGCCTCAATATCTTGCGAGTAAGTTGCTATTTCAATATCTTGCAAGTAGGTTATTCTTGGTTATGTCGTCGGGGCACCAGCTGATCAGACCGCATTCATCGCGAAGCTTCCTTCTCCATGGCATATTGCGATGCAGGTGGGCAGCTGGCGCAGCTCTACTGTATGACACCCCTAAATCCTAAACCCCTAAGTCCAGCACATCTTAGGCGTTTAAGGGCTTCAGGCCTTAAGCCCTCAAAGCCAAATTACTCCCCCGTTAAATAACACCTGGCACCCTTTTGAGTCTAAACGAACACCCCTAAACTCTGGACCCTAGACCTTACAAGAACACTCCTAAACTTTAGACCCTAGACCTCAAATCCCGAAACCCTAGAGAGGGCTTTGCTTTATATAGGAGCCCCGAAGTAGGAACCCTAAGCCCCAGTTTTCGGAAACCAAGCTAAACTCTACCAGCTCTAAATCCATGAAGTCGAGTTGCCGCCACGTCCTGCATTTGCAAAGAAGGAGCTCCGCTAGCACAAGAGTGCTTTTCTTCTTGCCATTTGACGTCATTGATCTATGCCTGGGTTCTCGAAGGGTAGAGAGTGAGGCTTCCGCAGGACGACCCTAAGCCCAAGATCCTGAAGCCACTCCCACACCTCTCTCTCCATTCTTCGCTGACCTGGAAGCACCTTAGATGGAACAGCATCGAAACTCCAGAGTGGGTCCCACATGCCTTTGGCGAAGGCTCCATGGACGGGGTTCTACATTATTTAACAACTTATCTTACAACTATTGCAAGCTTCAAGTTAGTTGGGGCTTCTGGACATCAAAGGTTTTAAGGTCCAAGATCCCACCCCCCCGCGGGGGTTGGGGCGAGCATTCGCAGAAGGCAGTGTGCGTCTCGCTCTGACGGAACCCGACTTTGCCAGTGGAGACATTCTCTATCAGCCGGCAAGAACCTGTAACCATTCTCCCTGATCCACACCCTAAACCCTAAATCCTAAACCCTGTAACTTCCCTGCACCTTAGACCTCCAAACCTTGTCCCCAACTTCCACGATCTTGGGTATCTGGGCTCGTTTTGCGACCGCCCCTAAATCCTGAGCATGGGTTATTTGGGTTTCGGGGATGTGCTGTGCCATCAGTCTTAGCTCCCCTTCTGTCATTAATAGGGATCCTGCTCGGAAGCAAATTTTCACAAGTTTTCAGAACGGCCTGTAGTCAAAGGGAGATAGTGATGCATTTATGAGGACGCCCCGAACCCTAAACCCTGGTTTTGCAGCAGGCGGGGGTTCGGAAAAACAGAGGGTTCCTCCTTCTTGCTTGCCTATTTTTAAAAGGGTGTCTTAGCTTTACGTGCTTTGCCTTCTGTACCCATGATTCTGGTTAAACCAAATATCACCCTAAATGCTGTGGTTTCAGAGCCTCTTTGGCAAAGCGGGGTCCGGCCCTTTTCGGAGTGATCCAACTCCAGCTCTTCAGACGTCTCGAGTGTTCATATTGTTCCTCGGCTGCAGGGTCTTGGGGCGCTAGGGTAAACCCTAAACCCCAAAACCCTAAACCCTAAATCCTAAACCCCAAACCCCAAACCCCCCCCCCCCCCACAGGCTTGAGGATTCGGAGGTTTAGCTATCCCCAACCCTGTAAGCCACTACCCAAAACCCTACAGCTCAAAATCCCTTGAAAACCCCAAAGTCCTTGAATCCCGGAAATCCCGAAAATCCCGAAAATCCCTAAAACCCAAGAAGCCTCAAAAAGCACCAACATCCTTTCGGCCCCTAAAAACCCCTTAGTTCCTAAATGCCCCAAAAGTTCGGAAAACAGAGAAAACCCTAAAGTCCCTAGTCAATCCCTACAGAAGTCCCCAGACTTGTCGATGAGCCCTTTCTGGACCGAGGCTCACCCCAGTGAGTGCTGCTTCGCTGCCTTTGGGCCGAACACGGCTAGTGCGCTTGGCTGACACCACAGATCAGGACCAACAAGGGATTAGGGCTGGAGGGTTTCTGTTTTTTTTTTTTTTCTGGGGGCGAGGGGGGGGGAAGGCAGGGGAGAAGGGGGGGGGGGAGGTTGTTAAGGTTGTTTTTTTCTTCAAGGGTTTTTGTTGTTGGTTTGGGTTTTGCTCATAAAACGCTTCTATTGCTTTTAGGGGGATTTGGGTGGTGGGCTTTAGGGCTTTGGGGGGATTTGAGGGGTAGCGTATTAGGGAAACAGGTTTTGGGGTTTAGACAGGTTTAGGTTTAGGGCTTGGGGCTCAGGGTTTAGGGGCTTAGGGGGTGTCATGGATGAGTTGAAGTATTTGGTATGTTCACGCTGTGGCGCAGAGTGCTCTAGGGCTGCAGGGAGATATATGAGGGGGTTTAGGTTTTCTGGCGAAGTACTTCAGTTTCGAGTCGTTGAGGGGCTAAAGTTGCATGCACAGGACAATCGACCCGGAACGAAGCCCCACCTCGAAGCCGATTGTATACTCGGCTTCTTCCCACGGCCCTCTTTCGAGGGCAAAGGCTTCATCACATCCCGAGATGCTGGTTCGAACCCGGGTTGCTGTGAAAGAGCTTAGAGAAGCGAGTTGCCAGAATTTGTTGTTACTCTTGTGAATTCAGCTTTTGGTTCCAGTACTTGCGATAGTTCTTGCTAGGTCCACCCCCTAGTGCACCCTCAACTCCAGAACCTCAAAAACCCTGGAGCTTTTACCAACCAACCCGAAACCCAGACCCCTAAACCTTACAACCCTCAACCCCAAAGCCCTAATCCGAAGAACCTGAACTACCTTGGCAGGACCGCTGCTGACCTTTGATGCGAAACTTTTTGCCTTAGAAGCCCGGAGACGAGCCGGAGCAGGAGCTGCGCAGCATAGCCAAGTCTTTAGCCGGACTGCAACAGCCTAGGTGGACTGTTTTGGGTTCTCGAGCGAACTCCTTGCTAGCGGGTATCGGCTCGCGTGCAGGCTTCAGAAAATTGTGCACGAAGGCTTCAGCAAGTTCTAATACTTGTCAGCCCAGAAAACCTGTCGTCGGTAGCAGAGCGTGACGAGCACGTTGTAGCTATAGACTGAGGCTCGGATCTTCAGGAACACTTGCCGCAAGGAAGAGGATGGTCAAGAGACCGGCCTCGCCGATGGGTCCGATGAGAAGTCTAAACCTAAACCTGAAACGAAGGTCAGCCCTGCAGCCTGTTTCTATTTCAACGCCTCTTCAGGTGCCTCGGGCTTTTCGGAGTTGAGCTGGTTTCGGATCTACAGGTTTTTAGGGTCCCCTGTTCTAGCAGGGAATGGCAGGGAACCCCCTCAGATTCTAGAGAGTGTTGGAAGAGTCAGTTCGATGTCCTCCACATACTGACCAACTGCAACCCCTAAGCCTAAACGCGTCGGAACTCATGCGGTGTGTTCACAAGATCTGGCCTCACCCCTGAGCAGAGCAGAAGAGACGGCGCTGATTCTTTGACTCGCTTGGTCTGTTGGCGGGCGGGGCGGCAAGGAGGTATTTCAAGTGGATCTCATCCTAAATCCCTCAAGCTGTGGCCGAGGCTTCAAGGAACCCTGAAGGCCTAGACTCGAAGCCCTTTTTATGGCCCTTGAATTCTAATTGAGCCCCTTTAAGACCCTTTAAGGCCCTGAAGCCTCGGAACTCTAAAGGCCCCACCGCCTCAGAGCCCTCATGCACCACTAAAGCCCACAAGGCCGCGCAAAAGAGCCCGGAAGCGTCCTTGATGACCCGATTTGACAAAGGGAGTTATTCACCGTTCTTGGAGGTTCAGAATCTGGGTAGCTAAAACTTCATTTAGTGTTATATGCTAGGGGTTTTCTAGGTTTTTACACCCCAAAGCCTTATCCACAGACCCGACATTCCCTAGACCGGTTTTTAGGGGTACAACCTCAGGGGTACCAGTTCCCTTGAACGCCTTATCGAGCAGAAGGCCCATGTACCCTTGAACAGGTGTACCGGTTTTGGGAGGTTTTCTTAGGCTTCCATACGCCGCCGCACTACGCTTCGCCCGCCATGGGGACTCTCCTTGACACGCCAGTCAGCTCAAGAACGGAGAGGACCGTGAGCCCTCAGAGGGCAGACAGGGCACCGGCGCAGCTTAGGAAGATTTCCTGCGTCAGAGCTTGCAGCCGAAGCTCTGTGGTCGGGGTGACGTTTGAGGCGCTCTGCCCCTTTGGAGAGCCTGTGCGCCGCGAAACATCTCGACTGCGCTACTTTTTAACCTCTGCACGGCGGGTGCCTTAGGGCTTTGTTGTTGTCTTCAGCAGTATCCCGAGATTTGACTACGCCCCTTAACTGAAACTGTCAATCAGCTCTGGATTTGCTGTCGTCGCCTGAAAGCAAGGGCACTCTGCCACTTCGACAGAGGGGGATTTGGGATGCAAGCCGGCTACTTGCCATTGTCACCACACGGAACTTCGACAGCTCGTCAGGGAGGAACAGGACTTAGAGTTTAGTCCCACTTCAACCTGGGCCCCGAACTGGAAACCTAAATCTTCAGCCCCCATACGCGTCGCCTCCCTCGGAGCAGAATGTTCGCGCCTCACCCCACTTCTCCCATCCCCGGATGTCAGCAGCCTTGGCCCCGAACACCATTTTCTCGCCCCCCCCCCTTTCCCAACAAAAAGAGTTTCTGTCAAAGGTAAGCAGCTCGGGAAACTTAAAAGGTACCCCCTTGAACGGCCCTATGTGTCAGAGCTTAGAGTCTTTCAGGGACCAATGTAGCTGCTTGCGCCCAAATCGAGAGGATACAGACCCAGTTGCTCAATACAGACTCAGTCGAATGTAACGTTTCACACCCAGGGCCGGCAAAAGAAGAGTCTCCTGCTGGCTGAGGGCACTTTGAAACTTTTGGGTAGCTCGAAGGTTTGGTTGGGGCGTGGGGTTCGGGGGTTTGTATTGTCCGGCTGAGGGCTGAGTCGGGCTTCAGGATTTCGGATATAGTGTTTCGGGTAAGGGCATCGGGAGGTGGCAGTGGCAATGAAGCGGCCAAGCTACTTGTCGAGAGTTGTGAGGGGACTTCGGGAATCTTTGCGCTGGGAAGCTGCAGTTGTTTCTGGTGACAGTAACCCTGAGGCTCCAAATTGCCCAAAGTAGGTATCGTGAAAAGACTTCAGACCCCAAAGTAGGGGTCTTTGTCTACTTGGAGCAATAGGGTACTTGAACCCCTGATTACATAAAAAGACTAAACCCCCAAAACCTGAAGCCAGATCCCTCAAGGCCTTGCCCCAGCTGAGCCACACGCCTTGCCGTGCCAGGTGGGGGCATGTCCACTGATGCACCGATGCCTTCCCACAATGCGGCCGTAAACTCGAAACCATCGGATCGAAAGCTGCTCCCAATTGCCCACCCAAAGCCTGGAGACCTTGACCTGGTTTGCTTAGGGTGTGGGAGTTGTTTGTTGCTTTTGGTTTTTCAGGTTGTTTGTTGTTGGGAGGGGGGAGTTGGCTTAGGGGGGTTTCAAATTTTGAGGGTTTTGGGTTGCCCAGCACCCAGACTCTACCGAAGACAGGCTCGGCAGCTTTGTGGATCAGGGGATGGCTCCGGCTCCAGCACTTTAAAAGGACATCCTATGGGAACCCAAGAAGGTATCACCAGGAGTTGAGTAGAAAGCAGGGATTTGCCGACCCTTGCAAGACCTAAAAGCGCTTTCTTGGGGTTCCCCGTGGGATGTCCTTTAACATTTTTGGGTAAGTCGCCGCGACCTTTGCCAAGCAAAGGTTCGGGGAGCGCACGGCGGCGGATCTATACCATGGGAGCCCTTTGTTGGGGAGAGGATGGGCGGGTTGCGACGGGCTGGGGGGAAGGGGGGGAGGCCCTAAGCTACAAGGCAGCATAGGTCTCAGCCTTTAGGCCCTAAACCCTAAACCCTATAAACCCTGTTGGGACACTTTGGCAGAGACCCCGCAAGGGCCCCATGTAGATCAACCCCCCCCCAGGAACCAGGACCGAACCGAAAAGAGCCACTCCGTTGCCCTGGCCTGTGGTGTCGGCATTAGGGTTTAGGGATTAGGGTTTTTTGGTGCGTCCTCTGACCTGCTAATGGTCTTAAGGCTTAGGGCTGAGAAGTTTGGGTGTTTAGAAGTCGTCCTCGTGGCTAAGCTTTAGAAAGGAAACCCCGTTTAACACAGTAGTTTGCCCCCATGACAATGCACACTGTGACGTGCTTATGTGTGAAGAGACAAGCTACTCGAGTTTCGGAGTTTGACAATTTGAGGTCAAAAGGCCTAGGATTTTGTGCTTTCGGTCGGCCAGGGGCTGACAGCTTTCCATAATGGTGTCGTAGAGTGTTTCGAGGGTTGGTCATCGCTGAACCCTGATTGCATCCTGAGCCGTAAGTCCTGTTCTTGGGTTGACAGTTAGCACAACCTCCCACCCCGCCCCTCTCTCCCTCGAAGCCTTGACGCAATTTAGACTCTTAGACCCCCAAGCGCCCAGCCAGACCAGAAGCCCCCCCCCCCTGCCCTCCTTCAGGCCCTTGCTCAACAGGTAATTACTTGGGGGTCGCAGATCCTGGTTTCCCCATAAACCGCATCGGTTCGATTGCCACGTGCAAGTATCGGCTCCAGCCCGACGTACAACAAACGGCATACTTGAGGCCGGTTTGGACATCACTTGGGCCCTTTATGATAGTGCATTCCGAACCCCAATTAGTTGAGGGCTCAGGACATACAACCGGATGCTAGGGGTCATCGCGACTGGCAGCACCATCCGAACAAAGCATACCCTTGAAAGAATGCAGAGCAGCCACGAGCCTGCGATGCTTTTCAGAAGTCAGCCCACCCACCCCCCGCCACCTTTGCCTAGACCCCATTAAAGCCGTTGCTTTGAAGCAGAACATCACTGAGCAGACTCAGCCTCGCGAGCCGAGCTTGTAGCAGTTGTCGCCATGCCTGTGTGGTGGACTTAGATACCACATGGTACCACCCTATCAGAAGCCCTTTTCGCCCTACAAACACCTATAAACCCTTGGAGGGTTTGGGTGCCGACCGTTGCCCAAAAAGCCCCCAGAAAAGGGGCTCCAATTTCCGAAAACCACCTCCATCGGAGCGAAGGCGTAGCCTGTATCAAGCAACCCGTGAGAAGCCCTCCCAATCTGACCCACAGCCAGCCAAGGTAAAAAAGGAAGTAGGCACAATAGGAACCATACGACATACTAGCAATAAGAAGAATATTAATAGCAGCATTGATAGCAGTAATGATCATACCAAGAATACAAATATGAATAGCAGCAATGGTAATCAGCAGACCAGAACTGCAACTAAACGATGTATAGTGTTGTTTTGAATGTTTTCCGAGCGTGTTAAATGCTCGACATCAATAATTTTAACGCTACGCGACCCGCCTCGGCCCGGCCCAGCGCATCCGCGTAAGCATGGTGATTCCGCAGCGCCCAAGTCGCTGGACCCCAAGCAATAAGGGTTGGGTTTAGGGTTTAGGGTTCCGGGTTTATGGTTTATGGTTTGGGGTTTAGGGTTGAGGGTTAGTTTAGGATTGAGGGCTTAGGGCTCAAGGTTCACGCTTTGGGGTTTAGGGTTCTTGAAGTTTAGGGTTCAAGAGACGGTTCGGCTTGGATTGATCGTAGGGTTGAGCCAGGCCCCTCAGGGGGGGGGTAGGGGAAGGGGGGCAGAGGGGAGGGGGGGGCAGAGGAGGGGGGGGTTTGTTGAAGGTTTGAAGGTTGAGTGCTTCAGGCTTAAGGTGGTTCAAGCTTAGACTCTTCGGCTCGTGTAATGCATCCCGGCCGTTCACACCAAGTTGAGCCTCGAAAACCCGCTGACGAATGTTGCGGGAAAAGGGGAGGGGCGCGGGGGGGGGGGGGCAGAGTTAGGGGGGGGCGGGGGGGGGGGGGGGAGGTAGGGGGGGGCCTGCTGGGAGGGGCTTCAACTGCCTCTGGTCCTGGCGAACCGTCCGCTTGCGGACCCCGGTTTCCTAGGGGGGGTACCCATTTGAGGCAAAAAAAGGGTCCGAAAAATGGTTTTGGTGCCGTTCTCACAACCTTTACACCTCCGGCCCGAGGCCTCGGCGGATTTGAACACATGGTGTTCGATGTGAAATACATACCCCCACCCCCCCCCCCATCGCACCACCTTTTAACAAGAAAAAGATCAATAATTGCGCAAACTACTGGTAGCTTTCGCTAGCTTGAGTTTAGTCTCTGCTTTTGCAGGGGAATCGGCCCAACCCTCAGAGTTGTTTTTGTTGTTTTTCGGTGGGGGGGGGTCACTATTGAACAGTTCACAGGAAAAGGGGGGGGGCCACTCTTGGTTCTATCGATACGACATCTGGGCATATACTTGAGGTTACGAGGGGATCTTGAGATATACATCGTGGTATGAGCGCGCGTTTGTATGTCTTGTTATCTCAAGCGCGAATAGTAAGAGTCTTCATGTTCATGGCAGCGTGCAAGCAAGGTGCGGATCACCCGACAACCTCTACGTCGGCCGCGAGTGCCGTTGCTGCGATTCTGTCATCCCTCCCCTACCGGACCCCACCACGATGGCTACTACGGCTATCACGCAGTTAAAGAAATGATGTAAAACAAAAAAAACTTGTCCAATATTCGGTTGATTTAGGACGTGCAGTTCAGGCTGGTGCCCCACAGAAACTCTACGCCCTAAACCCCATACCTTGAACCCCAAAATGCAAGCCTCAGGACGGTAGCATCATCAGCATCAGCTGGCCCTTTTGCTGGCCCTTTGGGGCCAGCACGAGAGCATCATCAGCATCAGCCGGCCCTTTGCTGGGACTCACGGGGCCAGCACGGGAGCATCATCAACATCAGCTTGCCCTTTTGCTGGGCTTCACGGCACCAGGACGGCAGCATCATCAGCATCAGCTGGCCCTTTTGCTGGCCCTTTAGGGCCAGCACGGGAGCATCATCAGCATCAGCCGGACCTTTGCTGGCACTCACGGGGCCAGCACAGGAGCATCATCAACATCAGCTTGCCCTTTTGCTGGGCTTCACGGCACCAGGACGGCAGCATCATCAGCATCAGCTGGCCCTTTTGCTGGCCCTTTAGGGCCAGCACGGGAGCATCATCAGCATCAGCCGGACCTTTGCTGGCACTCACGGGGCCAGCACAGGAGCATCATCAACATCAGCTTGCCCTTTTGCTGGGCTTCACGGCACCAGGACGGCAGCATCATCAGCATCAGCTGGCCCTTTTGCTGGCCCTTTAGGGCCAGCACGGGAGCATCATCAGCATCAGCCGGACCTTTGCTGGCACTCACGGGGCCAGCACAGGAGCATCATCAACATCAGCTTGCCCTTTTGCTGGGCTTCACGGCACCAGGACGGCAGCATCATCAGCATCAGCTGGCCCTTTTGCTGGCCCTTTAGGGCCAGCACGGGAGCATCGTCAGCATCAGCGGCCCTTTGCTGGGCCCTTTGGGGCCAGCACGGCACCATCATCAGCATCAGCCGGCCTGTGCTGTGACTCACGGGGCCAGCACGAGCATCATCAGCATCAGCTGGCCCTTTTGCTGGCCCTTTGGGGCCAGCACGGGAGCATCATCAGCATCAGCTTGCCCTTGTGCTGGGCTTCACGGCACCAGGACGGTGGCATCATCAACCTTTTGCAGCACGGGAGCATCATCAACATCAGCTTGCCCTTTTGCCGGGCTTCACGGCACCAGGACGGTAGCATCATCAGCATCAGCTGGCCCTTTTGCTGGTCCTTCGGGGCCAGCACGGGAGCGTCATCAACATCTTTTGCCACGGCACCAGGACGGTAGCATCATCAGCATCAGCTGGCCCTTTTGCTGGCCCTTTGGGGCCAGCACGGGAGCATCATCAGCATCAGCCGGCCCTTTGCTGGCCCTTTGGGGCCATCAGCAGCATCAGCTGGCCTTTTGCTGGGTCTGGGGGGGGGGGGGGGGGGTTGGAGTGTTGCGTTCAGTGCTGGGGTCTCGGTTTTACGGTTTAATTTGGGGGTGAGGCCTTCGGGTTTTACTGTTCAGGGCTTGCAGGGTTTGATGTTGAGGTTGTTCAATTATTTTCAGGCGTTGCCTAAGACTTTGTTTTCACAAGCTTCTTGGCTTGGTATTTAAGGTTTGGGATTAGGTTTTATTCGGCTTCGGGGTTCTCGGGCTCCAGAGTTTCAACTTCAAGGCGCTCCACGGGTCCAATACGCAGGTGGCGACTCTTCCCCCCATGCCGCGGACAAAGGTTTGCAGGAAGGCTGTCCGTCGAGCCCTCTCTATTTACTTCTGACACCTGGCAGTTCTGGAAAAATATCGAGTGCGCTGGTGATCGCCGGGGTATGGCCAGAGAACAGATTTTGGTGCCCTCAGTGGGCCATAGTCGGACAGCTCCACTCGGTGATGCAGGCTTTGCGGTCGACACCGAGAAAAGCTCTACCATGGGGCGGGTGTACCGGCACGGAACCATGTACTGCATGAGGGCTTGTAAGGCTTAGGGCATCTAAACGGCCTCCACAAGCATACCAAGGGCTTCAGCAATGGCATCCCAGATATGGGGCCTTTAGGGATTTTAGGTTTTGGGCTGTTCTCAAAGTGCCTGGGCTCACGGAGTTGGCTGTGGATTCCCAGGTAACTCGAATATTCAACCCCAGACTGTGAACCCTAAACTATTAAACGCTGAATCCTACAGGATACCTGGTCGCACCTTTGGAACTGCGGCCAAATTGAGGGTTTCGGGTTGGGCCAAGAGGGCTTCAGGATTTGGGGACCGGTCCTCCAGCCGAAGCCTCCCGAACCCTAAACCTCCTAAGCCCTAGAGCCCAGGTATGCTTCAGTGTCCCATGATCTCCGCGGGATGCTCAAGGAAGCCTCCAGCGCCCGTGCCCCTGCTTTCCGAGGCTTGCAGTGCTCAGGGTTTAGGGTTTAGGGGTGGTTTAGGGTTTCGGGGAAGACCCGAAGCTCAGTTATCACCCAACTCAGGCCGACATCGCAGCAAAAGGCCCTCAGTGCAATACACATGAATGTTTCCGCCAGGCTTTGAGGGGTACTAGAGGTAGGCTGCGGGCTTCTGTGAAGCCTACAGGCCCTTATACAGCGTAAGCCTTCGACCCTGGACTCCCGTCCCAACTTGGGGCCCTATTGTTGTTAGAACTGTCCCCGCGCCGTAAAGAAAGTCCCTCAGCGCAGAAGAGCCATATGAACCCTGAGCTGCAATCCAGCTGTCGTTGTCGAAGGCTGCAGGCCCGAGCCCTAGACCCTCGAGACCCTACCAAACCCTAGAGACGCTGGAGAATCTAGAGACCCTAGAGACACTAGTGACCCTAGTGGCCTATAGTGGCCTAGGAGAAGTTCGACTTCGTGGTGGTTCCTCTGTGGGGAGCTCATGCCGGACCGCTCTGTGCCCTGAAAGGGTTGTAGCGCAGCTGTTGGTTGGCAGTTCTAGAGGGTGGCAAAATAATTGCGGTGGGAAACCATACATACCCAAACCCAAGCATTGGGGATGATCCTAGGGTGTTACGTACACTTTGGTGTCGGGGCTCGGGGTTTTGAGGTGCTTGCAACGTCCGAGGCGTAATCTGAAGACCGACCTTAATGCCCCAAACGGAATCAGGGCCTATGAAGCGAAGCTCGTGGGCTAGAACCCTTTAGCCGCCAGACCCCAAACCCCAAAGCAGACGGAAAAAATACGAATCAGAGACCAGAGAGTCGAATCAGAGACCAGAGGGTCGAATCAGAGGCCAGGCTCGGAATCAGAGACCAGAAAGGCAGAATCAGAGACCAGATGCCAGAATCACCCCCCTCAGGATCAGAGACCAGACAGGGCCGAATCAGAGACCAGGCAAGGCCGAATCAGAGACCAGGCAGGGCTGAATCAGAGACCAGACAGGGTGGCTGCCGAAACCAAGGGTTTATCAAGAGAAAGCAAAGGGTTCATTGTTGTAACCACTGGTTTATTTGCCAAGACAATGCCCGCATCGTGGGTTTGGAAGGGATTCGTTTGAAGCAGGCTTGCCCGAGGTAAAAAAAGGGTTTGGAACGGATTCTTTTGAAGCAGGCCTGTCCGAGTAAAAACAAACGGCACAAGCCCGAGGAGAAAAAAAGAAAGAAGCGGGGGGGTTGGGGGGGGCGCAGCCCCCCCCCATTTGGCAAGACAATGTCCGCATCGTGGGTTTGGAATAGATTCGTTTGAAGCAGGCTTGCCCGAGGAAATAGAAAAGCGGGGGGGTTGGGGGGGGGCGCAGCCCCCCCCCATTTGCCAAGACAATGCCTGCATCGTGGGTTTGGAAGGGATTCGTTTGAAGCAGGCCTGCCCGAGGAAAATAGACAAGCGGGGGGGTTCGGGGGGGCGCAGCCCCCCCCCCATTTGCAAACACAATGCACGCATCATGGGCTTGAAGCGATTCGTTTGAAGCAGGCTTGCCCGAGCCCCCCCATTTGCCAAGACAATGCCCGCATCGTGGGTTTGGAAGGGATTCGTTCCAAGCAGGCTTGCCCGAGTAAAAAATGGGTTTGGAACGGATTCATAATGAAGCAGGCCTGCCCGAGTAAAAACAAACGGCACGAGGCCGAGCAAAATCCCCCCCCCCCATATGCAAACACAATGCACGCATCATGGGTTTGGAAGCGATTCGTTTGAAGCAGGCTTGCCCGAGTATAAAATACAAGCGGGGGGGTTGGGGGGGGCGCAGCCCCCCCCATTTGCCAAGACAATGCCCGCATCGTGGGTTTGGAAGGGATTCGTTTGAAGCAGGCTTGCCCGAGGTAAAAAAAAGGGTTTGGAACGGATTCTTTTGAAGCAGGCCTGTCCGAGTAAAAACAAACGGCACAAGCCCGAGGAGAAAAAATAAAAAAAAAAGCGGGGGGGTTGGGGGGGGCGCAGCCCCCCCCCATTTGGCAAGACAATGTCCGCATCGTGGGTTTGGAATAGATTCGTTTGAAGCAGGCTTGCCCGAGGAAAATAGAAAAGCGGGGGGGTTGGGGGGGGCGCAGCCCCCCCCCATTTGCCAAGACAATGTTTGCATCGTGGGTTTGGAAGGGATTCGTTTGAAGCAGGCCTGCCCGAGGAAAATAGACAAGCGGGGGGGTTCGGGGGGGCGCAGCCCCCCCCCCCATTTGCAAACACAATGCACGCATCATGGGTTTGAAGCGATTCGTTTGAAGCAGGCTTGCCCCCATTTGCCAAGACAATGCCCGCATCGTGGGTTTGGAAGGGATTCGTTCGAAGCAGGCTTGCCCGAGTAAAAAATGGGTTTGAAAGGGATCCTTTTGAAGCAGGCCTGCCCCAGTAAAAACAAACGGCACGAGCCCGAGGAAAATCCCCCCCCCCATTTGCAAACACAATGCACGCATCATGGGTTTGGAAGCGATTCGTTTGAAGCAGGCTTGCCCGAGCATAAAATACAAGCGGGCGGGTTGGGGGGGGCGCAGCCCCCCCCATTTGCCAAGACAATGCCCGCATCGTGGGTTTGGAAGGGATTCGTTTGAAGCAGGCTTGCCCGAGTAAAAAATGGGTTTGGAACGGATTCTTTTGAAGCAGGCCTGTCCGAGTAAAAACAAACGGCACAAGCCCAAGGAGAAAAACAAAAAAACGGGGGGGTTGGGGGGGGCGCAGCCCCCCCCCATTTGGCCAGACAATGTCCGCATCGTGGGTTTGGTACCTCCCAAACTTTGGGTTGGGTTGGTCGGGTTGGTTGGGTTGGTCGGGTCGATCGGATTGGTCGGGGCGGTCGGGCGGGTCGGGTCCGGTTGGGTTGGTCGGGTTGGTCGGGTCCCTTTGCCCACTTCTGAGGGTCCCTCGCTGCTTGAATTGGGTTGGTCGGGTTGGTTGGGTTGGTCGGGTCGATCGGATTGGTCGGGGCGGTCGGGCGGGTCGGGTCCGGTTGGGTTGGTCGGGTTGGTCGGGTCCCTTCGTCCATTTCTGAGGGTCCCTGGCTGCTTGAATTGGGTCGGGTTGGTTGGGTTGGTCGGTTCGATCGGATTGGTCAGGGCGGTCGGGCGGGTCAGGTCCGGTTGGGTTGGTCGGGTGGGTCGGGTGGGTTGCTTGGTCAAGGGGTCAGGGGCCGGTGGGGTGGGTCGGGTCGGCTTGTTGCTGCGCCACAGGACGGTGCCGATAGCATTCTGCCACGAGGGTACGTCATGGTGGCTGAATGCAATGGTCTACTCTTTCAGTCGCTGCAGGGTCCCTGGCTGCTTGGGCTGGGTGGGTCGGGTTGGTTGGGTTGGTCGGGTCGATCGGATTGGTCGGGGCGGTCGAGCGGGTCGGATCCGGTTGGGTTGGTCGGGTTGGTCGGGTGGGTTGCTTGGTCGGGGGTCAGGGGCCGGTGGGGTGGGTCGGGTCGTCTTGTTACTGCGCCACAGGACCGTGCCGACAGCATTCTGCCACAAGGGTGCGTCATGGTGACTGAATGCAATGGTCTACTCTTTCGGTCGCCTCGCCCACTTGTGAGGGTCCCTGGCTGCTTGGGTTGGGTTGGTCGGGTTATTGGGTTCGTCGGGCCGATCGGATTGGTCGAGGCGGTCAGGCGGTTGGGTTGGTCGGGCTGGTCGGGTGGGTTGCTTGGTCGGGGGTCAGGGGTCAGTGGGGCGGGTCGGGTCGGCTGGAGTCTGTACTCGCGAGCCTGGTCTCTGAATCCGATGTCTGGTCTCGGAATCTGGGAGCTTGGTCTTTGAATCTGGTCTCCTGCTGGTCTCTGATTCCCCCCTGCTGGTCTCTGATTCGGCCCTGCTGGTCTCGGAATCTGTTCCCCTGATTCGGCCTTCACCCAAAGCAGACCCCTAGAACCGACTTGGAGGTTCACGGGTACAAAGAAGAAGGTCAACTTTTTCCACTTAAAAACCCCCAGTTTTTATGTCCCCCGAAGCCTAAAGCTTGTCTTATACCTAGTACTAGCTTTATAGGCCTAACCCCGCAACCTGACACCCCAAAGCAGCCGTTGGACCAGGTTCAAGCAGTCCTCAGCGGATCAAGCGGTACCCTCCGAGGGGAGGCAGGGGCCCGGGTTGGCAGTGGTCTAGAGTCTAATTCTACTGCCCCTGAGCCCCCCCCTTGTCCTTACAAACTGCCGAGATACCAGCTGCAGCCTTCCACAGTGTCTGATCTGGCGCTCGCCCAGCGCTGAGGTTTTGGGGTGAATTTAAAGGGCCTAAGACCTGAATATGTATACACATATACATATATCTGTATGTACACACATCTACTATTATTGTGTTTTATATTTTGCATAAGAGCTTTGGGGTTCAAGTTTTAGTGAAGTCTTCGCCAGAGCTCTGCTTGGATAATGCGCGCCCCTAGTTAAGAGCAAAAACATCCCCCCACCCCCCACCCCCGCCTACGCAACACCAATTTGTGTTTCTGTTTTTTTAAAGGGATTAAATATTTTTCGTAGGGGCCGGGGCAATTATTCCTCTTTTGCAGGCGTCCCGCATCGCAATCCCCAAAAATCTTCCTAAGAACCTGAAACCCTAAATCGCCCAAAACCCTAAACCGCCTAAACCCGATTAGGGAGGAACCGAGCAGGGTCGGAGTGGAAGGGCTGTAAGGGCGTTTATGAGAAAGTCATGGTCTGTTGGGTGTTTACCGGGCCGTTCTTGACTCTAGGCTTCAGGGCTTAAGGGCTTCAAAGGGCATCCGAGGAACTTGAAAGCCTTCCTTTTCCTCCCCAATACCGAAACCCTGGAACCCCCTACGCCCCACAAGCAACTGCTTTAATTGTAGCACTTCTAGGGTCTTCACGGGCTGGCACGTGGGGTTTAGGGCTCAAGGATGTTGTGCGCCCCCCTGAAGCCTTTCAATCCGAGGTTCATGGGTGCTTGACAAGTAGGGCTAAAGTGCGGTAGTCGGTAGTCTAGATGCCAGGTTACTTCTAGCCCCAGTTACAACTTCTCATGAAGTTCCAAGCAAGGTTAGGGCTTGTAAGACGATCACAGCATTCGCCCCCTACCTGTAGGGGAGCGCTAGGGAAATCTCTCAGAGGCTGGGGGCCCAAGATACGGCTCTGGTGGGTAGCTTCCCCCATGTTCCTTTCGTAGAGTCCTTCTATACCAGCACCCTCGTATAGCCCTGGGCCTGTCCTGAAGTGGCTTTGATTTGCGGTTTCGGTGATCCCGAGACGGTTTGGGGCAGCGGCCGAGGATAGCAAGACGTGGAGCTCGGCCGTGGCCGTCTCCCAAGAGATGCGATGGCCTTCACGCGTTTAATCTCCGTGGTGATGACCACGTCATCACATGCCCTAAACCCTTAACCCGAACTACGTGCCAATTTGTTTGCTTGTTTTGTTTGTTTTGTTTTGTTTTGTTTGTTTTGTTTTGTTTCGTTTTGTTTCGTTTTGTTATGTTTTTGCATGTTTGTTGGTTGTGGTCTTTTGTGTTGCATGTTTCCGGAATGAGCCCATTCTGCCTTCGAGCCCCAACCCATGAACTGTCTGAGCCCTGGGTGGGAGTTTTCCAATTAAGGACCCCCTTTACACTCCCACCACAACAGGCTAGGACTCCTCCCTTAAAAGGGAGTTGTGATGTTCGGAACCCCCCCCCATCTCCCCATACAAGCATCGTCGCCAAGCCGGAGCCTCCCATCTCGGCGCTCAGATCGGCCAGCTGTCAAGCTGGCTCCCAATGTCGGCCTCCATGTCGCCGCCTTCTCAGCCGCCTCGGGTTGGGGGTTCCGGGCCTCCATTGTTTCTTGCTGGATTCGGGAGCTCAAGGCCAGCGAAAGCTGCAAGTGGAGGTCAAGCAGGGTGAAAGAATGTTTCAGGAAGGTTTTCCAACCGTTAGAAGCCTTCGAGAGCCTGAGCCCTACCTGATTCCTTTTCAATTGTTGTTGTTCATTCTCTGGGTCCATTGTTGGGATAGCCGGAACGCGAATGCGATCGGCCCATCAATTACTATCATCAGGGAACTGGATGATACCTCCAGAAAGCCAGAGCTTTTAGAACATAAGCATGGCCAGGAGCTTCCGGAACAGATGCATTACGTTGCATGGCTTTCTTATGACATGCTTCTCGCCGGGCTTAGTGTTTCGTAGGATACCCAGGGTTGAGAGCTTAAAGTGCCAGTGGTCAAAGCGCCTTTGCAGTGGTGCCTCGCAGGAAGCCCACCTCGAACCACCCAGTCCCGTGGCCAACCTGAGAACCCCGAACCCTGGACCCCCCGAACCCTAATCCATACCTACTACTACGACGAGTACTACTACGACGACTACGACGACGACGACTACTGCTGCTGCTGCTGCTACTGCTACTATTACTACTACTACTACTACTACTACTACTACTACTACTACTACTACTACTACTACTACTACTACTACTACTACTACTACTACTACTACTACTACTACTACTACTACTACTACTACTACTACTACTACTACTACTACTACTACTACTACTACTACTACTACTACTACTACTACTACTACTACTACTACTACTACTACTATACTACTACTACTACTACTACTACTACTACTACTACTACTACTACTACTACTACTACTACTACTACTACTACTACTACTACTACTACTACTACTACTACTACTACTACTACTACTACTACTACTACTACTACTACTACTACTACTACTACTACTCCTACTATACTACTACTACTACTACTACTACTACTACTACTACTACTACTACTACTACTACTACTACTACTACTACTACTACTACTACTACTACTACTAGTACTAGTACTAGTACTAGTACTAGTACTAGTACTAGTACTTGTACTAGTACTAGTGCTACTACTGCTACTACTGCTACTACTACTTAGTATTGAACCACGACACCTAACAAAGCGAAGCGACAAAAGAGCAGTTTTCCATGCACGTGGCTGGTCGGGGCCATCAGTTGAGTTTGCCTGTCAACTTTTGCCGTGGGAGAGTCTGCTTACGGAGCAAGCCAGGGTTCATGTAGGCCTGAAATTCAGGTTCAGGCCTTGAGCCCGGGATGACGATGCTTGAGCCCTCCCAGGATCCTCTGCCCGAAATTCTGGAGCCACCTGTTTAGTACCTGTTTCAGCCCAGGTCGGGCCAGAGAGAATTTTGCCGAGACGCTTTAGAGCAGGACCTGTGCAGTGCCTAGGGCAACAGGCAACGGGCCGAGTAAGCAAATGCCCTGGTGTACAAAAAAGGCCACTACTAAGTGATGCCGAAGAGCAAGCTCTTTTTAGGATTCATGCGACTCATGTTTGAAGCTTATGGGGCTTCGGGGTAAACAGCTCGAAACGCCAAACTCGATCAGGAGCTGTCTTGGGCTTCTCACCTGGGCGTCTACGGCCGCTCGGCCCATGTTCAGTCCAATGATCGGGTTTGGGATTCTAAAACCCGAAACCAGTTGGTGGCGTCGAAAGACCCTGAAGCGACGCAGACCATAAAGTTGCGGCGCAATGCACCTGCAAGAACTCCCGAGGCCCGGCCCCTTACCATCCGGTCCGGCACTGTACGTTTTAAGAGCCATAACACTCCTGTCTAGACCAGCTCTTCCTCTTCTTCCATGCAAAGTCTATGGGCTATAGGTGCGCATGCTGAACGTTGGACAAGTCTAATGACTATAGATATGCACATATATACTATGTATACATATACACACATACATCTCTCTCTCTCTCTCTCTGTTTGCCAATGTTTTCTCGTTTGTTTGCTTGCACCATGTGGCAGCTTCCGGGTAGGCTCGACCATGATGAAGGAGTTGTTAGGGTAGTAAAGTTGCTGTTGTAGCTTCTCCCAAGCCGCCTGCAGAGCAGGAGGCCGAATCGTCACCGGGCCTTACGTACTAGAGCTTGAAAAGCATCCGCATGAAGACTACATCAGTAGAAACAGTTGAAAACGATTCGTCCAACGGCGGGTTAAGGTTGACAATGCTGTAGAGGAGTTGTCTGGAGCAGGCGTTAGTTCAAGACAAGTATTGTCTGCGCATCATCTCCTGCGGTGCCTATTGGCGGTTCCCTTCTGCTGGCTAAACCCGAAACTCCAAACCTTAACCTTTTAAGCCGCAAGCCTTACACTCCTTAAACTTCAGCGTTGGATTGCCAGGCATCGTGCTGCCCTCCCCTCCAGAAAGCTGCGAGTTCTACGCGGCAGCGCCCGACCCTCGAAAAGCCCAGTATATGTTCTGAAGACATGCAGAACACAGATTTTGTCTCCTCGTTAGGGTTTATAGGCTTTAGGGTTGCCTAGGGTCATTTAGGGTTTTTAGGGTTATATAGGGTTATTGAGGGTTATTTAGGGTTGGTTGTTTGCAGCCGGCCTCAGTGATGGATCTAAGCCCTAAACCTTCAGACTGAGGCAAGCGGAGATTCTAGCCCCGCCCCTCCCGTCCGCCCCCGATTCCACCTCAACCGCGGAGCACTCCGCTGTGTTAATGCAGGAGTCTTGAATAGCCTGGATAATTCAGTTCGTATCATTGTCCGCTTACAATCCCCATTGTAAATTGTAACTCCCTAACTAAGCCCATGATTATTTCCTAAAGTTCGAGAGCCGACAACCCTTAACCCCAAATGCTAAACGCCAGACCCTAAGCTCGTGGGAAACGTTGGCAACACCTGAAATGGCGATTTTTTCCGAAAAACCTCAAACGCAATTCCGCAACTCCACTAAGACTCTGGGCCATAAGCCAACCGATGCCGTAAATCCGATAGCCCTGAACCTTCCACTCTCAGCGAAACGCCTGAACTGCAATTATCTTGCTCGTTGTTCGGGTTCCTCATTGACATCCGCGAGTGCCTAAAAGCATCCCCAGCCAGGCTTAGCCGGATCATGCTGAATGGCTGGCGGCTCAGACAAGGGGACTTACAAGAGAGAGCCCAAGACCTCAAATAAACGGACGGTGCCTTACCATAAACATGCAAGGTTTGTAGGGTTCGGCCTAAATCCTAAACCCAAGCCCAATTAGCCCTGAACCCTACAACCCTGAGTTCACAGGTTGGGATGGCGTGGGCCAACCTGACACACCTATGGGCAATGAGGGTCCTGTCTCTGAAAAATGCTCGGGGTTGGTTGGGAGGTTCTTCACTTTGTCTCTGCAGGTATTTGCACCACGCAGCTCATGGTCAACATTCCACTTCTCATCGGCGAGGCGGGGCGGTTCGGATTTAGTCTCCAGAACAAGCAAACTGGAACCCCCCGAACCCTACACACATATCTATATCCCGCCGCCGTGGACTAGTCGACAGGCCTATTTTGGGAGGTTTTAGAAAAGCGTGATTTCGTAAGTCGTTTTTGCTAAACGTTGGGTTTTTGCAAGATTTTCGGGTCGTTTTGTTGTTGGGGCCATGAG
Source organism: Symbiodinium natans (assembly GCA_905221605.1). NCBI lineage: Eukaryota > Dinophyceae > Suessiales > Symbiodiniaceae > Symbiodinium > Symbiodinium natans. The sequence continues at coordinate 137,329 of CAJNDS010002683.1, read as the reverse complement.
CGCTCTGGGACTTTTCCGTTGCTGTGTGTGCAGTCGTGGCGCGAGTCTCACAGCTTTGCTGTGTGCACGCGCGGCAAACACTGTAATTTGCGATGTTTTCATGCATTTCTGCCAAGACAGCCTCTGCAGCTGTGTCTTTGGAGGCTTGCATTTCCGAAAACGCATTTGCCAAATTTCAGGACTTTGACGGTTTTTGTGGGACGTGTGTTCGGCATGGTCGCGAAAGGCTGGACGCTTGTGACAGATTTTCTTCTTCCACATCCTTGTGCAGTATGTTGTACAAAGAGGCGAAAACGCTGCAAATACCAGTGTTTTGGGCATGCATGCAATATGAATGACGTTCTTATCCCCCCCCCCCCCCCCCCCCCCCCCACCCCCCAAGAAAAGTAGCAGAAACCAGGTACGGTTACACCGCCGAATCCATAGATATGTCTATATATATGTATATGTATAACATGTATACGTTATACTGTATGGAATTATATTAACTAGAACCTCCCCAATTGTCGACCCCTGCCCCCCTCATTAAGAGATTCCGCCCAACAAGTCCTTGGGGCCTTCTGGCCGTTGCAAGCAGAACACACCGAGGCTCAATCTCTGAGGGAAAAAGGTGAAGTTTTAAAGAACCCTTGAAAGGACTATGTGTTTAGGGGCACCTAGTTGAACCTGGTTCGCAAAGTCGGCTCAAAGATCGAGCTCGGCCATTTGCAACGTTCCTTGTTGTCCCAAAAGCTGCCACACGCCGAAAACTGCATCCGGTGAGGATGTCCTTCGCAAGTGAGCTCGAGCTGTCGGTTTGCATGGGGTGTCCAGGAAAAAATATAATTCCGTCCTGAGGCCGGCGTACATGACTTTAGCTGCACGGTGCTCTTGCCAGGCAGATGGCTGGACGTCGTGGAACGCCTTGCGCTTGCTGTGTGACCAGAACCCGCGGTTGCAGGACGGAGTCGTACCATCATCGCCAGAATGGGCATCTGGTGGTAGTTAGCTGACATCTATAGTCATTTATGGAGGTTATGAAAACCCTAGTTAAACCGAAGAGGCCGGAGGCCAAGGGGTTTTTGCCCAGGTGCCCAGGATGCACCCAAATGCAAGATGTCAAGCGGGATGCCTCCATTATCAACGTGTCTAGGTGTACTACATATCGTGTAGTCTGTCTAATACTTCTATGCAAATAAAATAAACAGACATAAATTTACACAGAACTCACAACCCTAAGGCTTTAAGCCCTTTTGACATGTCTTGGGGGCTTCAGGGCTTCTGGATGTTGCGCAGGTCTGCTTGGAGCTCACCGCGGACCTCCCGGAGACGGACCAGGCGCCTTGGGGAGGAGGGAGAAGGTAGCAGCACCAGGTACTGTTGTTTGGTGCTTGGTGTTCATTTTCCAGCGGCCTTGGCTTTGACTACTGGATTTACTGGATTGTGGGGCTTGATGGCAGGACTCTGTTTGTGAGTCTTCTGGTGTCGAACACCCATGCCTTCAAGGTCCAGCAATCCCGTCTTGTCTTACCACCACTGTGTTGGGGCAGGCCTCGGGTAGTCCACAAATTGTGCTTTGGGCTTAGATCATTTCGCAACGGGGTAATTACCTTGTTGGCAACCTTGTTTGGCAGGCTGTTACAGAGCAGCATACGGTTCAGAACCCCAGAGTCCCCAGACCCTTCTCGAAAGGAGCTGATGCGCTGGCTGGCGGAGCCAGGTGCGGTCTCTGCGAGTGGTAGAGGTTCTGTAGACGTCTACTAAGTGCCTATATAAGCGTCCAGTTTGGGGTTTGCGGCTTGGGGATTAGGATTTAGGGGGAGGCCTTGTCGTCAGCATCACTTTTGCTTTTGTTGCTCCCTGCTGCTTGGTGAATTCTGGTGGCGTTTTTTGCTTGAGGCGGGTTGGCGCAGACAGTTCCGCATAGTATTTCAAGCCCAGAGCATGCCGCGTGCTACATTGCCCCCCGCTATCTCTTGGTTTTTGGGGGGGGGCGTCCCCTAATAGGATTTCCTAAAAAGTATGTGGTTTTGAAGACGTGGGGGGGGGGCCAAGAAATAGGAAAAAACACTAGCCCATGTTCCTAGAGTTTCATAATCTACCTCGTTCTCCACATTTTGATTTCTCCTTCTCTTTGAAGCAATATGAAGCGATCTTGCTGCTGATAGAACATGCAGTGAAGTGGTCAACTCGCTTCGCCAGGGGCTGGCGTTTCTGTTGTCAGGTGTATGCTGAAGTCATGTCGTGCTTCAGCACTACAGCCCATGACATGACTCACAGCTTCTGCGTGTACTGGCGGGCACTCCCATGACCCCCAGCCTCTTCGTGCGCGGGGGAGGAACCTGGAGAGGACACCAGAGGACGCCCGAGGTCCCCCGACATAAGCACCGGGTTTAGGATGGAAGAGGGGGGGGGAGGCATTGGAAACACTGTACTGGTGGGCACTTCCATGACCTACCCCCCCAACTTCTTCCTATTTCGGGGCGCGGGGAAGGACCCTTGGACCTTTCTGGGGAAGCCTGGGTAGAGGACACTCTTGCACACTACAGGACCCCGAGACAGCCAGCCCAGCCCACGTTAGCACCGGGTTTAGGATGGAAGAGGGGGGGGAGGCATTGGAAACACTGTACTGGTGGGCACTTCCATGACCTACCCCCCCCAACTTCTTCCTATTTCGGGGTGTGGGGAAGGACCCTTGGACCTTTCTGGGGAAGCCTGGGTAGAGGACACTATTGCACACTACAGGACCCCGAGACAGCCAGCCCAGCCCACGTTAGCACCGGGTTTAGGATGGAAAAGGGGGGGGGAGGCGTTGGAAACACTGTACTGGTGGGCACTTCCATGACCTACCCCCCCCCAACTTCTTCCTATTTCGGGGGTCACGGGGGAGGACCGTGGACCCTTCTGAGGAAGCCTGGACACTGGCGACAGCCCCCGACGCAGCCGCATCAGCACCGGGTTTAGGATGGAAGATGGGGGGGAGGCATGGGAGATGCTGTGCTGGTGGGTACTTCCATGACCTACCCCAATCCAGTTTCTTCCTATTTCAGGAGGACCCTGGACCCTTCTGTCTTTCGGGTTGTTGTTTAACAATCTTAGAAACCCAGAGCAACGACGGGCAGAGCATCGCATATCACCGTATTGGGACGTGGGGGGGGGCCCCCCACGTCCAGACCGGCAAGGTGTATTAGGATATTTTCCTATTACCACCCCCCCCCACGCCCCCCCCCAGATAACCTGGGGCAATCGTGCTACCTTTCTATCCCTTCTATCCTTCTGCCGCCCTGAAGCAATATTGTAGAAGCCTAAAATCAAAAGCCCAAATCTGAACGGGCAGTCCTGTAAATTCGCGCAATGACCAAATCTAGGCGGTCAGTTCCCGACTGCGTAAGACCAAGACGCTAAGACACCTAAGCCCGGCCAAAAGGTTTCCAGCACTTTGATGCGAAGGAAGTTCTATAGGTGTTGATCTCTGCGGTAGCCTTTGCTGTACCCTGAGTGGTGGCACGTTACCGCGACCCGAACTCAATGCCCCTGAAGCCATAGAGACCATGGTGACCGCAGTTCGCTCGGTGATCGTCCCCGCTGACGTGTTCCTGACCAACAAGAAGGGATTTCCGGCGGGCCTCCAGGGTTTAAGGCTTTGTCAGGCTCAGGGTCTACAGTGCTTGAGAATTGAGGGTTTCGGGTTGAGGGGTTCCGAGCAGATTTCGGATTAGGCCTTTGGCGTCGGAGCCTAGGGAGATCGGGCTTGGGGAGGGCTTAGGATGTGGGATTTAAGGGTTTGTAAGGTGTAGGGGTAAGGGGGTTTGTTGCGAACGTGGCCGCGGGCAGCCAAGAACAAAAAGAAGGTTTCAAGCTCAAGAAGCCTCATAATCGTCCCGAAGGAAATCTGTAACCTGTAGTTTGTTGAATCTCTTTAAGCTGGAAGAGCGGGTGTGGGATCCATGGCCTCAGCTCTGAGCCCTAGACGCGCTTGCAGAGAGCTGCCTGGGTAAGCTTGTTTGGAGCTGAGAGAGCTTTGTGGCACCCGCAGCAAAGTCAACGCACGTGTACGTGAACCATGCCAGGTGCTGTCAAAGCGCCACAAGGAGTTCCTGATGCAGCTTTTCAGGAGAGCTTGGCCGAAGTTACCCTGATACTTGTGGCCATGTGTCTTTGGCGGTTTACAAATTAAAGAGGTGAGCATCTTTACCCCGCAGTCTAAGCCCGGAAGCCCTGAGCTGAGCTTCCAGGCCGAAACCCCTCAATGGGCACCCCCTCTGCCTGATAGGGGGGGGGGGATCTGAGGGTTTGGCGGTTTCGGCTTGGGTGTCCGGATCTGGAGTTTTAGGTGTTGGAGTTCTGGGGAGCCTCGGGCTAATGGGGCTTTTCCTAGGCCGCATAGGGTCATCAAGGATGGCTTGGGTTGAGAAAGTTTCAGGGCCCCGAACCCCAAATGTGTCTTTCAGGGTAACTCTTCACGAGATTATACATATGGCACACCATTCCTGTGTTTTCCTGCTTAGAACCAGCAAGTAAGCCCTGCGCCTGCTCCACGCGCAGGAACAAGGTGCAGGTGATTCTGTCCGGCCTCCCTGAGGGCACTGCGGCCGAACAAGAGACCGAGAAGCTTCTCGGGCGAAGCAATTGTTTGGGGTTTGTCGGGCGCGGGCTTCATGATTTTAGGGGTTGAAGGTTCGGGTTTTAGAGTGTCGTGGGTTAAGTGCTGGGGTGTCAAGGGGCTACTGCCTTACCCACTCGCGTCTGCCTAAAGCCTCAGAGCTTTGGTGGCAAGTTCTTGACATAGACCACAAGGCACCTCTTCAGGTGACGTTGGCTTTTTTGCGTGGCGTGAGGGGTCTCTTGATCCTGTGGTTCGGTTCAGGCCCTCCCTCAACCCCGACAATTTCGGGTGTGTTTTCAAGATGGGGTTGACAGGGTGTAGCCTTGGAACCCAGCCACTGGAGCGCCTGTCTGTCAAGTGGAACTCTGAGAAAATTCTAAGCCTCTTGCAGGGAGATGAAAGAGGTTTCTGGGTTTAACGGTTTAACGCGCACACCTCCCAACAAGGCCTAAACGCTCCTGCTGCTACTTGACACCGGAGTCGCCCCCTAAACCCCCAAACCCTAAACGGAGCGGCCTATCCAGGTACCTGCACTACATCGCCAGGCTTTTCCAATCCCGGCCGGCACCCACTGCTCAGGCACCGCAGCTCAAAGGGCCTGTTTTGGACCTGGGGATGTGGGCTCACAGATTCGTTTCAAAAATTTCCAAAGGTCTTGCTGCCAGTCTCGTTTCAGGGCTTTCAAACGGTGTTCAAGCTGTATTCAACTCTTTCTTGGTGGGTCTTGTGACAGCTGGGCACATCTCTCGTTTACTTCCCTGCAGCTCCCCTACTGGGCGGCTGGGAAACTTCAGGAGAGAAGACTGCCAAGGGAGCCTTTGCGCAACGCTTCGCGTGAGGAATCATGCTAAGCGTGTAGGTTGGCTCTCCCCAGCATCCTCAGATGCTCAGGTGTCGGCATGCCTGCAAACAGTGCATACACCTTATGCTCGCTTCCCTGCAAGGCATTTCATTGCGCTTTGGCCGTAGCTTCTGGAAGGCGTGCAGTGTTAGGTAATATGTTCTCGGATGGCAGGGCACCACCATGGACTCTGGACTATGCGGGCTTCGACATCCGTGAAAGCAAGAAACCCTGAAAGGATCCACAAACCAGCTACCCAATCCGTCGACGTGTGTCGCCATGGGGAGAATGAGCAGATTGTTACTCGCCTGGTGTGGCGCTGCTTTCGCTGAGATGTTTGTCGTTGAGGAGAAGTTTGCCGGCGGCGGTTGCAGCACAGGGCTCTATGCCATGGGTACCTTGGCTGCTTTTCAGTGTCTTCGAGCCTTTCGTACACCTGCAAGCATCGCTTAACCCTAAACCCTGAATCCTGCACCCTCTCCCCTGAACCATATATCCCCAAGCCCCTCGTAGGTATATACATAGAGCAGCGATCAAGGCCTTGTACAGCCAGTCGGCGTCTGCGTGGCAAATGGAGAGAACCAAGCAACTAAACTGGAGCTTGTGGACAACAACACGCGGTTTCAGTACAGCATGTACAGGAACGGCTATATCAATTGCAGTGGTCCCGCTCTCTTCTCTTCAACAGAGGAGATGGATAGATGCCACGGTGCAGGGGACCAGTATAGCAGGTTCACGCTGGAGACTTGGGATAGTGCAACTACGACCATCTACTCGGCTGCAAGTTGTAACGATACAGAGATCTTCCGCGAGAGCCATTTCATGATCGGGCGCTGCATGATACTAGGCACTGGCAGCAGGAAGTACCTCTGCAATGCCACGGTGGGGATGCTGGAGCTCTACAACTACTCCGAGCCTGACTGCACGGGAAGAGCAGATATCGTCGAGCTTCCGCCACTGAGCCGCTGCACCGCCTCGATGATAACCCAAGCCAGCAGCTGCGGTACCAATAAGGCGCTGCTCGGCAAGACTGGCACGAGAGGCCTCCACGCGTATCTGATCTCAGGCCTTGGGCTGCTGTGGCTACATTGGCTACATCGTGGCATGTGCGTGAAATGAGCAGAGAGAAGCTGTGTGCTTTGCTGCCGAGCTTACTGTTTCACCGGTAACATGTTCTCGGTTCAGGCATAGGGGTTTCAGCCCACAGTTGCAATCAAAGTATTGCCGGCCGCCTGCTGATGCATGCAAAACTTCGGCCGCTTGCACCCTGCATCCGATTTCGGACAGCAATAGGAAGGAAGGAGGGAAGGAAGGAAGGAAGAGGGAGGAAGAGGGAGGAAGAGGGAGGAAGAGGGAGGAAGAGAAAGGAAGAGGGAGGAAGAGGGAGGTACCGTAAACCCTGAACCGTGCTGGCCAGGAGCAGTTTGAGCACCAGCAGGGGCCTCAGATTGTGGCTGCTCGTGGCTTTATTTAGGATCGAGGGCTCGTCCGCTCCGGAAACGCTAGCAGAAATCCTTGGAATCCTAAGCAAACTAAGTTTAAAAAAGAGATTGTTTCAACACGCGCAGGGCCACAACACGCAACAACACGCAGACCCTCGATTACGCAGGAGGAATGCGTTTTCCAGGCTCACAAAACTGCTCTTGCTTGGGAGAGGAATGCGTTTTCGAGGCGGCTGCAAGCGCATCTTGCTTGCGGTTGGGAGGCATTTCAATCTGGAAACGATCCATAGTGCATGCGTCGGAGGGAATGCGCTCAGAAGGTCAAGTTTTGCTCGCACCGGGAAGGAAGGGGGCGGGAGGGAATGCGTTTAGCAGGCCATTCAAACTTGAAACGCGGGAAGGTAGGGGGGGGGGGGGGGGGGCGGGGGTGGAATGCATTCTCCAGGCCTTCCACAACCTGTTAACCGGACCCCCAGTCAACACGAGCAACGGGCGTTAACACGCAAGCATCCAACACACGTGTGTGTTTAGAACTTAGTAAGCAATCCCAGTAGCCAGCACCCTAAGAGGACCCTGACATAGAGATTGAAAAGAACACACACACAGAGACCGAATGCAACCTACCACAACCCTTAACCCAAGGAAGCCTGCAAGCCCTGAAGCCCACAAAGCCCTGAAGCCTACTAAGCCGGTTCGCAATGCAGAGGCTTTCTCTGTTTACTCGAGGGTTTCAGCATAAAGGGCCCTTCAGGCTGAAAGACAAGCAACGAGGCTTTCAGGGCTGTAGGGTGTTTGACGTTTCGTTTCTGTGTTCCTTTCTGATTTGGTGGTCTCTCTGGGGCTTGAGCGAGGCTTACCCTTTCAGGATGCGGGCTGCGGGGGTTGGGGTTTTAGAGTTGGGTTGGCCGCGGGGGGCTTACAAAGTGGAAAAGCTTTGGCGTCGACACCATGCGTACGAATCCTACAATACCAGAATGTGAGAGGCAGAAGTAGCTTGCTGACCACATGCATTTCAGGATATATTATGAGGGCCTTTCAGGTCCACGAGCATACGTTCACGGATGGTGGCGTCAAATCTGTGTTCGTTGTGAATTGAACCACTCATTTTGTCGGCAATCACCGCGACTGCAGGTACTACGACTTCTTGCAGGCTCCACTCCAGCCTCTGCAGGACAATCTCGAGTCTCAAACGACACGCCCTCAGCCGGCAGTGGGTACCTGTTGGGTGGGGAGTCATGAGTCATGGCCCCTTCCCCGCCCTGACCGGCCTGCACCCTTAGAAGCATAGCCCGATGTCAAGACAGTACAGCCTTGCTGTGTGGTACTTCTTCCTAGTTGAGGAAGGAGTCTGCTCATATCTGTTCATTCCTTGTGTAGGGTACCGAAATATCCCCAAAGGTCAATCTTTAGCTCCCCTAGGAGCCGTTTCTGCTACCTTGCTGAAAGCTCCTCGTACAGGGGTCTTTCAAGACACTGAATCTCGAAACCCTCGAGACCCAGGACCCTAAACGCTACTGGGATTATTAGTGCTCTAAGAAGGTTGTAGTGTGTTGTAGTAGGGCTTGCCTTACCTCATCATAAGTACCCTTGACACCGCAGCCTAAATTCAGGGTTGGCCCGCAATAGTCAACCCTAAATGCAAGAGCCAGGTATGAGACGTTCGAGAAGGATCCTGTTAAGCGCAGACCCCAGAGAGAAATGGTCATCTTGCTTTTTGGCAGGGGCCTGGCCGTCCCAACTGCTGATCGTGTCAGGGCTCAGGGTTTGGAATTTTAGGCAGCCCTTTTTTCGTGTCCATTGGGCCAAGTCGCAGGGGAGCTCGAAGCCGCGACTTGCTTCCCAAGCCCCTCCACCCAACTAGCATCCAAGGTACGTTCAGTACGAGGAGGCTGCGTACAGATGCATCCAGGAGTCCTCGAGACCCCTTGCGCTCAGGGCGTTAGAGGGAGGGTTAGGCTTGATTTTAAGCAAGGTTGTGAGGGCTTCAGGGTGCTCTAATGGCTGAAAGGGTGCTGTAAAACAGAGGCTTCGTGTTGAGGGCGAGTCTCAAAGGGCTCGAGGACAGTGTTTTTGTTTGCCGCGTCCAGGCGTACGTTTAAAGCGCGTAGCGTGTGATGAGGGTTTAGTGTTGTTTTCACGCAGGGTTTCATCACTATCAGCTTTCTCAAGTCCAGGGTGCGACTTTGGACGCCTTTCAGGACAAGCTGGCGGAGGGCAAGAAGGACCTCGTGGTGGGGCGCCTATTCCACGGTGCTTGAGAAAGGATGCGGGGCACGCGTCTTTTGGGCTTCAGGAGTGTGCGGGTGATATGACAATGTCTGCAAAGTATCGTACGAAGAGCACCGACCGTACGCGTCACGGGCTTGTTGTGCGGCAACAAGTCCTTAGCCCTTAAGTCCTCAACCCTCAGGGCTTTGATTTTAGGACTTAGGCTCTGTTTGGGGCAGGTAGATCTTGATTGCAATCTCTATTCTGCGTACGCCTTTAACGTGGCGGACGGTCCAGCCGTGGGTCGCAAAACAAAACAAGCCTGAGCCTCGGAAGCTCCCTGGCTGAGGCCATAGTGGTGGGAGCTGGGCGCGGGCCGCTCGTTGTGGCGGCAGGGGCGCCCTGAGATTTCCAGGTTTAGGGTTTACATAGCTTTCTGAACCCCCCAAAAAACTTGAGGTGTATAATGTTGACCCCTCATCAAGAACCCTCTCTCGAGGGGTGGTGGGGGTCGGCCTCTCCTTTTGTTGTTAAAAAGGGCCCTCAAAGCTCTTTAATATGGCTCCAGCCCTCAGTCTCTACAGCGAAGGCCCCAAGTTGGGCCCCAAGGCCCAGATGTCTCCAGTTTATGGCTCCAGCCCCTGCGGCCTCCTTAGGTGAATTCGGCCTCAGAGCCCTGAGGGATCTTCATTCAGCCGGGGTGGGGGCTCCTCACGGTTAGCATCCACGATTTTCATTGACACGTATAGACCCGTGCGGTGCCGCAAGAAGAGACATTGGGCTCATCGTTTTCGCTCCCTTTCTCAATACGAACACAACAATGTCTTCACCCTGTAAATCTTAAAAATTAATTCTGGCAGACGAGATACCGATGTGCTGCATCAACCACATCAACTCCCTTCTGACACTTCTCTGCCCTTGAACCAAAAGACTAGCAAAAGATGTCTGACGCGTTTGACAGCAGCCTGGTCCGTCTCAGCTCAAGCTCCAGGATGGAGCGTGATGAGGGTGACATGGACTGCATCGTGACATCGACCCTGACATACGATGGGACGACCATCTGGACCTACACAAGCGCCAACGGTTCAAACATTGGCGGTGCGTGGGGTACCGACCATTCTGCCTCGCTGTCGCCCGACAAGGCCACAGTGACGATCAAGACGACGAACGTCTCCGGAAATGTCTCAACAGGGAGGAAAGAAGCCCCTGGTGGGACCGAGCAGGTGGACGTCCGCCAAGTGTGGCAAGCTTGGAAAGAAAAGCAAAACAAGTGAGCGTAGTGATATGTTCACAACAACTCGCTGAGAGGCGGATTGTGTATGCCAGTGTGTAGAAAGTCAAGAAGGCCAGTTACGGTTTTGCACTTCGAAATATGTGTGATTGAACAAAATGCCAAAAAGTAACGATAGACACAAATGATCGTCGATCACACAAACGCATTTGTACAGCAGCGGTGTTGAGACGGGCATCGCTTTTTCGACATCTTTGCATGGCCCAAACACATAGAACAGCTTCACCAATACCTTCTTTCAGGGACATTTGCAATGGCAACCCTAATTAGTGAACGAACGACCGCGGAGCCGGCCGATATTGAAATGGACGGGCTTGCTCGGTCTGGTTCAAGTGTGATGACAAGAGAGGGGGTCCACAAACACCTTCGCAGCCGCCGGCGATGATGTTCGGGAATGTCGCGGGATGCTAGAGTATCCCCTTGATGAATGCCCAGAGACCACCGGCCCCTTCATCGGCGTAAACCCTGGCCCGAAACCCTAAAGAGGTGGCCTTAGGGGGTCAGTCTCCGTTGGGGTAAACCATAGCCCTTGGCCGCCAGGGCTCGGAGGAGCAAGGCTTCAACTTTCGGGAGCAACACTGCAAGTTCGAGCAGCTAATTCGTAGCAGCTCATAGCAGTCTCCTTGAGGGTTTAGGATTGAGGATGGAGGAGAAGTAACCATCGTGAAAACTGAAATTAGCAGCGAACTCACGGCGCCCTCTCCGAACACGACCCCTCAATGCTTGAGGCTGACTCCCTTCAACACTTAGGGGACACCAACGGATGCTTCCGAAGGCCCGAGGCCCTCGAAGACCCCAAAAGGCCCTACGAGGGCCCCTTGTAGGGCCTCTATACGGCCCCATGGGGCCCTGGAGAGCCCGAAGCCCAGCCCCCAAGGCCGAAACCGTCAGATCCTGGGAACCTCCGCTTCAGGTCCGCAGCGCGGCGGTTCGTGCAGGTGCGCGCTGAAGCCTCCACCACTGCTTGATCGATGGTCATGAGTTGGGATGTTCCCCCTTGCAGTCCTTAATCGGGATTAGAATAGGACTATAGTCCCTGTCAAGGACTGTTTGTATCAGGGGGAACATCCCAAGTCATGAGAAGAACAACGTCTAGACTTAAGGCTCAGAAGGTTTAGGGTCATGAGTTCTCACCAGGCTTCTGCCTTTTGGGGACGAAGGTTTGGACTGTTCCATGCTTGCCTGAAGCCAACCGCGTTGAGCTCTGCGACCCCCAGCGGTTCCCAGTGTCCTTGTTTTCTTGTTCAGGGTTAAGGTTCCTTCTTCAGGACCCCTCCAAGCAAAAATCGGTTCCTTGATTGGGGATCCTGGGCAACCCTACACCCTAATACATTCATCGACAGGCCGCAAGACTCCAAGCCCTACAGTGTTACAGCCCTGAACCAGGAAGCTCCTCGCAAGGTGCCGACATCCGCGTCTGGGCTGTGGAAAAGAACCCGAACGCGGTCGTCACCCTGAGGCATTCTGCAAGCTTCGCGGATGACTGCAGCTCCCCGTAAAGGTTTTGTAAGGCCCCTACATTACTACCGTCATTACCATTCTTGTTCTTATTAGTATTGTCATTATTTATTGTTATTTTTATATTGTCCCGCGTGTTTCTCTTTCACCTGCGAACCGAAAGCCAAGTCAATGCATGTACACGTGTGAGAAGAATTCAAGATAACTATATCAAACTACGCGGCAGAAGTGGGCGAACGGATCTTTCACGCGTGTCTCCCAAACCCTGAACTTGAAAGCCATTTAAAGCCTTAAACCCCGGTCGAAAATGGAAGGAAGCCCTGTGCCCCCAGGCACCGATGCATCGTAGAAGATTGGACCAACGTCGAGGCTCCGACTCACGGGCTTCGGCTCTACATTTCGTCTTGGCCCCTTACATTCGTGCGGTGTCGTGAAGGGCCTAGTTGTGCAGGGTTTGAATCCTTCGCAACAAGCCCCTCTACAGTCAAGAAAAGGGGGGCCACCTAAAGGTGTGCACTCAGCCATTCCCGACTTCGAGTTATTCGAGTTGGTAGCAGCGTACCTGGGACCCAACCCTGCAGTAACAAGTTTAGGCGACCTTGTCTCTTGCTCATGAGCTCTCCCTCACGCCCTTTCTTTGCGTTATATAGTCGTATATCTGGTAGTTATTTGCAAAATCTCTCTCTCTCTCTCTCCCTCCTTTCCTCCTTCCCTCCCTCCTCCGTGCTCTCTCTCTCTCTCTTTCTTTTTTTCTTCCCCCCTCCCTCTCTCTCTCTCTCTCTCACTCTCGCTCCATGCAAAGCCAGATTGTTCGGCATGAACAACAATGCGCACCTCAGCCTCCTCTAGAGACTCTAGGGGGGCCGGGGGGGGAAAGATGCGGAACGTGGGTGGATTTGGGGCTTAGGCCCTATAGCTTACATCCCAACCTCGTCTTGCCAGGTGATCGGCGAAGATATGCGCTTTTGGGATGCTCCCCGCAAGGCAAGGGGTACGGGGTGGTGAGGGACAAGCTCAAACCGGGTTTGTGCCGGGCTCACACTCCTTGAACCCCTGCACCCAAAGCCCTATAGCCCTGAAGTCCAGGAACACGTATTGCCTTAAAAGCCTTCCACGCGCATGAGCTGCCAGCGTCCCCGTGCCAGGGCCTGGTGTACGGCACATGTATGCGTTGCACTGGTACAGGGCACGCCGCGATGCAAGGCACGCAGTGGCTCGAGACGCGAACATCCGCCCCACCACAGGCCCCCTGAGCATCGCAGCCATGTCCGAGGCCGAGGCAGTGATCCGCAACCAGTCCGGCTATATCAACCACACGGCCAAGAAGGATTACGGGCCCTTGGAGTTTACTGGGAAAATTGCTGGAGGCCTGAGGCTGGACTTGCGTAGGCGGCTGCCGCTTTACGCGAGCGACTGGACGGATGCGTTCAAGCCGGAGAACTTCCAAAAATCGTTGTCGTCCATTCTCTACCTCTTCATCGCAGCTTTGGCGCCCGCCATCACCTTCGGAAGCCGCTTCTTGGACGGCACCAATGGCCAGTTCGGAGTGCTGGAAATGATTATGTCGACAGCCGTCTCTGGCATGATCTTCTCCACCTTCGCAGGGCAGCCCTTGTCCATCCTCGGAGCGACCGGTCCTTTCCTGGCTTACACCCTCGTGGTGTATGACATGGCTGTGGGTGCCGATGTGGAGTTCATGCCCTTCTACTTCTGGGTTTGCATGTGGTGCTCGCTCTTCACCATTTTGGTCGCGGTCTTCGACCTTTGTGCTCTCATGAAGCATGTGACCATGTTCTCGGAAGACATCTTCGCGGGGCTGATTTCTTTGATCTTTATCATCGACGGAGTTAGGCCCGCAGCTCGTGAGCATTGCGAGTGTTGTGTTGTTTGTGCAGAAATTTGCAGCAAGGGGCTACCGCAGAGCATTGACTCCTGCACGATATTCATGTCCATGAGATTGGGCGGTGATGTTAGTCCTGGGCTATGATAGACCTGCCGCATGAAGGTGAAGATGCCATCTTCTCGAACGAACCTATCCGAATCTAACCGTGTGTTTTTTGTTCTGCACGAAGATAGGTCAGCGAGTGTAGACGGCCCAATTGAAACACCGTGGCGTGCCCAATCAACCGTTGTTGACCATTCCGGGGCGCAGGCCTATCATCGAGAACTTCTCGGAGAACAAGATGAGCCTGACCAGTGCCATGTTCGAGGCCCTGCTCTTAGGGTGTGCACGTTTCCGGGTCCCCGACTGTGGCATCTTTTAAAATTTGCCAAGTTTGTTGAAATGTGTCGAGGCCCTGCTCTTCATGTACACTTTTGGTTTGGCGACCTACCTGTCCCACTTCCGCCGCACGCCTTGGCTGCTCCGGCCCATCCGCAACCTCATGGCCAACTTCGCAGTGACCATCTCCCTGGTCACAGCCTCGGCCCTGGCAGCGATCTACTCCAGCGACACGAACCTGAGGATGCTGAGCGTCGACGCGGACTTCTCCCCGAACCTCGTCTTGTCGGATGGCAGCAAGCGGCCCTGGGTCGTGAATCCCATGGGCATCGAGCGCGACTTCCCGGCCTGGGCCATCGCTTACGCGATACTGCCAGCAACCTAGACTGCAAAGCAGGCCTTATCATTTTTTAGCGTTTTAAGTTTAGCTTCCCTTATAAGCACCAAAGTGGTAATTACCCTTTTATAGTTCCTGGGTTGCTCTTGGGTCTAGGCAATTGGTTTCGCCGTGCTGGGTTACCTGGACCAGAACCTCACGTCGGTGATCGTGAACAGGCCTTCCAACAACCTGCAGAAGGGGCCAGGCTATCATTTGGATCTGCTTACTGACCAGCTCTTACAAGAATCATTTTACTTTTGTAGCAGGTTCCCTTTTCAGGGTCAGAGAGTTCATGTTTTTGCAAGGGCTGCCAAAGACATTTCTCTAAGGTTTGTCAGGGGAGCTTTGACGCTGCCCGTCTGCGCTGTATTGGGCCTGCCTTTGTCGGTGGCCTCGACAGTGCCCAGCATCACGCACGTGATCTCGCTGACCACCTATGAGGTGAAGCAGCTGCCGGAGGGCGAGCGCAAGGTGCCGAGCAAGGTCGTGGAGCAGCGTGCGACGAACTTTCTGATCCATGTGCTCATCGGATGTGCGCTCTTCCTGGCGCCGGCGCTGAAGTTCCTGCCACGGGCCGTGCTGCAGGGCGTGTTCTTCTACATGGGCATCGCAAGCTTGACCGGCAACAACCTTTTCGATCGCCTCTTCCTGTGGCTTATCTGGGACCCGGCCAAGTACCCGCAGTACCACTACATCCAGAAGCTGCCCATCCGCCGCGTGCACCTCTACACCATGGTGCAGGCAGAGTGGCTTTGAAAAGATTGGGGTTGGGTTTGTTTGTCTAGAGCCTGGAGTAGAGGCCTTTTAGGATACAGTTGCTAATTGTCTCTCGCCAGGTGGTGTGCCTGGGCATCCTGTATGGCCTCAAAGCCATCAAGGAGGGGAGTACACAAGTTCAACAAACGAAGGCCACAATCAACAAACAACATCATACGTCAATAGACAGCACCAAAGGTCACACATTCAACCAACAGGACGGCTGCAGTTAGAAAAAACACGAAAGCCACAGCAACAGACACGAGGGCCACATGCAACAACTAGCCGTTCAAAACGAGCCTTTTTAGCAACAAACTCTCTGCATATGCAAACGTCAGCATTTAAAACGTTGTTGGCTGTTTCTCGGGTTCGGACAGAGACGCTCGGGCCTCAAAAATCCGGTTTGCACGTGAAACGTCAGCATGTGGGCATATGCTGAATGCGGCTTTTGCGTTTGTTGAATGCTGCATGGCAGTGAATCATTGAAGTACTGAATCAAGTGCCTTGTTACTACTATGCTTTTGCGTTTGGCTTTTGCGTTTGTTGACTGGCCTTTTTTAAACATTGACTTCTCCAACGGCCTCAAGCACTCCCGTCTGCACATGCCAGCATCTTCATGTGGGCGTTGAATGTGAGTTCTGCATTTGTCGAATGAGGCACTTGCGTTTGCTGAATTTGTTCGAAACCTATCCGATTCTTCTTGTCTTTGTACCTGGAAGCCTATCGAATACTGCAGGGTCCAGATACCAGTGAATTTGGTGCGCGTGTTGGGCAGTGACATTCCCGATCGTGCGGCTTGTGATGTCTGCTTTCGTTGTTTGCTGAATGTGGCTTTCGCGTTCGTTGTAAGCGGTTTTGCGAACATTGAATTGACTAACGGTTTTGAGCAGTGATTCTCGGGTCACGCCGTTGGTGTTTTCTTTCCTCTTTTGCTGAATTTGGCGTTTTCAAGCGGTAACTATGACCAGCGGTTCGGGCAGTGACGTTCCGATCGTGCGGTTGATCACGTCGGGAATGGTGCGGGAGTGTTGCCTCTGTGTTTGTTGAGTACGCTCTCCCTGTTTGTAATCCGTCTTTCGTGTTTGTTGTTTGTGGCTGTGGTGTTGACTGTGCTTTCGTGTTTGTTGAATGTCGTGTGTTTGCGAATCTGTTTGTTGAATGTGGCATTGCCCTGAGGAGACTTCCGTTGTGTTCCCTTTCTTCATGGCTTCCCTGGCCATCATCCGGAAGGTGTGGGGCAAGATATCTTGGCACAAGGGTCCTCTCTCAAGAGAAGACCCAAGCAAAAAGTTCCGTGCAAATTGCAGGCCATGCGCTTCCTCTTCACGCAGG
This sequence comes from Symbiodinium natans, assembly GCA_905221605.1. Lineage (NCBI taxonomy): Eukaryota > Dinophyceae > Suessiales > Symbiodiniaceae > Symbiodinium > Symbiodinium natans. The sequence continues at coordinate 120,816 of CAJNDS010002683.1, read as the reverse complement.
AGGAACTGCAGCTGCTGGACAGCCTCCCTGCTGAGGAGGAGGACGGCGAGGCGCGACGGGTACAGCTCCGGACACGCAGAAGTTTCTCTTTCTTAGATATTTGGCACACATGGTTGCCATCATGGCCACCTACTGTCACTCTTTTAGGGTGGCAGGTGAGGAAGAACTGGCTGAAGATGTTGAACGAGTGGTACCCCGTAGGGCCAAGCTGCTAGGAGTAGCTTTAGGAGCCTTAGTTTTGCAGTCAAACCCCTGCCCCCCAATCCCCAAAGCTGAGAGCACTGGTAGTTGCCCTGCCAGGGGCTGAGCCCAGAGCAGCCTGATTTGATCAATCTCGAGAAGTCCAAGGACACCGGCAGACCTGGCAGCTGTAGTTTAGTAGGGACTCCGATTGAGGGTTAGAGGTGTTGCCTTGCCAACATGTCAGGGTTCTGAGCATGTTTCAGGCATTCAGCCTTGCCGGTTTTTCGTGCGCAAGCGTATGCAAGCATGTCAGGCAGAGAAGGATGAGGGAGCGAACGCCAAGACTATGGGGGTCTAAGCTGCTGCAGCCTGCCCTTCGTCCTAAAGAGGTGGCAGATTTTCTTCCTTCTTCGGATGGAACCGTTTAGTGGGGCCTGAAGGGCCTTCGACGATACAGAATTCGTTGAGTTTTGGCTCCTCGGAGCTGGTTGGCAGGGCCCTTGCTGCGGCAATGGGTTCGTGCCTGACAAACCCTTATACACCCAAGCAGCACTGGCCGGAGCAGTGGCGCAGACACTGCGCTGGCTGGTCCCGAGGCTTGGATCGTGGTGCCCTGAGCGGGCACAGCGGTGCCGGGAAAGGAAAGTTGTTCAGTTTTGCGAGGCCGTCGCCCAAGGCGAACATCTCCAAATCCGCTCTGTACAGACCCCGGCGCCAAACCCTCTACCCCTCATGCACGTGGTGCGGAAAAGGAGGTGTCTTTGCAGCTTTCGCCGAGCATGACGACAATCCGAAGGGCCTTACACAAGGTACCCTTATTATGATATCGTGTGATGCATTTGTGTTGTTGCCAGCCCGTCTTTGTGCCGCCATTGGAACTAGGCCCTAACTAGGCGTGTTTAAAAGATTCAAGGTACCCTGTCCATACGCCGCCAAGGATCTTAAGAAATAACGGGAAACCCCAAGACCCTTGCCCCTGAACCTCAACCCCCAAAACCCTAACTAAGCATATGCTGAGAACCCCTGAGGCGGATCTGATCATCTCCGAGCTGCTGGGCTCCTTCGGCGACAACGAGCCACGCGGCTGAGGGCCTCCGGGTTTAGGGCTTTTTTTGCGTCCCCAACCAGGTCATGGACCTTTTTGGATCGTATGTGTTTGCTTGTTATACATCTTATGGGTTTTCACTTATTGACTTTTTGAGTGTAGGTGGATGTAGAAAAGGCATGTTTCAGAGGTTTTGTGCTTAGGTCTTAGGGCTATCGATTCGTGGATTTCAGGGTTTGGATCAGAACAAAAGGCTTGGGGTTAACGATCAATTCAAATCTCCAGACCCTCCAAGGCTTCAAGAAGAACTGTCAAAGCAGCTTGTGAAGCCATGGCCCTGGGCCTGCGAGCAGATATTTGGACCGCGACGGCTCCTTCTTAAGTTCTAAAGCAGCCGGCGCTCATAGCATGCCGCTCGTCACAAGCACCTTGCCACCCAACTCTGAATCCCTGCGCTGGTGAGCCCGCAACCTTAAAACATCTGAGGTCTTTAAGGAAGGGTGCAAAACCTTCAGACTTAGAATCTAGCCCCGAAGCCCCAACACCCTCAAGTCCTAATTCTCTGCCAACCCTCACCCACAAATCTCTTGCAAACCCTCAGCCGAAAATCCCTAGAGCCCCTCCAAAAAAGTTTCTGAACTGTCAAGCCCGATGCCCAAACCCCTAATTTCAACTTCCTCTCTGCAGCTTTATAGAGATCCAGGACACCTGTGGCACTCTGTTTGGTTCTTTGGTTCTCTAATGGCTGCCGTCGATCTCCGGGACGCCGCTCAGGAATGAGGGGTTTCCTTCAAAGTCCGCAAGTTTGGGGGGTATGAAAGGGGTGAGGAAGTGCCCTGACTTGCGAAATCCAAGGCTGACCGCAAGGGGCTGTGTTGTGAGCAGATGCACTTGGCAGGTGGCATGCCACTCATCAGGCGAGGCAGATTTTTTCCGTGGGAATTAGATGCCACAGGCATAGAGCACTTGTGCCAACCCAGCATAGAGATCAATGAAATCCCGGGCATCTTGTTGGCCATGGTGGTGTCGCGTTGCTTCCTTGAAACAAGCGTTTGAAAACACAAGGCCGTAAACTCTGAGCCCAAGTCCCCAAATCCCTAAACTCCTAAACCCCTAAACCCCAAACTCGTAAACCCCTAAAACCCTAAAACCCTGAACCCTGTAACCCTTAAAACCATGAAACCATGAACCCCCAAACACCTCAACCCCCTCACATGTTCCCTGATGACGAAGCCGAGGTTGAGCCCTGAGTGCCTGGATGGTCGGGGCCCCCTGCTGCGCTGCTGCGCTGAAGGGGCGCTTTCAAGGAGGAGGGGCGAGAAGCAACGGCCCAAAGCCCTTCAACCTGAAGGCTTTCTACGGCAGCCCAATATAACTTTAGGAATGCGAAGTTTGGAGCCCACACAGCTCCCCTTTTGCTGAGGTGCCCAGCGTTTTTTGGCGTCCGACGGGGCGCGGGCTCCCGGGCCTTCTATCCCTAGATGGAGTAAAAGTTTCATGTGCACCAACAATAGGGTAGGGCATATAAGGTGGAGAGCACCTGCAGGTAGACTTCTGAGTTTTCGGGGGTTTCGGGCTTTGGGGGTTAGGGGTTCAGGGCTTTGGGGGGGGGGGGTTATGGACCTCGGTGCTTTGGGGTTAGTTTTTGGGTTTTGGCCCTTGAGTAGGGTTCTTTGTTCTTTTCCTGTTTCGTTTTTCGGGCACCCAATAAGATGGCAAATCGAGAACCGACACGTTGAAGGCACGGAGTTCGAGGCTTCGGCGTCATCAGCATCGTGGGATCGGATGGTAGCTGGGCAGTCCGGCTCACGGGTTACGCCGTTGCGTCTCTGGAAGGTGTGGTGTAGTAGTGTTTAGGGCTCAGGGGGTTTTTGTACAGCCTGGGCTGCGGCCTTCTTTAAACTTTCACAATGTTGCAACGTCACCCGACTTAAGGCAACACCGTTTAGCAACCGACTTGGCCCAGCGGAATCCGGCTGCGCCAGTCCTGCATCCCGTCCAAGTACACGTCGTACTTGACACCTGCCGCGCCCCCGGAGTGCTGTGCACCTCGCCACATTTGGGATTGCAGGCCTAGGCCTGTAGCGTTGCGAGGTGTAGGAGAGTTGAGGTGCGGAGGTGGGAGATCTGGGTTCACAGAGGGTTTAGGGCATTGGGCTTGCCATATGCCTGGAGGGTTTCAGACATCCAGGGCTTCTCAAGGAATCTCAAGGACAGCGGTTCACCCGACTCGAGGTGACCACCCACAAGTTGTGGAACGATGTCAAGAATTACAACGACCTTGCGCACTTTGAGACTGCGCCGGGAGCCTCGTGAACACAAGGTCAAAGGTCAAGACGACTGTGGGTGTGCAGGGCTCAGGGTCAGAACTTTGGCTTTAAACCCCGAGTGCTCAACCCGAAGCCTTATCAGACTGCAAATTCCTCGAAACCTATAAAGAAATAAATAAATATCAATATCTATATATATATATACACACGCCCAAAACTCGCGTCTTTCCAATTTCTTGTTGTTTTCTTTTTTCTGTGGGAGGCGTGGTCGGGTGGTGCAAGGGTTGAGCGTGACTCATGCCTCACTCCATTGCCATCCCCAGATCCGAAACCTTCACTCCACACTCAGCCCCGAATCGATTACTTGCAATCCCAAATCCTCATAAAACCAGTAGGTTGTGCTCGTAACGGTTCCCAAAATAGGTCAAAACCCCGTCAAATAGTAGGTAGATGGAGTTTCAGGTACACCCTTTAAGCCTCAAACTCGAAAGCCAAGCTGCCAAATCTAAGGTACGTCGTCAAGTTTCATCAGGCGTTTTACCCCACGACAGATATCCAGTCGCCGCCCGAGACGTCCCTTGTTGCCGCAGTTCTTTGCGTTGATGAATGTGGGTTCCACAAGCCCTGCACACAGGCCCGCAAATCCTACGCAAACCAAGCCGCCCGGGCAACCTAACCCGAATGATCCCCCTGGCTCGGACTTCTCCCCTCCTGGCTTAGCGAGTTCATGGTTTAGGCTCCCCAGGATGGGGAGACCGGGCCTTGATACGGTACCTCTTTAGGGTATCGTGGTTTGTGGTCGTTGTTTTGTGGCGTGGGGTTCACTGCTGGGCTCCAAAGGACTGCGTTCCAGCACAAAGTGATACAATCAGGCCTCGCAAGCTCAACATCCCTGCAACTCTCCCGCGTGAGCTGCACCTGCAAAGCTTAGGTTCAAGCCTGGGGTGCGATGCGTGTAGCAAGTCCTAGGCTTCACACTCAATGGAAGCTTAAAGCTCGAAGTGACGCCCTCAACCCCAACTGCCTCAACCCAACACTGTTGCCTGCACCCTAATCCCCAAACCCCAGAGGCACTGTTTGATTAACATCTTTCGAATAAGTTTGTTAATATACAAATCTTATTTTCGCAAACATATTCTCAGATGATTGTGCAACAGTATCATTACAATGCAATCATATAACTTGTGCTATCTTGGTGATATTAATATGAATCAGTTTGTTAAGAGAATATATTCATATGTTTTTTTACGTTATTATTTTGCTATATTCTTATCTCTTTGACTATTGTGTTTTTCTTATTAGCTATGTTAACTGCACCGTACCATTGTAGTATAACCTTATGATATTGTGATATTCACCCATCTTTTTCAGGAAGTGCTTCGAGTTTTCGCACCCGAACTGGCAGCTGACCAACAACGATAGGTGCGGTTCGGGGGTTTGGGTCGGAGGTTTCCGGACCGTTGTCGTGCTTAGGACACTTGTAACCTTAAGTTGCTCTAAACCCTAAACCCAGTGCCGTGAATCCCTGTTAATTAATCTCAAACTGCAGGACTTGTGACCTAGGGAGGCTGGGGGTGGAGGTTAAAGTTCATGGTTTGGGGATTCTTTGGCTTCATGCCAAACACTGCATGTGAAGCGTTTGCACCCCGAAGTCCACTTGCAGGTTGAACGGTCCATGTGCTGTTCCAGCTAACCTTACCATGATTTTTGTTTGGGACCTCTGCTCAGCACCGAAGATGGCAAAGTGAAGCTTGATTGATGGCCCCAAAGCCTTGTTCTTGGCGAGCGGCATGTACGCCGCTGCGAGACGTTTCTCGACTTTGAAGGCTTCGGTACCCGGTAGCAGTGTGTTCGAAGGGTCCTTCTCGTCCTTCGCTGGCAGCCGAAATTGTTCATTGCCTCTTTGAACCCTTTGAAAAACTTGGCCTGCGTGGTGTTTTTGAGGTGTTTTTGAACGGAGAACGTTTCACATGTGTCTGCGTTTTTTTTTTTTTCCTTCTTCTTCTTCTTCTTAAACGGAACCTCGGCCCGCGTGTGGGGCACCCGTCTTTTCTTGCTCTGAGCCTTTCCGGCTTCAGTCTTTGAAAGCATCACGGGCCTCACTCGGTGCGTTCACCCTTTGGTGCCGGAATCTCACGGGGTTACAGACGTCGCCTGTGGCAAGGATTAGGCATCCATGGCAGAAGGGTGATTGAGTCCATGTTGCCAGTGCATCCGTGCGGCCAGAGACCGAACGAAGACTTCAGTATTGGCGGCCGTTATGCACTCTTCACATTTTTGGGTCTTCTTTGGGTCCCTTGGTGGGTTGGCCCTTCTGCAAGCGAGATTCCGAGATAAGCAAGTACCCGGAAGGTGATCCCAATTTGGGTGCAGCTTGCAGATTACATAGTTGTCAAAACTGGAAAAACCCTGAGCAAGGGCCCTACGGTGTCTCGATTATGAAGCTGCCAGCCTCATGCGGCCTATGGGCCTTGGGCGGCTTCGGGATCTACTACATCCCCGTTTCATTGAGGCACTCTGAGGTACTCCCACTTTCTGTTTGAACCACCCATGGTCCTCAGAAGTAAAGCCAGCAGGTATGCCCAGATTGAATTTACCTCCGAGGCCTGCTCTGCCTTGGCCAGTTTAGGGCGTCCCAGGGTGTTAGGGCTCATGGCGTTGAGGTGTTGAGGTTGCGCCTGGGGTCCCCGAATGCCCACCCTACTTCCGAGTCTAGGACCAGGCACTCGGACTTCGGAGTGCGGAGGTTCAAGTACAATCAGGGGTCATAAGGGTCCAGGGTCTCAGGGTCTTAGGGTCTAGGGTTTGAGGTTTGGAGGCGGTTTCTTTGCCTAGACATTTATAGTGTTCGGGAGTATTTGTCGGGTCGTCTTCAAACCTCAAAGGCTGTCGCAGTTACCCCCCCCCGCCTCCCCCCCGCCTCCCCCCCCGCCTCCCCCCCCCCCCCCCTCCCCCCCCCCCCCCCCCCCCCCCCCCCATTTGGAGGGACCAGACCGATGTGGCAAGTAATCTACCTAGTCGTATTTTCTACTGCTCCTGCTCCTTCTTCTATGCTGCATGTAGCTTGTGCATCTGGCTGTGAAGGCATTTTGGCTTCCTCTGAATTGCTGCACGTTGTCTAGCTGTAGCTCAAGGGTGCTTCGTCCGAGCAGGATGCTGCATATCCGTAGACTCTCTGGTGAAGAGGTGGCAGCCATGCTTGTGGAGGAAGTGAGCAGCGTGAGGGGAATGAAGCAGCGCTTGCACAAGCTGCACGGCCTGCCTCCGCGCTTCAGGCAGAGGCTCATCCTCCACGGCAGCAACCTGGATGATGCTGAGAAGCTCGACTCGCCCCAGGACCTTCAACTGGTGCTACTTTCGTATTCCAGCACTTCGCAGACAGAAGCAGACGAGCTCATGGATGCTGCCAGAAATGGCTCAGTGGACAAGGCAGGGGTTTCGTTGACGGGGTGACAGCTAGAACAGTGCAGCTAGGCGCAGCTAGGCGGAAATCCGAAATAAGAACTGCGTATACCGTGGTGAGGACCCCAAGGACCCTTAAGTTGGGGGAAACCTCCAGGTCGAGGCCATGCTGCAGTTGCCCCTGGACCCAAATGTGGCCATAGCTGGTCACACATCCCTTCTATGCGCATCTGAGCGTGGCCACGTTGCAGTCGCGCGATTACTGGTGGAGGCCGGTGCTGACAAGGGCGTGACCAGCAACGATGGTAACACAGCCCTGATGTTCGCAGCGGCCAGGGGCCACGTGGAAGTCGCGCGTTGGTTGTTGGAGGCCGGTGCCGACAAGGAGGTAGCCGACAACGATGGAGATACAGCCCTGATGCTCGCAGCCGTGGCGGGGCATGTTGAAGTCGCACGATTGCTGGCGGAGGCCGGTGCCGACAAGAACGTAGCTAACAACCACGGCACCACAGCCCTGATGGTCGCAGCTTTCAATGGCCGTGTCGAGGTCGCACGATTGCTGGTGGAGGCCTGCGCCGACAAGGAGATAGCCACTTATAAGGAGGGCGCCACTGCCCTGTTTTGCGCAGCTTGCAATGGCCATGTTGAAATCGCGCTCCTGCTGGTGGAGGCCAGCGCCGACAAGGACACAGCCACAAAGGATGGCACCACTCCCCTGATGGTCGCAGCTGATGCGGGCCATGTTGAATTCGCACGATTGCTGGTGGAGGCCGGCGCCGAGAAGGACTTGTCCGACAACACCGGCAGAACAGCCCTGATGCACGCAGTTGCTCAGGGCCATGTTGAAGTGGTGCGGTTGCTGGTGGAGGCCCGCGCCGACAAGGATGTGCGTTGACCGGGGCCACGTGGACGCTGTGCGTTCGCCGTTGCAGGCCGGCAGCTGGCCAGGGGGTCGAGCGGTTGCTGTCAGAGCCCGCCATGAAGCGGAGAAGGCTCGCCTCTAGGCATGAGACTGGGGGGAAAGCTGTCGTTCAGCCACAAAGCTCAACCGCAAGACCATCAAAGACCCCCCGAGCATTCAGAAGCTCATTTGCCTGTGAAGCCTTCCTTACCTGAAGTAGCCTATATGTGCCCTTCGATTTCATGACTGGTGAGCAAGAGGTTGACTCCTTGGTGCACGGATTCGCTGGCTACTTCCACTGCGAGCTTTACGCAGGCCGGCAGCGGTTTTTAGAACTGGAATTTGAGGGTTTTGGGTTTGAGCGCCCCAGGGTTCATTGAAGGAGTGTGACCGACCATGCAGCGGGCCATATATGACCACCATCCTAGAAACCTTGGGAAATGTTATATACGTTTCTGGGCCCTGGGACGAACAATGGATAGGGCTCAGCTCTTCCTTTCCTTTAAGGAACAGGTCGCACTGTAGGAAGCACGCTAGGCTGATTCCAACTGCGCATGTTCTTTGAAGCCTGCTCAATGGCCCATTCTAGGGCATATCATGTGAAGGTGACCAGTTCCAGGTTAAAGGTTGCGCAATCAGGGCATCCCAAAATAGATCCCCGTCCGCTTGAGCCTTTTCCATTCTGGAAGATTCTCTGCACGTGACAACTGGGGCATCAGAATCTCAGAATTTCGGGGCGAAACTGGGTCTTGAGAAGCAAACAAGACGAAATCCTGGAACAGGACACCCAAACCCTTGCAAACCCTCGGCAACCCCTACGAACCCCAAGCCCCATACCGTGCCACCCCAAGAGGCCAGTAAATCGAAGGCTCCCCGAGCCTGCCCAGTGTAGGCTGAGTCTGCAAGCCTCAACCGTGATTGCTTTTGATGCTTTCATCAGCAGAACCATTACAAACGTATTGTGGGGTTTAGGGCTTGGACTTTTGCAATACTTAGCCCTAAAGAATGCTGGTCACAACACTACACATCATACCAAGGGTAGTGAACTGCGCCTCTATATGAGGCCTCAGCGTGTCCATCAATCCAGAGTCGTACTCTGAGGGCATGTTTTCCTGGCGGCCTTCTCAGCTTGGTTTAAGATTCGGCCTCTCAGAGCGGATGTTCCTTCTTTCAGCCTCTTGGGTGGAGGGTTTCGGGGCCTAGGCGGCCTAGGGTGGGTCATGGTAAGGTTTCTGGGCATGGAGCCTCGGTGTGCCGACGTGCCAATGATTCAAGCCCGTGGCCCCAAACCCCCCAAATTCCCAAACCGGAAACGGGGGAGAGAAGTGGGGTTGAGCCTGAGCTTGTGAGGGTCTTTTACTTCAAGGTGTCTCACAAAGTGCTCAAAGAGTTGGACAAGGCCCCCCTCCCCCCAAGTGTTCTGGTTGAAGCTCGGAAGTCTTCGCTCCAAAGCCTGTAGGTTTGCCCTGCCACTAGGAAGGGTGACTGCTCTTGGCCACGACTGAAGCCTTTGTCACATTGCCCCTTAACACAAGCCCCCTGCCGGACGTTCAGACCTGAAGCACCCTTAACCCTAAACTGCTTGAGTCCTGAACCGTGAGCCCTAAAGCCTGTGCCCTATGCCCCAAAGCAAGGCCATATCCAGGCAGGGCTTATAGAGTTCATATAGGAAAACCTTCAACCTTCAAAGCCGCCCTAAACGCCTTAGAGTAAAGCCAAGGTTTCCAATATACTTTCCCATCCGAACACCGGTGGTGTGGAAGAAGGGCGCCAAGCTCACAAGCCCGCGGCCCGCTTTTCTGTGTTCAGGGTTTCGGGTGGAATCCCAAACCCTAAAACCCTATACGCCAAGCCGCCTTGAGCCCCAAGACCAAACTGAAATACCCCGAAACCCTACACCCTAAACCCTGAGGCCCTCGGATTTACGAGTCCAGGCCACGCATAGGTGCTTCGTGCAACGTTCAGGGTTGAGGGCTTCTTGTGGGCTTCGGAGTTCGGAGGGCTTCAGGTCTTGCATCCAGAAGAGCAGTTTAAAACTGCAGCAAGACCCTAAATCCTGAGCCCAGAGCCCCAAATCCACAAACTTTGTGTAATCTGTGAATGTCCTTTTCGTGACAAACCGTACGACCCTGAAAGCAATCAACCTCTAGCCCTCCTACAAACCGTAAATCCTACACCCTAAGGTTTCAGGGCTTAGGCCCTTAAGATTGCTGTCATAACCCTGACCCGTGGACTCTTGGGGCTCTCCGGGGTGTAGGGCCTAGTGAGGGGCCATGCTCGAGACACCCTGAACCCTCTAGAAGCCCTTTTTACATCCCCGAAGCAGCACCGAAGCCGGGGGCTGAGCTCCTAGGACTCCTTTTTGGGGTGCAAAGGGTTGACCTACAGAGTAGCGGACAATGCGCCCTTCGTTGTCCTTAACTTACATTGTCCTTTGCTGCTCTGTAGGTAGGGAGAGGGTGTGCCAAGTTCAGGTCACTGGTGGAGATGTTCGAACGACAGAAAGGTCCAGCCCACCCCCCGTGCTCCGCTTTGCTCGGGGTGCAGGTGAGAGGAGGTTGAGGGTTTAGGGTTCTTCAAAAGCCGGGCATATCGTTCCTATTTGTTTGGGCCGAGCCCCAACAAGGGTACATTCCAAGGCTACTCTTCTGGGACCTGGTTCTGGGTTCCTTGACATATGCGTTGTTTTCCCTCATTGGGTTTAGAGCACCGATTTGGGAATGTTGCCAGGCCCAAAACCTAGTTCAAATCAGGCTTACAGGGGTCCGGGGTGCCGGGAGCTTGCAAGGGAGACGCGCCGGTTGATCTGCAGCTTTTGCTGTCATGAGCGCTCCTGACACACTCAGCAAGTCCATGCTCAATCCATGCGACCCATGGCAGATCTTGAGTTGAGAGGATCTGGGCAGTCGGTAGGCAAGCTTGTGCAGGGTTTAGAGCCTAGGGCGACTTGAGCGGCTTACCACGCAGTCGATCTCCTCGAGGACCGAAGCAGCAACAAAGTAAGGACGCCTCCTTTTGCCACTCTTGTGCCAACATCCGCTCTTGTGCCAACATGGTCAGCGAAGGCGGTGCAGGGTCAAGCGCTACTAATAAGAGCCCAACACATCTTTTCCGTTGCAGGCTAAGCAGGACACACCAGTCGAATCCTTTCTCCGTTCCCTCAAGGTTTGGATTCCCTTATATATCCCCCCGCACCGACACAAAATCCAGAGGCCACTCACAAGGGCTGGAATCAACCAGGGTCGGAGGTTCAAAGTCCAGGGGATTTTAGAGGGAGGTTCGCGGCGTGTGTTTTTCCGACCCCTATTACTTGTGGTTTGTTTGGGGTGTAAGCCCAGTATAGGCTTGCAGGTTTAGATGCAGAATTTGGCGTGCGCGCGGTTGTAGAACCATGTAGAACCAAACCCGAAGCCATGAAACCGTTGATGCCCGAAGGCTCTCATGGCTCAAGGGTTCCGAGGCATTCGTGCAACATGAAGAGGTCACACGGAAGAGATCACACGGCGCAGCCCTCAAGAAACTTGCTGCTCTGCCTTCTCTTCACAAACCTAGGCCTCGAATCCCTTCAACCCTGAAACCCTTTGTAAACCCTGCAAGCACGGCAAGCCTTAAAAACCCTGTAATCCCCACACCCTACGCCTTCAAACTCTCAACTTGCAAATCCTTTGAGCCCTTACGTCACCCTGCAAGCCCTGTGAACCCTACAGACCCTATAAGGCCGATAAAGCCCTAAAGAGGCGCAGCCCCCCAACTCAGAGGGTCCAATTTGTAGTACGATTATGGAATCAGGTACCCAAACACCATACTAAATAGGGGCTTGGGGTACCCAATTCCATAATAGTAGTACTACAAAAAGGCCGCTCTGGGCAAGCGCTCGTCCCTCAGACGCTTTTGTCTTTAGGGATCCCTAAACCCTCAACCCTAAACCCTAAACCCTAAACCCTAAACCCTAAACCCTAAACCCTAAACCCTAAACCCTAAACCCTAAACCCTAAACATTTTGAAACCTCAAAGAGGGAACCCCAAAATTCCTGGAGGCCGGCGCGTGCGGGTGCGCTGGGAGGCGGCCTCCGGTCTCTCCCTCTCGCAACCCTAAATACTAAACCCTCAAAACCCTAAGTCCTAAACCCTTAAAACCCTAAGCCATCAACGCTGCCTAAAAACTAAACAGCCTAAGCACTAAAACCCCCTAAAAGCCCTAAAACCCCTAAACCCTGTACGGTATATAAACCCTAAGCCCTAAACCCTAAACCCTAAACCCCCAACCCCCCCCCCCCCCCCCCCCCCCCAAACCCCTGAAATGTTGGGTGTCGGAAAAAGTCTATCTTTGCTGCACCTTTGTTTGGCCTTCGCAATGCGGTGCTCGGTGTGCCGAATCAGCTGCGTTACGACAGCTGATGTCTCAGTTCGAGCGCTGCGTGAGCATAATTATCAAGATGCTTACTTATTCTGCAGCTGCACAAGGTGAGGATCTTCGGCGCGCATGGAGTCGACGAATGTCCAATCTGTCTGGACAACTGTCTGGAGGCAGCATTTTTTGAAGCAGATTCAATGTTTCGACAAGCATCTCGTGTGCCAGGACAAGACCGGCCTAACTGCGCTTGTTCCTTGTGGCCACACCTTTTGTGGCGAATGTGCTGTTGCACTGGAGGCGGGTTTTATTTCATATTCGGCAACTGTGCACATTGCTTTTCTTGCGTTGTTTATCGTCCTTGAATTACTGTTAGTCATCGTCCAAGGAACAATTCAATTGTTTGCGTCTGTTGCTTCTTCAGGGGAGCGATACTCGCGGCAGCATCGAGGCTTGGTGGCTGGGGTAGTGAATTGTCGGCCGCTGTCTGCTATAAGACAATAACATATAGTATTCTCAGAACCATATTAAGTTTAGTACATTCTTAAAGTTCGGTTTGCAAGCTGAATAAATTCATGACCTAGTAACACTTCACTAGAATGACAAGTATATGTAGTTATTTTGTTCAATTTTATTCTTGATTTCACGCTTGCAGCAGGTGCAGAACACGGGCAGTGTGCTTAGTTCTACATGAGTTCTGTTTCGAATTGCGTGTGTAATTCTTTTGTTAAGGCGTCGCCGTGGGAGGTGGGAATGCTGCAGCGGCGGAAGAGGAGGAGGCCGGGGCTGTTTTTTTTTTGGGGGGTGGTGTTTCGAGTCCGCGTTTGCCATCGTTGCGGTCACACATGACGCTGATTGTTCTGGCAGGAGGAGATGATATTTCATTTAAGATGCATGATCCTTGGTCTCCAGGTGGCCCTTGTGGAAACGGACGGCGTGAGCCTTTGCCATCTTGGCAACTGGGCCGTGTCACCACCGACGCCAATTGGCCATAATCCGTTCCCCCTAATATTAAAGGCCCCCCCCCCCCCCCCCCTTGTATAAAAACCCCCAAAGGGTTTTTTGTATTTGGGGGGGTTCTTATCGTTTGTCCGAAAAACCAGCCCGTCCTTATTGCAGCACGCTGGCTCAGCAGCCCAGCCTAAGCCTAGACAGCTACGTTTGGACAAGGTTCATGTTTCTGCTTCCGGCTTCCAACCCTCCCCCCCCCCTAACTCCCCCCTCTTTCTGTAGAGATTTTAATAGGGACAGGCACGGGATCGGGATTTTGGGCCAGGGTGTTCTTTATATTAGGGGGGTATTAATATTAGGGGGAACGGATTACGTGCCTTTGGCGGAGCCCCAGCGAGCGGTCAAATCGGCGCTGGGCGCTTGTCTCACCGTAGTCGTGGTGTGGTTGGTAGTATTGGTAGTTGAGTAGCGATAGTAGTGGTATTAGTGGTAGTAGTGCTAGTAGTGGTACTACGACTACTAACAACCCTCTCACAAGCCTCCCTATCTGAAGGGCCGGGAGAGCCTTTTTCCAATCTCGAACTGCATTTCCCCTGCATGTGCGCGTAAAAACTAAAAAAGTATTCTATACTAGGTTTCCAGACCTTTCAGACCTATGGTGTTGAGCTGTTATTCTTTGTTCTTGGGAGAAGAGGGTGAGTTCGTGTATGTAGCAGTTTGTTTGCGATGGTTGTTCGTTGTTCTTCTGTCTGGAAACTTTTTTGGGGGGGGGTGCCCCTTAAAACATCTGACCCCTCGGTCTTGTTGCAAACTAGTTTACAGTACGTCGTTGCTTAGAGGCGAAGACTAAATGTATGCTGTAGCTGGCATTTGTTGCGTTGTTCTCTCCGGAGTCGGGTCGATGTTTTAAGGGGGTAGCCTGGGGGGGACGTAAAGCAGCACGAGCTTCGGCTCCAGATGTGCTTGCTACATCCCCCTCGCGGTGCCCGTCGGTTATGGGAAACGTGTGCTGGCTGCTAGTCTTAGTGTATAATACAGAAAGAATAGTCTATGCCACGCCTGTTGTTCTTTGTTTCCCGTCGACTTCGTTCTGTAGCTCGACAGCCCCCCATGTTCGAGGCATCGTCGCCAACGCCAGTGGCAGCGCGACAGGCGCGTTGGGAACCTGATGTTGGGGCCAGCCCAACAGGGAAAGACTTCTACTCACTTCCCAACAATAAACCTAGCAAACTCCGTCAAGGCCCCCCCAAAAAGTCGAGCAAGTTTTGAAATTCCAGTTTGATGGGGTTTGCAATGATGAATGGGGGGGGGAGCTGGCGTAACACGCGTTCTTAACGCCGATCGAACGTCTGAAGGTTTTGGGGCTGTGCGCTTGCTAGCGAGCAAAGGCGGAAAGGTTTTCTTACCGTTTATGAGTGGCAGGTCAGCATTGACGTGACTAGGTGTCTGTCATCCGACTGCGTGCTGTGTGCGGCAGGATGCGGCAGGCCATGGATACGCCGAAGACGTATCCGGCGAAGGACTTCTTGCAGTACTGCCAGAAGATCTGCGACAAGTTCTCGGCGCCATGCGACGCTGAGTTGTCCTCCGTCATGGCTGCACGGTCCTCATGTGGCACTCTGATTTTTTGCTTGCTGGTTCCTTGCTGCGGGATCAGGCCAAAGTCATGTTGGACGGCTGGGACTTCGACAGCGCGTGGAAGCTCCCGGGAAGGGAGCAGAGACCAGGCCTTGAAGCGATGCGTCACTTGACAGCACTGTAGAGACTGTCGTGTGGACATGTCGTCTTTGGGCAATTGAGTATAGCAGCTAAAAGCAGCTTGCAGGGCTGCTGAGTCCTGACCTTGCATTTGGGTGAAGAACATGCCGGGCGAGGCGCTCTTGGGCCAAGTGTGGTTCCCAAAGGGACTTGATGTTGAAGCCTCAGACTTTCCAAATGTCGTCTCATGATTTGGATCATGTGGGTTGTTTTTGGTGGATGTTTTCTCAGGTGGTCACGCTGGGGCCTGATGCAGCCGCGTGTCCACGCCGTGCTCCGCAACCGTCGACAGCGCAGGTCAGACACAAAGTAGCTTCTTGCTGCCGCGGTGATGTGGCTGGTAGTCGCAGGACAGCTGGCGAGCATCACCTTTTGGACGAGCTCGCCTATCTCGTCGGAAAGCAGGCTAAGGTCACCGATGAGACGATCTTGGCGGTCGATTTTGCCGAGGCGTGGCTGGCTGCTCCCGACTCAGAATGCTAATCTGGTGGCACGTCTCTTTCCAGGCCTGGAAGAAGACAAAATTGGCTGGCGCCACGGCCACGCATGCCTCGACTCTTTCTGCAGGACCGCTACTAACTTACACTCAGCGCATATGTCGTAGCATCGCGGCGCGTGCAGCAGCTCGGAGTTCTGAGCCGTTTAGGCTTCACTCCCAGAGCGGGTTTTGTTTTAAGCGCAAGATCTGCTGGTCCTCGAACTGCGTGCTCAGTAACCCTAAACCAAAAAAAACCCTCAACCCTCAAAGCCCTCCCATGAGCCCGCGACTCCTTGGGTTTGGGGTTGAGTGGGGGTTACGACAAGGAGCCTTTGGTTTGGGGGTTATTATGGTAATGATTTGGGGAGTATCATGGTATGATTATATGGGAACCCTAAGGCAACGCCATTGGTAATTATTCCGACCCCTACATTATTGGGGGTTTTGGGTTATAAGTTATAGGGCTAATAAGGAAGCTAGCAAAGAGCTTTGGAAGCCTGGAACTCCAAGGCCGGAATAACCCCAAAGCCCCTAAACCCTAAACCATATATAGCCCTTGTTTAAGCCCTAAACCCCGAAACCCAAAGCCCTAAAACCCTCCTCAAGCCAAAGTCCACCCAATCCACGCGCCTTCAGGGCGCCTCCCGGCGTGCAGTGGCGATGCCCTCGGCAAAGAGTTGAGTGGGGCATTCAGCGTCGATTTAGGTATTAGTTTTCTTGGCTTTATGCTTTAGGTGTTTAGGGTTTATGGTTTAGAGGGCATTTGGGGTTTTGCTCCTGTTTGGCCTGTTTGGCTTCGGCCTTTAAGCCTTTCCGGCGTTTGGGGCTGAAGGGCTGAAGGGTTTTGGGCTACTAGTAGCACCCCTCAAGCTGGTGGAACATCCTCTGCTCGCTTGGGGAGCTTCCACATGTGGTGGGCGGCTCGGTAAAACATTGCGGAGTTAACTATGCAGGCCTTTTGATCGTTTTATAGAAGATAGCAAATTTTTCATACAAGTAAAACTTCAAAAACAACATATGTATATTCTACACATGTACACTTTTATGTTAATATATTTCTCCTTTGGGGCTTGAGTCGTTTGTGATAAGGAGTATGTTCAGAAGTTTTCAAGGGCACCTATATAGAAGTTTGCAAGGCGCCTACATTGTCAGCAACACCAAATAGGATGATCTCCATGGAGCGTTCAGGTGCCCTTGCGCGTAACAAAGTTGCACCGGGCACTTCGTCAACAATTCACCACTTTGGGATCTTGAGGGCTGCAGCTTTAGTCAGGGGATCTTTAGGGTTTAGGGCTCTGTAGGGATTAGGGTCTGCCTACACCCTGAAAACCCTAAACCCAGATCCCCGCAAACCCTGGAAGCCTCCGCAAGCACCTCAAAAACCCTCAACCCCGAACCCTCAACCCTACAGCCTGAGGCTAAACAGGCCACTTTATGTGGTATGGTTTGTGGGGCCCAAATAACGCGAAACAAGGCAGAGTCCGCCGCAGACGCGGAGGGAAAGATCCACGTTCGCTTCGCTGACGGCGTGGAGGCAGGGGACTGCTTTGAGCTCACGTTCCTCATCTTGATTTTGCACAATAGAACCTTCAAGAACGCGTTTACAAAAAACCGGGCTGAGGGGACTGTAGCCCTTGCAAAGAGGGGGCGTTGAACCCTAAGAAACAAAGGATGGCAGAAAGGCTTAGGGTTTAGAGATCCCCAACCCTCCCCCCCTCCCGATGTCCTACCCAGAGCCCCCCAAGTACTCTAATGTGGGTGTAAGTGCAGGTAAACTTCTCACCCTCTGCAAGCCCCTAAACCCTACGGGCAGCACGGTACTCCCCAAAGCTTTGCAGATGTTGGGAGCCAGGGTTCGGGTTGCAGAAGAAGCCCTGAAGCTCTGAGCTTCTTATCGATTGGGCTTTTAGCGGACATGAATGTTCAGAGAGAGTCCAGTGTTTACACTAGTTGAGGTTTAGAGTTAGTTTCGGGGCATAAACTTAGGTTAGAGTTTAGTTGAAAAAAAACTTATGCGGTTTTTGGTTACGAAGCCCGGGATGGGCCCCAGCCCGGGTGTAAAATGGCACGAAGCAGGCGGCGATTCCGCAGCAGGCGGGTGCTGTGCCGTCGGTTTTGTGTTGACGGGTGCATGGTTTCTGTCCGCAGTTGAAACACCTTTGGAAGGTTAGGGTTTAGGGATGCAAGGATTGTGGGTGTCCAGGATGCACAGGCGGATATGTCAAGTGCGGAGGCTTCTCATATCATATGCGGCCGAATTTCAAAATCAAACCCTGCAAGCCCTGAACCCTCAACGCGCACACCCAAAGCCCCAGGCCCTGAGAAACCCCGAGCTTTGCCGAAGCCCAAACCCTAAGAAAAGCAAAACACAGAAAGGTCCAAAACGCTCTGAAGCCCAAACGCAAATCCAAATCCTCCCCCATGTTCTGAGCCCGAGGGTTGTTTAGGTCCGGGCTCGGTCGAGTACGCGCCCCACAGATCCTGACTCCGAAGCATCCCCAAAACCCCAAAACGTCCTAACACCATGAAGGCTGAATCCCTGAAGGTCCCACAGCCCCGCACCCCACACAAAAATGAGAGCCCCAGCACATCTTAAAGCCCTGTAACCCTAAAGAGCTCAAACGCCCTCAGCCCCAGTTAAACTTCCAGGAAGTCAGTGAGCTAAAGGATTTCGAGGCCAAGGACAGGACGGATGGAAGCGTGCGACGTGGCATCGCGCCTTTCAAGGGCTTTTGGTGCGCAATGGTATCTCAGGGCCATGGGGTGTTTAAGTTTTTGTTTTTTGTTTTTGTTCTTAGAGTCTTTTTTCAGCCGAGTGCCTCACGTTGTTTAAAGGTGTGGGGCGCGCACAACGGGCGCGCAAATCGAGAGTTGCGTTCAGGACATTCTCACTCACTCCACTCCGACATCCCCGAGCGCGACAAACAGAATCCCAAACTCTTTCGAGCTCATGTCTTGCCCTCAAAGTGCAGCCACACATTCACAAAGTACTTCGACACATAGTTTCTAGGTGAGCAAGTTTGTTGCTCACAGCCCACAAAAAGAACGGCAACCTTGCCGATGAAGACGTCATCAACTTGAGTGCTTTCAACCGAGAACAGCTCGCAAATCCTTAATGCGCACATGACGCACACATGAAGCAATACCCAATCTTTCAGAGTGTTTCGGTTCAGGAGGGCGCTCGTATCGAGGGTTTTGGGTGGGTTTTAGGGTTCGATCGGGGCTGGCAGCTTGCCAGGAGCCATTGGACGGTGTCGTCGGGCCGCTCTCCGCTGAGGAGGCTCTCATTGGGGTTTACGATATTAGGGGTACCTGGATCCTACTATTTGGGGTCTATATTGGGGAACCCACTTATGGTTTTCTTCCAAAGCGATGGCCACAGCAACGTGTCCCAAATCACCCGTAGTGCCCAACCGGGAACTTTGACCAGAATAGCTTAACCGAACGTAAGAAGCAGGTGCGGGTTTAGGGTGCTATTCGGGTTTTCCCCACTTTGATGGTATAGGGAGTTTGGGTTATTGGTGTCCAAGAAGCTGCATCAAAGTTCTCGCTTGCAGAACAAGGTGCCCGGGATGCCGTTGAAGAATTGATGGGAGTTCCTTACGCAACTAGGTAGGCCCTTGGGACATGTTGTGTTTTTGCCTTATTGGGGTTTAAGAGGATCATATTCAGGAATATTTTTCAGAGGGTTTCAAGGGCCATCCTATAGGAAAAAGCACTGACGACGAGTTTTTGCGCCTGCTCTTCTCACCCTAAAAAGCCTTAAAAGGGCCATCCTATAGGAAAAGCACTGGCTCCGAAGAGGCCTCGGTCCTACGCCGGCGATCCGAGGAGCTGCTGCAGCTGGGAGACGCTCCTTGGGCTGAAGATCACTGAGTTTGGTGTGGGGTTTAGGGTTCAGGGTTCAGGGTTCAGGGTTTTAGGGTTTAGGGTTTAGGTTTTAGGGTGTTGGGTTTATGAGGGTTTCCGAAAACAGGGGGGGACCCTTTTTGAAGGGGGGTTCGGTTTCTGAGGGGGTTCTCTTCTACTTGGGTTATAAAAGGGGTACCCCTGTTTTGGGAATTGCCCGTCTACGCAAGCCTGCGACCCTGGACTTGAAATCCACCTTGAAGCCCTCAGCCACCACAACCCTAAACTTGAGACCCCAAGCCCGACAGAACTACACCCCGAAAAGCCCTCCAACCCCAAATGGTCCAAAGCCGTGCGAAACGCTAACCCCAACAATATGGCGTCAAGGCTCTAGGGTTTAGGGTTCCCAAACCCCTTCATTTTGAGGCCCTCAAGGTTTCGGTTCGCCAGCAACGACCTTGCTGCCGAGGCCCCAAACCCCAGGGAGCCTCACAACCCCGGTCTCTGGCGTGGTCTGTACTACGACCACTACACCCGACGGCGTGTTCTGAAGGTAGGTTTTTTACTTGGGCTTTGGGTTCTTGCCAAATGCTAAACAAAGCTTCAGGAAAGATGCAACAAACATATTTGCCACGAAGATCTGTCATGACCTGTTCAGCAGGCTCGAGAATTGAGGGTTTGCCCTATCCTCAACCTCCAACCCAAAACCCCAAACCACTCTAAACCCTAAACCCTAAACCCCCCATAGGGCCCTCAACTCGCCGAGAACCCTAAGCCCTCTGAACTGCCGCCTCAACCCAGGCCGCTGCGGCAGCGGAGATCTCTTCCGCCGCGCTGCGGCACCTGGCGCTGCAGCTGGACCGCTGCCGGGCCTTGGGGGGTGCTTAACCTATAGACTCTAAACCCTTCCCGCAACTGCATTGCGACATGCTGACATGTCAGCCACTGTGGAGCCCAAACCCCCGCCCCTAAGCCACGAAGCCTTAAACTCTAAACTCTGTCGACGCCTAAGCCGGCAATCCTGAAAAGGCGCCAAGTCCTCCGCCACCCCTCCAAGTACCCACTCCACCCAGCCAAACACCAGCGACGTTTGCAGGATGGGGCACTGGAGCAGGAGGTCATGGTTCTCAGGCCGAGCAAGCAGGTTTGCTTATTTGAAGTCAAGGCTTTAGGGGTTCAGGGTCCCGTTGGGCCCGTCTTGCCTTCTTAGGGAGTCCAAGGTTCCTCCAAACACGTCCCAATGCCAAAAAGGGGGCCCTTAGGTTACCCCAGGGAAGCTTGGAACATTAGACTTTCAGATCCCTAAGTTTATAAAGCTATTGAGAGCTATTCTAGGGGTTTGACGTTTTGGGGGCTGCAGGGGAGGGTTCATGGGTTTGGGCTTTGAAAGGGGCCATGGAGTTGGTAAGACCGCGGGTTTAGGCGTCAGTGTTTCTGGTTTGCCGAAGCGGGGGCACCTTGCCGCGTCTTTGGCCTCAGGCTGGAGGTGCAGGTTTAGGACTCGGTTCGTCAATGCCATCTGGCCTGGAAGCCTCCGAACTCCAGAGGCTCAGAGAGCCCTAAGCCGCCCAAACCGCTTAAACCCTCAACCCCCAACAAAGCGGGGCTTTTTTGGTCGTCCCCCCTCCCCCCCCCTCCAAGCCAGGGGCCAGGAGGCAGGGGGCTCAGAACGGGCAGCCGTGCCCAACGTCTTTTTCTTGGGACGCTAAGTTTGGTCGCCTCAGGGTGCATTTTCATGGCCCTGTAAGCGCGTAAAGCCTAAAACCCCCAAACCCCTTGTAGCCCTACAAGCCCTCCAACCACCCACGAGCTTGAAATTGCTGGTTCCAGAGTGGGGTTGAGAGGGGCGGGAACCCAAATCAAAAACTCCGAATTAGAAGAACAGAGCAACTAGGACCCTGAAGCCCCCAACCCCCAAAACCCTTCGAGCCCTAAAAAGCCTAAGAAGCTGAACCCCCTCCCAGTTCTGTGCTCCTAGGTAAATTCAGTTGCAATGAAAGGGGTAGTCTTCCTCATTCTTTTGGTGCCTAAGGCTCCTTGACAGCAACCCAGATTTAGCGAGGGCCTGGCAAACGCGGTTTTAGGGTTCTTCCTTTCCTGGACTCTTTTTGTTCCGGGGAGAGCTCAAGATGGGCCAGAGTAAGAATGCCATCGTTTTGGCGCGGGGAAGAGGTGTAACAGAGGCCTTCTATCGGAATGCTATACCTTCGGCATCTAGAGCCGACTTGTCCATTTGAGGTCTGGGAAGGCGTGGCGACAGCGGCCGACGAAGCGGGCACCAGCAAGGTCCGACATTGACAATAAGAAGAATTGGCTACCGGCTCGGGTCTTCACTTGAACCCTAAGACTCAGCTTTGGGGTTAAGGGTTTGGGGCCTCATTTCGCCATGCAAAACAATGACTATCACAAAAGGACCAGTTTCATGCAACGACAGAAGAACAATAGTTATGTTACAACACAAATAATACATCATAGTCGCAAAGCTCGCCCGAAATGCGGGGACCCTCCCCATTGCGCCGATGACCTCAGGTTCGGTCTAGGAATCTGCACCCCAAACCCCCAAACCCCCAAAACCCCCAAAACCCCCAAAACCCCCAGACCCCCCAGACCCCCCAACCCCCAAAACCCCCAAAACCCCCAGGCCCCCCAGACCCCCCAAACCCCCCAAACCCCCTGAGACCCAGCGCGTCAGGTCCGCTTCATCCGGCTCTTGGAGAGCCCCGACTTCCGAGGCCGGCAGCCGGGAACTCAGAGTATCGGTGACTATCTCCATCTCCCCAGGGGTTCAACTCGTTTATGGGGCCTTTCAAGACCCCCAAACCGTAACCCCTAAAACCCTAACCCTAAGCCCTAAACCCCTTCAACCCCACACCCCCTAAACCAAAGCCATCGCAGCTCAGGAAGCATGGCTCCAAGAGCCAGCTGCGCGAGGCAGGGCGCGACAGCTTGGGGATGGCAACTGCGTCAGCTTTCGTTCCTGTCGTCCCCCACAAGTGGTTCAGGATAGGGCTTAAACCTTTTCGGGTTTAGGGCGTTGGGTTCAGGGGTTTTAGGGCTTTGGGCGTTACCGGTCTGGTCTTGCTTTGCCATGACCCCAAACCCTCAGCTCTAAACCTGTCGCCCTCAGCCCTTCGCAGCACGGAAGCGGAAAGTAAACTCCAGCTTTTCATCCTTACGCCATAACATGAATTAGTTCTTGGTTTTCGGGTTGCAATAACCCACTGGGAAAGCCTATGAGGGTGAATTGGCATATCCCAGGTCGTTGCAGGGCTTCGCACAAAGAACATCACATACATGTGAAAATCAAAACCAATACTGCTGCCAATACAAATATACATCGATATACAAGAGCATGTGGGTGTGTGTATATATGTGTACATGTGTTTTTTCGATATATGTATGCCCCCCCCCCCCCCCCCCCGCCATGCCTTGGTGCAATGCTGGTGCTGTCGCCGTGCAAGCGACCCTACGATTTACAACATCAGAAGTGATTTTGCAAGAGGTGCCCCCGGAGCAGATGGTGCCCAACGAGTGGGTCGGGACCCCAAATGAGGAGGGCCGCGCAGTGTTCTGGTTGGGGTGCAAACCAAACGGGCATTCCCGTGTTTTGGCTCGGGGCCGAAGGTATTCGTGGTTGAAGGCTTTGTTAGGGGCTCCTTATGCTCCCCTATTGGTCAGACATACCGGCCTAGACATAGAGGCCAGATTACATCTCTTTCGCGAGATGGTTTAAATCTTGACTTAAACCTGACCCCTCAATGCCTACAACGCAAACGGAAGCCTCTTGCCTCTGAAAATACGCCAACTCCAGTTCATACGAACAATGAGATTGATACTAGATAAAGAAAACATTCATAGCGATATGGGTAATGACAAGATACAAGCACACCCCTAAAGCTTCGACAAATCCCGCCTTCAGCTTTGCACCTCTCACCTGGGCGCCCTGGGCCGAGAGCTGGAGGCGCTTGCTGGGCCTTCGTTTTTTTTGAGTTCTTTTTTGCGGGGAGGGGGGGGGGGGGGGGTGGTCCAGTTATAGGGTCGTTAGGGGAGTCAGGGATCTAGGGACGCAGGGCGGAGGGCCTGTGGCCTGTGGATGTCTACCGACCCTCGCGGGACCACTGGAGAATTCCTTTTGCCCACTTCTTGAACCCTTAACTGTAAACTCTAAACAGCCCTAAACCCCAAAAAGTCTTGAACCGAGAAGCCGCTTGAGGCCGAAGGAAAGCTAAGGGCGCCCTGCGCAGTGGCCTCCCTAGCGAACTCATTGAAGCACCGAAGCCCGAGCTTCAGCCCGTGCAAGTCCTTGGAACATGAGGAGTCCGGGCCACAGGGGCAGTACAGAAGCCGAAAGGATCGATGTCCCTTTGCAATCCCTTTCTAATCAGAATGCACGCTACCCAACATAAATACGGGTTCTAGTTTTGGATTAGATAAGCCCCGATATTCGGACTCGGAACCTTGCCTTTCCTGAAGTGCGCCGCTACCTCACGTCTCATTGAGCTTAGCGTTCAGATAAGCTTGCGGTTTGAGGGTTCCTTGGGCCTTCTTTGAAGGCTTTTGGGGGGGCTTAGGGAGGGTTCGCCATCCATGTCCCTTGGAGGAGTTGCTGGTCCGCCTCGGGCTCAGCTTCAAGGGCCCCCACAGACCCCTCGAGCCGACGAATTTTGAAGGGTTCTTCTACAGAGAAGGTAAAGGGGGAGGTTCAGGTAATCCCTACAGGGCCCCAAGAAATAAACCCCTCAACTTAGCCGCCACAAGCCCAAACCTAAACCCTCCAAACGCCCCCCCCCCCCCCCCCCCAAAAGCCAAATGCAAAAAAGCGCCAGAGTCCTCAACTAGGAAGTGCGGGGGGTGGTTCTAAAGAAAGCCCTACACTCAAAGAACCCAAAGCCTACTGCGCCCCAGTTCGCGCGCGCTGCTGGCTGGCCTTGGAGTCGGCTGGGTGCCCCAAATGTGCATGGTTTAGGGGTTAGGGTTTAGGATTTAGGTTTTAGGGTTTAGGGTTTAGGGTTGTTGAAGAAGGGTTTGCGGCTTAGGGCGTTGAGCGTGTTCGGGGTGGCGGTCTCGAACCCTGATCCATAAGCCGGGCTCAACCCTAAACTCCACCAATAACAGTAGAACTTAAATCCGGCATTCCTCCATCGCCGCGTCGGAGCCAAATTTCAGGAAACAAGCTTGCAGCATGTTGATGGGGTGGGGGTTGGGGTTGTGTTTAGGAGCTAGCGTTTTGGATGTTCAAGGTTTAGGGAGTGGGGGGGGGGGGGGGGGGGGGGGGGGGTTGGGTGGCTTTTGGGGATTTGGGTTGCTTGCGACCAAGGAGCAGCGTGCCGTTATTGACTGCAACCGCGCGGCGGCTGTGCCCCTCGGTACCATCTTTATGTGTCGCACCTGGGCCAGGATGAGTTGCATAGGAGTTGTGTGGGTTCAGTTCTTGGGGTTTGCGGGCTAGGGGCTTTACGTAAGAGGTTTTCAGTGTGTAATCAAAGGGGTGCTCAAGCAGATGTCTGATTGCATTTAGGCCTGTTCTTAACGGCCACTGAACAGGGGGGTTACGCTGTTTGTCGCCGGTTTAGTTCAGTTTGCGCATTTGTTGGCCACCTGGACTGGAGGGCATTGAAAGTTGAACCAAACATCCTAGATGTGTGCGACAAACACGACACATAGGACTTCACACTAGCATGGCTTCCTTTATTTATGGGCGCCTGAACCCTAAAACCTTACTTCCTTGCGATTTCTTCTGAGCTCCAGGCCTTGAACACCTGTTCAGCAGGAGGTTCAAGGTTGTAGGGTTTCAGGCTTTCTCTGGGCCCTAAAGCAAGACCCTAGGACTCTTTTAAGACTCCCAAACCCGAAAGCCCACAAAAAAACACGCGTCAGGTGCCGCATGCTAACTCCACGGCCACCCCGGCGGGCCCCAGGTGCCGGGCCGGAAGTTGGGGGAAGGCAGAGGCCTCGTTCTCTTTTTTCTTAAGGGGTTAGTGCTTTTTCATGACTGCTAGACCAGTAGGGGCTAGGGTTTAGAGTTTGGGGTTTACAGGATTAGGTTTAGAAGTTCTCAGACGTGAGGATTGCGGCAGGCTCAGTCCGCTAAGTCGTCAACAAGAAAATCTTGCACCTGAAACCTTGTAAAGCTAAAGATCACAATGCAGTAGAACCTCCAAAGCTTTATGCACCCTAAGCCCGAAACCCTAGAATCCCTACGAACCCTAGCAACCCTAGAAACCCTACACACCCTACAAACCCTACAAACCCTCCAAACCCTGCAAACCCTCCAAACGTTGTGGGGCGAGGCGTAGAGATCACGATGCCCCTGCTGGTGCTCGGAATTGCTTGGTCCCCAGAGCTTAAGGCTTAATTGCAGGCTTTCGTGGGTTTAAGGGTCGAGTCCTGCAACCCCTCAAACTTTTGGGGGGAGGACGAACCGAGACCACAAACCCTGAATTCTGAAGCCCTGAAGTGTTGGGACGTTACAAGTCGGTTCCTTCATGTGCAAGTCGATCTGCTCTGTGGCGTGCGGACACGAGATGTTAACACAAGGATACCCCGAAAACCCTTCAACCCCCAATCCCTCAAGTCCTGAAAGCCCTAAAACGACCCTTCAGCCCCTCAAACCCCTAAACTTCCCTAAGCCCCGTGAAGCCCTGCAGGCCATGGCCATCGCCCGGCAGGTCTGGGCCGGGCCCTTGGTGGAGCGATGTTGGCCGCTTCCTGAACCCCCAACCTCCGGGAAGTCTCTCCCCCCTAAGCCCCAAGCACGCCGCGATGACGTGCCCAGACCTGCAGCGGCTCCCTTGGCGAAGTTCTTGGTCTGTTTAATTGTCGTTATTGGAGGTTTGACATGGTTTTGGGGATTTCTAAGATCCCTGAAGTGGTGGTGGGGGGATTAGGGGGTTTGGGGTTTGAAGTCGAGGATGCCCCAAAGTGAGCCCCCCAAAGCTCTTCCTGCTAAACCCTGCTAAAGCCTACTGAACGCCTAATCGAAGCTAACATCCCAGAAAAGCTCAACCAATCCTGTCAGGTGGGCTTGGCCCTCTGCTCAGCAGGGTTCCTCTACGCCGGGCGCCTGGAGAGTTACGAGGCTTTGAGGCTTCGGAACTTATATGTGCTCGAGTATAAAGGGCTTAGGGTGTAGGTTTCGGGTTAAGGGTTTTGGGTCTACCCCTTCAAGTTATCGGGGGATACCAGAGATTAGACGATCCCGTATAGGGTTGTTTAGGTGGGTATAAGAATGGGTGACAGTAGAATAGAAGCCTTGTAGCTATGAACCTCCAAGTAAAGTCCAAGAAGGATTGCTAGGAGAGCTTCAGGAGTTTGAGGGTGGAGTCTGTCAGCCTGCAGGCACGTGGGAGGTTCTTTGGGCTTCTGAGCCGCCCAAGTTGTGCGTACCGCAGCACTCCGCTCTTCTGTGGTGGAAGTGCCGGCAGGCACCAAGACACCTAAGTAGCAGCTCATGGGTACCTTGGCAAACATAGCAAAGGTTGCGGCAACAGAGTTCGAATCTAATGGTCGAGTTGATGGCTTGGGCTCTGAATCCAAATGGACATCGTCGGCACGAGTCCACGTGCCCGAGCTTGGAACAGTGGAGGCGCTGAGGCAGATCTCGGGAGACTCCTATACCCTTATAAAGTCTCGAAGATATAAGCTCAGGGACATGGCCTTGCGAGCCAACCAGCAGGTTATAGCCCCTCATGAGCCCCTCTCACTGCCCAAAAAGGGACCCGGGCAAGTCCCTGTATGTAGGCAGCGCGCAGAAGGCGAGCTGGGAATCGGTCTGGAAAGCCTGGTCACACCCTCAGGACGCGGGCGGGCTGGGACTTTGATGGAGCTTCATGGGTCGGTTGGGTATTTCAAGCTTGGCGTTCGAAGTGTCCTACATAGGTGTTTAGGTTACCTTGCTTCTAACCTTGGTCACACGTGTCCATGAGCCTCCAAGCAGGGTTTTGGGTTCTGCGATTCGGAGGAGCTGGCCCCAAAACCCCAACCCCCCCCAGAAAAATCCAAACCCCCAAATTCTGAATTTCGCTAATCGGCAGGAGAGGTGCTGCTGGACTCTTGTCGGCTCTGTGACTCCGGGCTGCGCCAAGGGGATACGGCAGCTTGCCAAATTAGCTTTGGGCTTCTATTGGTTTATTTAGGGTTTAGGGTTTACCGGACTTACACAGGCCAAAACGGGTTCCCCCAAACCCAAGGTGCAACGGGCCGCAGGCTCTAGAGTTGAAATTGGGGGTTAGGGTCTAGGGCTTTGGGTGTTTCTTGCGGTCTTACATTGAGGCTTTGCGGCTGGAGGCCCCATAACCACTTCAAACCCCATAAGCCCTACAATAACCCCATAATTCACCATAAACAGGCCTTCATAGGCCCCCACAAATCGTACAAACCCCTAGCCCCATGGCTAAAGCCCCCTTCGGAATTCTTTACCTTTATGTATATACAACCGAAGGGAATAATAATGACAATAGTATTTATCATATACAAACCCAGGGAATAATATTAAAATTGACTTTGTTCGTTAAGGTCCTAAGGGGAGTATAGATAAGTTCCCCCCATCAAGCATGGGCCCCCAGGTAGCCGCGCAGGCGCGGGGGCCGCAGCTCGCCTCGACCAGCCGCGCCTTCGCGTGCCCCTGCAAGGGAGTTTAGGGTTTCGGGTTTAGGGTTTAGGGTTTTGGGTTTCGGGTTTAGGGTTTAGGGTTTAGGGTTGGGGTTATACAGGGGTTTTAGGGCTTTAGGGTTTCGGGTTAAAGGGTTAAGTTTGGCTTCAGGGTCTCGGGTTTTGGGTTAAGGGTTAAGTTTGGCTGGCTGGGCGCTCTCTCTCTCTCTCTCTCTCTGCTCCCGGTGCCTCCTCTTCCATGGCCAAGTTTTTGTTAGCTTTAGCCCTCGCTTTCCTCAAGCTGACGAGGGGCGGGAACGGGAAGGATGCCTTTTAATTTCCGAACAAGTTTGTTTTTCTGTTTCGGCCACATTTCGCTGTATTGCCGACTGCACATGAAGGGTAGGGTTTAAGGGGATTTGTGTGTGGGCTTGCTTTGGAGGAGTTCGTTCGTGATCCAAAGACCGTGCTGTTGAAACCTCAGTAACCATGAAAAGACGTCTCAAGTATCCATAACGCGGATTGCTTAGTCATGAGGATGATTGCTGGTTTTTCATGCTGTACCGAGACAACTACTCATCATCAGCCGTATTTCCGTCATTTTTTCGGGTCCTTGGGGGGGGGGGGGTCTAAGGAGGGGGTTCATAGGGATGAGGCCCTAAACCCTGAACCCTAAACCCTAAACCCCAGGTACTTGAGCCCCAGGGGCGCAGTACACACCTGGGGCTGCCCCACCTATGGGGGCGACAGCCGTGAAGTGTCGGGGCATCTGCAAACCGTCCGCCACATTAAGGCGGGGCTTGGGGGGGCTTTAGAATTGGGAACTTTCTAGGACTTTAAGAACTTTAGAACTTTAGTTCCTTTAGGACTTAAGGACTTTAGGAGATGTAGGATTTAGGGTTTAGAGGGCATGGTAGTGTGTAAGACTTGCAGGGTTTCCAGGATTAGGGTAGTTATGGCTGGGGTGTTAGAAGTACCGCAATTCGGGTTGCAGCATAGCTTACCCATGAACCTCCAAGAAACCTAATGCGCCTTACCAGACAGGGTGGTTTAGAGCTTAAAGGGTTTAGAGGCCTTAGAGGGCTCCATCCTTGTCCCCGTAAGCCCGACGCCAGGCGTCCGACTACGCATTTGCTGCGCTCCGGGCAGACGGTTCTGTGGTAACCTGGGGTGATCCACTTGGGGGCGGAAACAGCTGTGAGGTACAGGCGCAGCTGGTGGATGCTTTGCTGCGAAGAATTGCATGGTAAGACCCATTCCAAGTTGGCGTTCATCGGCAAGTCTATGTCCAGGCTTAGGATCAGAGTTCGGGATTCAGGATGTCCTACAAATCTGTGCAGATGACTTTCTCAGCGTGCCTGTGTGGCCGTAGGTAATGCAGCTTCAACTCCTCACCCTGAACCCGGCACCCCGCCGAGCAACAGCCCTCAACCCGCAATCCTCAACCTCCCGCCTGACAAACCCCACTTCTTGGAGGTTCATGGTACTTAGCAACCCAATCATAGCTGTACTTATGACCCAATTATGACCCTATTGGGGTACGTAAAGGGCTTGTAAGTGGGTCATAGAGACTTCCAGTCGATTTAAGCCCAGTTCGCATACTGAGGACGTGCAAAGCATCCAGGCCGCCGGCTCGGCCTTTGCCGCCCTCCGAAAAGATGGCTCCGTCGTTTCCTGGGGCAAGGCCCAGAGGGTGAGGGTGTAGGGTTTAGGGCTTAGGGCAGGGTTTAGGCTCCAGCTGCCGAGTAGGCATTCTTCTTTCAACCTTTTTCCCGCGGTAAAGCCAGATAGTGAGTTTGGGGGTTGCAGTCGCTTTTCTTGTTCGTGGACGCTGGGGTCGGGAAACCCAGTTAAAGTGCAGTATGTGACAGTTTTCACTTCCTCCGAGAATTCCTGTGGTGATAATTCACACGTCTAGCATCTTGTCATCGTTTGAAACAGATGCACGTCTGTAGAACCGCATGCATATGTACATATACATATACATATACATACATATTATATATATATATGTGTACGTGTATGACCTGTGTGCGTATGCGTATTATTGGTGTGCGTTCCCCGGCCCCGAAACCATTGCGGATCTTTGGGAGGCCTCCTTCGGGGGCGACAGCAGCGGAGTGCGAGCCCAGCTGCAGCAGGTGAAGGAGGTCCAGGCCACCTCACGGGCTTTCGCGGCCAAACGGGAAGATGGGGCTGTGGTGACATGGGGTCTGCCGACACAGGGAGGCGACAGCACCCGCGTGCAAAATCAGCTGAAGGACGTCCAGCAGCTTCAGGCCACCTTCGGGGCCTTTGCGGCTGTGCTGAGCAACGGCTCCCTGGTCGCCTGGGGCTCCCCACACCTGGGAGGGGACGGCCCAAGAACGCACGAAGGTGTTCGGCAGGTGGCCGCCACTCGCTGTGCCTTTGCCGCGGTCCTGGCAGACGGTTCCGTGGTGAGCTGGGGCGCTCCAGGATTCGGAGGCGATAGCTCGGCCCTGCAGAAGGAGCTCCAGGGGGTGCAAGAAATCAAAGCATCGAGCTCCGCTTTCGCAGCACGTTTAGCCGACGGGTCGGTGTGTTCCTGGGGTAGTACAGCGGCTGGTGGTGACTGCAGCGCCGTGAAGCATCAGCTTCGCAATGTGCAATGCTTGCAGGCCTCGCATCATGCTTTTGCAGCCCTCCTGGCAAATGGGTCTGTGGTGACTTGGGGGGAGCCACACCTTGGTGGGTGGAGTCAGGAGGTACAGCATCAGCTGCGAGGTGTGCAAGAGATTCAGTCATCCAGCAGTGCCTTTGCGGCAATTCTGGAAAACGGATCCGTGGTGACGTGGGGTTTGGCAGGATACGGCGGGGACAGCAGCGAGGTCCAGCCACAGCTGCAATGCGTGCAGCGGATTCAGTCCACCAACGGAGCCTTCGCGGCCCTCTTGGCCAATGGGTCAGTCGTTACATGGGGACACCCAGACTTCGGTGGGGACAGCTCCCTTGTGTGGGAGAGACCTTCAAACACCTCAATTCCCAAGCGCCAGCGATGTTCCTAGTCCCAGTGGTCCTATAGCATTCCACCCACTCGGTCGAGAAGCTGACAGCAGCTTGGAAGAGACTTCGATTCGGGATGCCCTTGATATTCACAATCTCCGCGTCAGCTTAAGTGGTGCAGCCCGACATCAAAGCCACTGCCTCCACGGCTTTTCCGCGCATCCAACGCGACAGCGCGTGAATGCAGGGCATGACCTTCCTGAAGATCGTATATACACCCGAGCGTGCTGTACTCTGGAGTCTGGCGAAGCGTTGCCAGAAGCCCTTCTTAGTCGGTTTGGTGCTATGCAGACCACATGCGACATGCGGCCGTCTTCTTGGAGCGACGATTCGTCAGCAGCAGCGTATACCGTGCAACCGCCTGGAGCTTTTTCTGGAACTGATTGGACGCATCCCTATAGAGTCCGAGATTGACTTGGTACTGCTTTTCCCTACACAGGTCACTGCAGGCCCCAGCACTCCGATACAATTGGAGGTGCAGCGGTGTGGGTTCAGATTCATGCGGGCTGCATCGCTCCAAGGGAGTCTCGCATGCCAGCGTGCGAAGATGGACAATGCAGAGGGCCCATGAAGACCCTGTGGGATGAGCTTCGATCCAGCTGGGGGCTTTTGAGGTCTGTTTGTAAATTTGAATGCGTCACGTTGCATCGTGCATCACCCGAATAAGAGGCTTAGGCAACCTTGTCCTCAAGTGCCGCTGCAAGCCTCCGACGCACGCCCTCACTTTTGCAGGCCCAACGACCGGCCTTCAAGCCTCAAGTAGCCCTGAAGAATTGCTGCCCCATGTAGTCCCCACAAATTTGTTCCAACAGCCCAAGCCCAGGAGCCACCTATGCCAACTGGCCGCTTGAGGGGTTAGCCCTGATAAACCCAGAGGTAGTGTGCACCGGAAAAACATCACAGAGGGTAAACGTCCTGACCGCCCTAACCGTCCTAAGCCCCACAGAGCCCCTCTGTATTAGAAAAAAGCCCTCTGCAACCCTACAGAAACCCTATAAACCCTAAACCGCTTAAAACCCTAAAACCCCGAACCCCCAGCCCCCCCCCACCCCCCCCCACCGTCACCCCCTAAGGACTACTTCGTTCAGCGCCGCGCAAAGCGCGCCGCGGCCAACTCCGAGCTCGCTCGTGTGGCACCGGGCCATTTGCCAGATGCGCCCGGAATCCCTAAAGTTCAGGGCTTAGAGGTTTAGGGTTTGCAGGGCTTGCAGGGTTTAGGAGTTTCAGGGATTTGGGGTTTAAGACCCTGGACCTCCTAAACCCTGTAAGCCCTCTGAACCCTACACAGTGGCAGGTTCGGTTTCGCACAGGTGGGTGGGCCCTAAAAGCACTAAACCCCAAGTCATGTAGCTTTGGTGGTGTGCTCAGCTAGCATAAGCCTTCTTGCCTGCCTGATCTCATAATCTTCAGCAAGCAGCTCTCAGACTGCCACCCTACACCCGCATCGACAAAGTCAATGTGCTTAAGCAAAGCGCACCTTGGGGGAAAAAGGAACCCTAAAAGGGTTTATGGTTCATGTACACCCTAGTAGGAAGTATAGTAGAATAGGATATATGCCCCCAATTTTGGGGTTCCCTTGGTGCCCAAAGTACCGGACTTCCCCCAGAGTGGCAGGTGATATCGCTCCGCGGCCGGGCAAAGCTACAGCAGGGCCTGCGCTTCGGTTGCAGCGGTTGCAGCGCTTCAGGGTTTAGGGTTTTGGGGTTTAGGGTTCAGGGTTTAGGGTTTAGGGTTCAGGTTTAGGGTTTAGGGTTTAGGGCTTGAGGTCTTCGGGTCACTTAGGGCGTACGACTTGGGTTTGGGGGTTTGGGGGGCTTGACGATTGGACTAGGAGATCCCTCTTGCAACCCAACTTCCTCAAGATAGCCCCAAGTGCATGTAAGCAGGTACTCTTCTTTATTTGGTGGTGGGGATTAGAATAGCTGAATAGCTCTTGCCTTTCGACCTCGAAAGGACCCCCTGGAATGCGATTCGATTGTTTCATGTTCATGGTTGCAGAGCACTGATTGGCAAAATGACACGAAGACGGAGCAGGAGTTCTTAGAAACCACCCGGCTTCAGCACCCCAATGCGCCAGCCGGCAGCTTGGGTTCCGAGCATCGGCTGCGGCTATGCTCCTCTTGCGTGCCTCGATCGCATGGAAGCACAGCAGATCAGGCGCCTCTGCAACGATCACAAAAGCACGACAGCCTTGTGTATGGCAACACTTTAGAAAAGCGTGGCCATATACGAGGCCCTCCTGTTTTTGAGATCGTTGCACAGGCGTGTGGTCCGCTATGCTTCTCTGCGATCGCTGCCTCCAGCTCGAACAACAACGATACGTGCCAGTTCTTCATTTCCGAGTTCGGGTTCATGTACAAGCACAGTTTTTCGAACTCACCTACCAGAAGCCCTAGCCCTCCGAATCTTTTGTTTTGAGACCGTGCGGCATCACGGGCCCAGGACCGGGCTAGCCCAGTTGGAGTTGAACTGGGCATGGGGCCTCAGTGGCCGCCAGGTTTAGGGGCTCGCTGCTTAGGAATTTGCAGGGCTCCGCTGGTTTTGGGGCTCAAGGTTGATGATGCAGGGAGAGGTTCGAGTAGCTAAACACCCACGTTCGGGCCTCTGTCAGAGCTACTTGTGCTCATAAATAGCTGGGGGGGGGGGACACCTCCTGTTTGGTGGTGGCCAGGACCAAAGTAGGGAGTCCTTCGGAAGATGCGAAAGCAGCTGAGCTCCATCCACTTGTGCTGCCACCCTTCAACCCCTCCCCTTCAAAAAGGAGCTGAGCCCTCAAATTCAGAGTTACTGAAAGCTGCAAGCCTGACAGGAGCCACGAGGCCCCAAGCAAATGTGGACAGCACGGCTTGGCATTGCATAGTGCTCGTCCAAAATTGGAGTCCTCCTTGTGTACCGTCCAAAAAACACCATAACTTTGTGCCGTATTAAAAGGAACCACCCCAAAAGGGGCACAACCCTCTTTTCTGATAACTCCATATAGGAAAAAATATATATTTTTTTCAAAGGCCGAACAGCCTGTCAGCAGCTGTCCTGGAAAGCCCCCATGCTTCTGTGGAAAAAGCCTAAAAAACCCCGTCCACCCCCATCCCTTCGCCTCCCTCCCCCAAACCCTAAACCCCTAAACCTGCACCCTAAACCCTAAACCCTAAACCCTGAACCCTGAACCCTGAACCCTGAACCCTGAACCCTGAACCCTGAACCCTGAACCCCACTCTCTGCAGGCCACAGAGGTCCTCGGCCCGCTTGAGGAAGGCCCGCAAGGGCTTAGGACATGGAGTGGTCTATATAGGAGTTATAAGGTTTAGGGTTTTAAGCTCATAGGCTTTAGGGTTTAGGGGTTATAGGGTTTGGGGTTTAAGCCTCATAGGCTTTAGGGTTTAGGGTGGGAATCGGGGTTTGGAGAGCTTGGATCGAGAAATTGAAGTTCAGAAAGCATGGGGTACACGGGCTTGGGCATCAATCCCGGAAGACAGCGGGCTTGAGGCAATGCTCCTTTTTGCTTGCGGGGGTTGAGATTTTGGTGCTTCGGGTACCCTTGGGGGGGGTTTAGCCTTGTGTGGATGCGCAAAGATTCGACCAGAATGGCACTGCACGTCGAAATGCCATGACCACCAACGTCTTCACAACTCTTTCTCAAAAGCTCTATGCAAGCCTTAGTCTTGTATGTGACGTGCGGAGGCTCTCAAAGAAAAAGAACCCCATCCTCACCCTAAACCCCCAGCCCTTTCAAGACCTTCAGCCCCAAGCTAAGCTCCAGGAGCCGAGATCAAGTTGCTGCGGAAGGAGTTGAGGCCACCAGTCCGACGCTGCAGGGCGCTTGCCGGCTTCGGGCTTCGGGCGGTTTTTTCTTTCAGGGCTTCATGAGGTTTACAGGGCAGTTAGGGTTTAGGGTGTAGGGTTTAGGGTTTAGGGTTAGGTTTCGGGGCTTGGGGAGCTGAGGGGGCTTAGGCTCTTTGGGGAGCAGGGGGCGTCGAGATGTGCAGCCTCCGGGTTTGTTGGCTTGGAGCCACGACCAAGCACCTTTGTCGGCCACCCTGCCCAAGCTTGCGGCTGTTGATTGAGTTCAGAGCTCAGGGTAAGAAAGCAAGCATGAGGTTTTCGGAGGGCAGGCTGAGGGGCTGTTGTTGTGGTATTTGCTGTTGAGATACAGGCTGATACGACGTGTGTTTGGAGAAGCTCGAGGGTGTTCAGGGTTCGGGCTCGTGCGTGCACACTGGAAGAAGATGCCACCCCTGGCGACGCTCAGTTGTCGAAATGCATCGGGGGAGGGGGGTTGCTCAACAGAAGAATCCTGACATGCGTGCTAGTGTTTATACTGGAAGCCCTGACTGAAAGGAAACGCTGAAGGGAGCCTGATAAGGAAATGAGGAACAACCCCCCGGTGTACGTCACTCAGTGCGAGCTCAGAGCATCAATCCGAAGCCCTGCATCGAAGCCCTGGACCCTGAATCCTTGCATCCCCCCAAGAAGCAATCGCACCCTCAACCTAGAGGCCTCTTAGGAATTACTTTCTAAATACACCAACATAACCCAAGGGAAACTTCAACCCTATTTAAAGTTCAAAGGGGAGGAAAGCAACCCAGAACACTACTAAGCCCCAAATCGCAACAAGATGCCCCTGAGACGCAGCCGAGCCAAAAGCCATCGGCCCCTTCTGGCCCCTGGCGACGCAGTCAAGCGGACCTCTTTTTACGGCGTTTGTAGGGTCTCTGGCCCCCTGGTGCTCATAGAGTTTCGGACTTTGCGGCCTTTGGGCACCAAAGACCCTAGTTTAGACAAATTTAGGATTCGGAGGAGGGACTAGGACGATAGCATGTACATTGCGGGTAGATTGGCATCATGGGGTCATAAGGTCACAGAAGAAGGGTCTATAAAGATTCCCTGAAGAACCCAAGTAGACTAAGGTTCCCCTCTACACTCAGCCAGAACCCCTGAGTACTCGGATGCATCGACCCCAAACTCCTTGCGCACTCCCCAACACCATAGACATGCATTGGGATGTTCGCCCTGATACTAACAATCCTTAATAGGGAGAACAGTACCCCCGCATGAAAATCCCTATTAAGGACTGTTAGAAAAGGGGGGAACATCCCAAGACACGCACCTCATGATCAACATGTGTTGGCGGTGAAATTGACGGCAGGACATGGCGCAAGGCTGCTGCAGACGGCATCGCGGTGGATGTCCCTGAGCTGGTTTTACGTGCTGATATCGTTCTTGACCAGAAGGGTATAAGCCAAAACTCGGCCATGAAGCTTTTCACTTGCTCAATTCTGAAGAAGGTCATCTCGGTCAAGTTTCAAGGACCCAAACCCTAACCAAACCCAATTCTACCAATGCCAATACCCCTACAAACCCAGACAACTTCCGTGAGACCTAACCCTAAACTACCCTAAACTTGTAAACCCTAAACCTTCAACCCTGAACCCTGAACCCTAAACCCTAAACCCACGCCTGCGAAGTTCCAGGCTTTCTTTTCCCAACATTGCCGCGAGCCCGAGCCTCAGAGTTGGCTAAGCTTTGGGTGTTTGGAGTTGGAGAAGGAAGCTCTCGGGTTTATGGGGGTTTACAGGGCCTAAACCCTAATTAGGGTTTAGGGCTTCGGGCTTAGGGCTTGGGGTTTAGGGTTCCCAAAAGGGTACCCTTATTAAAGCATGGTTGCTGGGCCCCCCAAGATTTAACCCTAAGTTCTAAACCCTAAACCCTAACCCCAACATCAGACCCCAGGTTCCATGCCAAGTCCGACATCACCGTGGCGGACCTGCCTGTGCCCAAGGAAGTCCCCCCCCTCTTATGTGGGGGGTTTTCCGAAAACAGGGGGCACCCCAAAACCCGTTAAGGGGACTCTTTTCTATTTGGGGTATAAAAGGGGTACCCCTATTTTGGGAAATACCCATGTGGGGCATAGACGCTCAGAATTCCACTCGATCTGTTGCGCCCGCCCGCATTCGTTCCAGCAACCCTCCAGCCTGGAACCTGCAGCCGCGTGAGGAGAATGGGTAGACCGAGGGTTCTTTATTGTTAGGAGTAGTCCTGGACGACCACCGTAAAATAACCAGACGTGTACGTGACCCTAATGTCATCGAACGGTGCGTCGCGCCTTTCCTGTCCACGACCCGTTTGGCGCATGCCTGACTGCCTGAACCCGTAGCCCTCGAACCCTAAACCCCAAAACTGTTTCGTTGTTTTTGCTTGCGCGAGAGTGGAAAAGCTGAGGTAGATAAGGCCCCAAACTCCAAACACCCGTAGCGCGAGGGATTCCGATGGTTCTTGGTTCTGAGGCAGAAGCAGTCTGAGAACACTGGCGACAAGTTTGAGCTCGGCTACATGGACAGGGCTCATCTACAGCGCTGCAAGCAACAGCATGCAGCAAGCCATAGCAAGCCCGTCCAGAATCCGTATACTCTCCTGTAAGCCCTCGATTGAACAGCGAAACAGATCAGCTCAAAGCGACCCCGAGCCTGGCGCCTGCAGGACTACTGCGCAGATGGCTTCCAGGGCATGTGAGCCTGTTTAAGATTCAACTTTTAAGGGGTTTGGGGTTCGGGCCTTGGGGTGAAAGCTCGCGGCTCGCTAGAAGCAGAATGTTCGCAATCAGCGAGACTCGCGCAAGTGCTTCAAAGGCCCCTCAACTCTCATCCCTAAAGGTGTGGGTAGTTAGGACCCGTTGATGGAGGTCGGGCGGCAAGGCAGCTGGCACAGCTTCAAGTAGCGACGGCTCAGGATTTGTTGATGAAAGTGCGTGGGATTGGTTTAGGTGTGCTTCTGATTGGCTAATCTGTGTGGTCAAGGATGCCCAGTCGGGCTCCTTGATCCAAACCCCTAAGGCCCTAAACCCTAGGGCCCTAGTGCCCTCAGGCCTAGGCCACTTCCCGCCCGGCCTTCCGAGCATCCCAAAGCGGAACCGATTTTCTGGCATGCGCCGCGAAAGATGCCCTGCAACCATGAGTCCTGGGACTGAGGGGCTTGTGGGTTTGTAACAGTTTGGGGGGGGGGGGGGGGCATTCGGGGGTTGAGGGTCATTAGGTTTTGTAAAAGTGTCCGAAAATATCGGTGTTTTTGTTGCTCTTAGGGCTCCCGGGCGCTCCAGAGCAGGCGCCCCAAGCCCTGTAAACCCGCAGGTGTGGTACGAGTGGGCCGTGACGTCGCCAACAACACAGCCCATCCACAACCCTGGCGGAAGATCGTGCGATGCCTCAGAGATACTGAGCTTAGGGGAAGGCTCAGGGTTGAGGGGTTGGATTAGCAAGTTATGTCTTGAGTATGAGGAACAAGAAGCATATCAACACCAAGGAGCTGAATTCTCAGTGAAGCATTTAGGGCTTCGGGCCCCTGAGGGCCGGGAAAATTTGGGGCTTTGGAAAAGCCACCATCGCTCCAGGTACTCCGTCGGAAAGTAAGGGACTGTGAGCAGAGTTTTGCGGGCTGCTGCGCGGCTTCTTGCACTGGCCACGTCGATTGCACCCCACTACAGCTGCAGCAAGCCCCCTCACCCTAAGCCGGGGGTCTTCGTCCTGGAACGCGAAATCCCGAACCCGAAACCCTAAACCCTCACTCAGTATGCACACCGACGATGGCCATAGGCTGCACGAGGCTGCAGCACATGCCTAAAGACGGAGGCTTCCTGATTGGGATGCCCTAAACCCCTAAACTTCGACAGTGGTGGCGCCAATAGTGGGGTTAGGACTTATAGGGATCTGAGGTTCGGAAGGACGCAGTAAGCCTTGAAAAAGGACTTCCATCCCTTGCACCCGACTCCCTCTTAAGTTCTGGTTTGAGCGCTCTGCGTTGGCTGACCCCAGACACAGAGACACCAGAGGGAGACAGAGAGACAGCGAGACAAAGAGAGGTGCGCTGTTATCATCCGTCGGCGCTTAGCCCAGTACACTCGTTTACTGTCTCTGTCAGTGTCGAAGCGTCCTTGGCGCCATCCAAAAGACCGCGAAGGCTTCTGAACCTTGTTACAAAAAGCCACACACGCACCCGTGGCCACGTCGCGGCTCTCACATGTGTGCGGCCCCCACTCCCCCACCCGCCTAGCGACACCAACCACTGCGAGTACTTAAAAGCCATGAGTCTTTCATTGTGACTCTCTGTGTGTTTCTTCGTGTGTCCAAGGCCGCCTGAACATCCTGGCAAATATACTTTCGTCGGTGCATCATCCGTTCTGTCATGTGATCTTTGGCCTGTGTGGTAGCAGACATCCTCAATGTGCTGCTTGACCAGACTGAGCTCATTTGATATTTAGGCATTCGTCTAAGTCTAAGTGTGCTTTGGACGATGTGGTGTCGGAAGAGCTGCTTGCCAACTCCCGTCAGTTAAGCTTACCGGTTTTTAAGTCCGACGTGGTGGTTGTTGTTTGTTGATGGTTCTGGGCCGCGCGAGAATGCTCCCCACGCAGGGTGGGGAATTGCAATCCGGGAACAAAACTCTGATAGCGCAACGCCGGAATGCGAACTATACGAGCCGGTCCCGTTGCAGCAATGGGACAAGCGATACTTGGGGGCAGAAAGAGCTACTAATAATGTTGGGGGAGTATCGGCCATGACGGAGGCGCTTCTTTGGTTTCTAGAGGAGGCCCCGGAACCGCGGATGCACCGGCCACCTTGTTGTATGATTCGGAATACGCGTGCCGGGCCTTGACGTCCTGTAACGCTCCGCTCTTTGGCAGGTCACGAAGCACACTGTAAAGTCCCAGGGGCGCCCCCGGCCTTTATTCCGTGTCGGCATAATTGTGGAAAACAGTTCGCGTGGCAATTTGCTACAGGCAAGCGCAAGCAACCTCACAGGCCAGGGAATATCGAAACACGCACGAAGGGATATGCAGGGGCACGGACGAACTTACTAGGACGTGTCCGTTCTGTGAATACATTTTTGTGCTTTACGCCACGGGTGCCACCATTTGATTACACCGTTTAGAATGCCCACATCGACCAGAGTAGGTTTCGAACGAGCGCCCGTCCTGGCACTGCCCCCTTTGCAGAGCACACTTCACCGCCGGCTCTAAAGAAGAACGCATGCAAACGTGTAAAGGAAGCGCTCAGATCAATCGCACTTGCTCCAAATGTCAAGTCTTTTCAAACAAAGGGGGCTAGAGAAACACATGAGTCGTTTTGTCGTGGGTCCGAAAAAGCTAACCTCACGTGTGAGTTTTGTAAACGCGAGTTTAGTACCTCGTATGGCGCACGAAAAGGCATGCCCGCAGCGTCCTTAAAGGTAATGGTTTGTTGAGGTGGAATGGTCCCGCTCGTCGGGAGACCAGACCACCGTATGGTGCGGTGCCTGGTAGTCCCCTTCGGGGCTGTGGTCCTGCTCGCAGGAGACCACTGGGTGCTCGTCACCGACTCCAGCCCGCTAGTCTGTGTCGTCGTTTCATCCCGTGTTAGGATTTTTTCTTTCTCATTCGTCTGCCACCTCTTTTCTCGGTCATATTTTGTTCAAAATCTTCTTCGAGGTTGCGTTCGTCGTCTTTCCTACGTTGGAGTTGTATTCCAACCAGGTTGGTGCTGTGCTGCGAGTGTTGACGTTGTTGGTACCGGTTGTAGTATTTTCCGTGTGCTTGGTAGCGCCAGACACCAGGGCCGATGGTGGTACTCGTCATCTTTCATCAAGTCGGGGGCGGTGGAAAGCAGGTACTCGATTAGCGAATCCACTTGTGATGGTGGCGGTCGGAGTGGTACGCCTCTTGCGTCATAAGTAGTTGAATGTCCTCTCTAGACTGTGTCAGTTTGCGGGTTTTGTGTTCGCCGGTTGGCCTTCAGGTGTGTCGGTGTAACGTTTCATGTGCTCCACGTCCATCAAGATGCTCTCCCCCGACAGCCTGCCCTGCGTGAGTCCCATGGCAATCCAATCTCGCAAACGTGCGCAGAAAATGTAGCAAAGAGCAAGAGGAAGAGGAGAGAGAGAGAGAGAGAGAGAGAGAAAAGTAGAAGAAGAAGCAGAAGAAGAGGATAGAACAACATAAAAAGCACAGAGATGGCAACAGAAAAAAGACAGGAACCAGGCGGTGAGCATCGCAATCCGTTTGCCATTTCATTGTGTCACAGCACGCACTCCGCGCAAGAGGCTTCCGGCCAAGAAGCAAGGTCTGCTACTAGCTTGTAAGTAAAAATCATATGCGTCCCAAAGTCCAAGTCCTTGCAGCTGCAACCGCAAGGGAGACAACAAGGGAACGTCTAGGCAATTTAGCCTGCGTGAACTGCTTCAGCTTACAGAGTTCATAGAATGCTGTGCCCCCCCCCCCTTGTGCCCCCCCCCCCCCCTAAGTATATAAGCCATGTGAGGCTTACTTCGGTTTCAGTGGTTTTGGGACATCTAGGACGAAATAAGGCAGGAATAAGAATGTCTGGGGCAGTGAGATTGAGGGCGCAGGGCGTTGGCCAAACAGGATTTGGCGGCAATCTGTGCGCGCGACTTGTATTTCCACCTCCTCACAACCGACGAGACCGAAACCTCTGCTCCAAGCTTTCCCTAAACCATTAACCCCATTTAAACAACCCATCCCCTTGACCCTCAATCCTAAACAAGCCCGGAACAGGTCTGGGATACGCCCGGAATAAGCCCAGATTAAGCCCGGAATACGCCCGGAATAAGCCCGGATTAAGCCCGGAATAAGGCCGGAATAGCCTATTCCAGGCTTATTCCGGGCTTATTCCGTCCGGACACAAGGCTAGGTACGTTACATCTAAGCTGGCCATTGCAAGCAGATCTAGCGCAGAGAATTCCAGCGATGTTTCAAGGGAGAAGTTCTTGTCCTACTCCCTCTGACAGAACGCGTAACTTATATTCATCCTCTGATAGAAAACATATGCTACAGCTTACAACATCTGGGTAAGGGTTCCACTGCTACACCACTCGCGCCGAAAATAAGGCCGAAATAAGCACATCGCATCAAACCCAAAGAATAGGGCCTTATTAATGCACTAATCAAGCCTTATTTTCTTGCAAAGGCGGGAAACCGAATAAGGCTGAACTAAGCCCTTAATAAGGCACTAATAGGGGCTTACATTGGAGAAGCACTTGCAGCAGGCCCTATATGTTCAGGGGGGGGGGGGGGCACAAGGGGGGAGGGCACAACATCCTATGAAGAGTCAGTGAAACACGGTGGCATTGGAAGCATTTTTTTACGTCACCTTCGAGCATGCGTTCCTAATAAGATCGTTGTCAAGCTACTTCTTGACGCAAGCCACATCGTGCGGATGGATTCCTCAACTCCCCGCAGAGACTGTCCGGAGTGCGCCCTCGCAGCTTGCAAATGGTGCGCGAAATTCGAAAGGTTCATGGTTACTGCTGCAAGTGTGATGAAAGCCTTCGCTTTAGTTTCTAATATTTACCGTGGTTCTATTTGAGACCCACTTGTCACTCCTAGCACCGATAGGCCCTACATGCAGTTTAGGGCTGCGGGTTTAATTAAACTTCAGGCCTTCCTTCTGCAACCATAGGCCTAAGACATCTGTAAGCCCGAATCCTGATTCAGAGCAGAAATGAATGCTTGCTGTGGCCACTCCGGAGCTCTGTCTCTCTCTAGCTTAGGCCCCCCTTTTGGCACCCGCAGTCCCTCAGAGCCCTGCAGTCTTTTCATTGAAGAACCCTTATGGTAGTCTGAAACCCTGAGAGCCCCTCTGCAACCTGCAAAACCCCACAGTCGAATACCCAATCCCTCAGTTGCTGACAGCTGCAACCGAGGGCTCCGAAGTTTTGAAGTTTTGTTTCGAGCTCGTGCCGTGACCATCTCGCGGGAAGAGAACACGTGGGTGTGGGCAGGTGGGGGACGGGTGTTTTTTCAAGGGGCAATTCTATCCTCATAACCCCATTAACTACCCACGCAGCTCCAAGTCTCTGAGTTCCAAACAGGACATGGGCAGTTCTGATATGCATGTTCCCTTAGGTACCTTACTTAAGGGCCCTGAAATTATCCATGATTTGGGCGGCTAAAGCCCAAGCCTCAAGCCCTACGATCCCCAAAAGCGCTGTTGCTTGGAGGTGAATAGATGCTCATGGCTATCTTGTGGCTGGCAAGTACTCTGATGCCTACCAAACTTAAAACCTCCAAGCCCTAAAAACCCTGAACCCCCCCAAGCCTCGTGCTCTGAGACCCGAAGCT
The DNA here is from genome assembly GCA_905221605.1 of Symbiodinium natans. Taxonomy (NCBI): domain Eukaryota; class Dinophyceae; order Suessiales; family Symbiodiniaceae; genus Symbiodinium; species Symbiodinium natans. The sequence continues at coordinate 77,912 of CAJNDS010002683.1, read as the reverse complement.
GCAGCCAGCTTGTTCTTCAGCACGCTGCGATCACCAAAGAAGCAAAGATAAGCAAGGCACCCAATTTGCAACCCCAAAGGGTTTAGGATTCAACCCCTTAGGGCTCAGGGTCCCCCCAACCCCCTTAGAGCGAGAGCTCTGTATGGGTGATTCTCAGGGGGCGACCTTAACCGCTACGGCACCCTTCGCCTGTACCTTTCACGCGATTTCACGCTGTACCTGACAACAACAGCTCCTTTGTAGGTTCGTCCTAGGCTGCCCCTCATAAACCCTAAGCCCTATCAGACCAGGCTGCGGTTTCGCCCTAAACTCCCCGAATAAAGAAACGAAGCGCCACAAGGCCTACAGCCTCAACCCTCAAACCCCTCAAACGTGACAAACACCTAAACAATGTCCTCACAACCCTAAAACCCTGACTTTACTCAACCCTGGCCCGGCCGTCATGGGCCCATGGCGCGCGCCCTCTGGGCTTGCCTGGCGCTTCGTGTCTGGGGCGAGGCATTTGGGCAGCCACGGCATGGCTCTGGTTTCTTTTGGGGATGCGCACCCTAAGCCCTAGACCCCTAAACCCTAAAGCCTAAACCTTAAACCCTAAACCCTAAACCCCAAACCCTAAACCCTAAACCATACCCCTAGTAAGCCCTACGACCATGTTTTGAGGATCCCAGGTCTCGGGGCCCTTCGGATGTTGGAGAGAGTGCGGGCTTTCAGGCTTTGCATCGGAGCGCGGCAACTCTTGAACGCCCATTCAACAGTAGCCCCAAACCCTGCATCCTAGCCCCCAAGACCATACTCGCCTTATTCCTACTTGCAACCTTACAACAAACTTGGAACCCTAAAACTGCCAGTGGAATATCAAGCCCCCGACCCAAAACCCCTGCTCACGCAGGCGCCACTGTGGGTGCTGCAGAGAGACTATGAGGCACAACCTCCCCCGCGCCACCCCGCCCGGCCCACAAACCAGTTCCCTTTTTTCGAACGGCCGGACTCTTGCTAATCTTGCGATATCCTGTAGCTCCGCAGCCGCACTCTACAAGAATCATAAGCTGTACAATTCACTGTGCTTCGCAAGAAAGGACGCAGCTGCGCTCTTTCGGGATTCTTATGCGGAATAGAAGCAAGCGGACTGCAACCGTATTTTGTACGGTGCGCAATCAAGCGGCATGTGTAGGGGAAGAGACGACCCCGTGGTTTTGTTCTGACGCACAAGAAAAAGCCCTTCCATGTGAGGACTTCATCGCCGTCGTGCCCTGGCAGGCAGCTTCAGGAAGCTCCGCACCCCTTTCAAGTGGTCTTAGAAGGCCCCATTATCGGGAGGTGCAGGGTCCAGGGTTTGTAGGTCCTATCGGGCTATCGGGGTTCCAGGGTTTGGGGCTATACTCCGGTTGGGGAAGCGAACCCTTTTCATTAAAGCCGATATGATGCCACCGCCTGGACCTGCGCCACCCTCGGCGGGAGCAAGGCTCTCTTATGGACCCCTTGAGGCTAGATAAAGACTTCACCCTAAATGACGGGTTCCCCTTTTACATACTTTCAGGAGCGCCAAACTCAAAGCCGAAGCCAAACAATAACCACAACAACAGCCTCCCCTACCAGCCCCCCCAAACCCCTAAACGCCAAACCCCAAAACCCCTAAACCCAAAACTTAGCCCCTAAACCCTCCCAAAAAACCCAAAGTGTGCCAAGGCCACGGAGAACAGGACCAGCCCGTTATTGGAGCTCTCGGAGCACCTGGTGGCCAGAAGCCCTGGATGCTTCGAAGCTTAGAGGGTTTAGGGTTTTGGGTTTAGGGTTTAGGGGTTTAGTTAGGGTTTGAGCGTGTTTGGGTTTTAGGGTTCACGGTTTCGGTGCAGTTTAAGGCTTGTAGGGTGCTTGTAGGGCTTGAGGGTTTCTCTTGCCCTTTGCCGGTTTCCGCCTGTGCCATCAGTTTGCCTTCCTCTGTCCTGAGAACAAGAAATAACCCCCTAACCCCCCCGCCCCCCTTCCCCTAAACCCCTAAACCGCCCAAACCCCCCTGCTAGTGTATGCCCCTCCTACACCCCCCAAACCCCCTCAACCAAACCCCGTCAAAACCCCCTCAGCCCCCTCGAAACCCGATGAGGTGTTCAGCATCTGGAGCCCGGCTTCAGAGACGGCCATCTCAGTTCTGAAGGGCGGGCGCTGCTCCTGCCGGACTTCGCCAGGCGGGGATGCCAAGAATGGCCTTTAGGGCTGAGAAGCCCAGGCCCCGACGCCGTGGAAAGCAGATCAGAATTGACCAAAGAAGGTTTACGGTTGACGGTTTCAGTGGTAGGGTTAGGGTCGAGGGTTTTTTAAGTTTAGGAGGTAGGGTTTGGGGTAGAGGGAGTCCGTGCAGTGGCAGGTGTGCCTGGGGTTGACTTCGGGTTTGTGGGGTTCTTGCAGGGTTAATCTTTTTGGCTTCCGGGAATGAATATTGATTTCCGTGTTTCTCTTCGTAACGGGCCCAAATCTCTGAACACAAAAACCCTATGTGGGCCCCATGCATTCTGAACCCTGAGCCTCCTGGCATTCCTCTTTGCAGACCACCTGCGAGGTTTCAAGAGTTCACGGCGTGTTTCTTTGCCTCACCAGCTTTCTTTGAAAGCGTCTGCTCTTGTGTTGGTGTCTTTCAAATCACTTAGGTGTAGGACACGACATTCCAAGCAAGCCAGTCTCCTTACACCCGGGTCCCTGTGTCTCACAACTGGCCAAAGAAGTTCTTCATCTGACTCACAAACCCTGACTTAAGGAGGTGAATCCTCAGCAGCCCCACACCCTATGAACCCTATGCCTTCCCAACAGCAGAAGTGAGGACCCCCTCGGGGCCCCCAGGGCCGCTGCAGGTGATGAGCCGCCCCTCTTCTTCGTCTGCCGGCTTTTCGCCGACACTCTGTACAAGTGCCTTGGCTATGGGAGCCTGGCCCGGCCTATGTTCTTTTTTGTTTTTTTAGTTTTTTCTTGGGGCGGGGGAGGGGGGGAAGTCTGGGAATTGGAGGTGTATAAGGGCGAATGGAGGGGGATAGGGCGAGAGGGAGAGAATGAGAGAAGCCAAGCCCCTGAAGTCTTCTAAGCCTCTCAGCCGCTAAAGCCCTTGTCGTGGTTTTTTGAACTTAAGCTCCCAAGACCTGAAGCCCATAAGCTGCCTCAAGCCTCGAGCCGAGGATTGCGCCAATCCTCGTGGCCGAAGGCTGACACCTAAACCCTAATACCCCTACACCCCCTATATAAAGATCCTCATAAACCCCCTAAAGAACCCTGAGAGCCTGCATCCCTGAATCCCTAAAAATCGCAGTTTCGGCGCAGTTTGGGGTTGGGGGGTTTGGACGTAGGGGTTCTGGGGTTCAGTTCAGGGTTTCGGGGCGTTCCGGGGTTCTAGGGCTCAGCTTTCTAAAGTATGGTCCGGTTTCTTGACCTCAGAAGGTGGCTTAGGGTTGTTGGGAGGTCGAGGGCTGGGAGGTTCACGGGTGCAGGGTTTTAGTGTTGACGCAACCTTTGCCACACCCCTTTCCTGGGGTTTGGGGTTGAGGGCTCAGGGTTTTTTAAATTGTTAGAAATGCCTGTTATCCCAATTATAGCCACAGCTGCTCGCGTGCTTCGAAGTTGGGCTTTGCAAATCTCCTGACAGGGGTACACGTTTTAGTAGGGCCCTCTTTTCTGGTGCGCGCCCCGAAGATTGTAACCAACATTTTGAGACCTGATTGCAGGGGGGCACATCGACGCCGCAGGACGATGCCTCAGTTCTGTCTTTAAGTGTTTCTGGGTTGAGGGGCCTTACACCCAAAACCCCCCGAATCCTTGAACCCTTCAAAACTGAACCCTGAACCCTAGACGCTGAACCCATCGGAGCTTTCAGGATTTAGAATTTCGGCCCGCAGCGCTTTAGACAGGCATTCCCTATTAACCCCGAAACCCTGAGTTTTTTCTCAGCCCTAAACCCTACACCCTAAACGCTGGGGAACCGGGCCATGAAACTCTCGAAGCCACAAGAGAACCTTCGGGGTGCCTAGAGTCGAAGCCACAGCTGGGCTTTTTGGGGGGTTTCGGGGAATCCCCCCCCCCCCCCCCCCTTCGCAACACCCTAAACCCTAAACCCAGAACCCCAAACCCTGAGCTCGTTTACTCCAAGCCCTTCCAGGACCCGACCCCATGGAAGCATTCTTCAAGCTGGTGGATCGGGCAAAGACGCTGCTGGCGCTCCTCAGGCTCCCTTTGCAAGGAGGGAGGCTTGCGTAGGGCTTGAGATACTTGGTGGGATTCAGGGTTTGGGGTTGAGGGTTTGGGGAGTGGGGCTGCAAGGATGAACGCTGGCCTTCAAACCAATCGGCCCTTTCGGCTTCTGCGTTGTGGAATCCAAACCCTCATTTTGAAATTGCCCCCCTGGCTCCTGTGAAGCAGGCAGGGCCTCATCGTGAAAGGGAACTCCATCATTGGTGCTTCGGTAGCACATGCCATGGATCTGGTCTACGAGGTTCCTTGGCTGAAGCCGAAAGTCCTAAGGCCTTTAAGACGCCCTTTAAGCGGCCGTTCGCCCTTGCATGCAACTTATATGCCGTAGTCAGAACCATCACCCCCTCAAAATCAAGGACCTTCGAGGCGTAACTTCCCAAGTCCCTGTGAACTGCGCCGGGATTTCGGAAGCCGCGGGCACGGGCTTCCACCCTCAGCCCTGAACTCGAAGCCCTTCTTGGGGGTTCAGTGGGTGCTTATATGCCGGCTTTAAACGCGGTGGCCCAGAAGGGTGTCGAAGGGCAACGTCTGACCGTGACCGGGTGAACGGGCTGACCGGATCCGGTTGACCGGATCCGGTCGGCCTGGCTGGCTGACCGGACTGACCTGACCGGCTGGCCGGACTGACCCGACCGGGCTGACCTGACCGGGCTGACCGATCCGAGCGACCGGACTGACCTGACCGGGCTGACCTGACCGAACTGACCGACCTGACCAGACTGACCTGACTGGGCTGACCTGACCGGGCTGACCTGACCGAACTGACCGACCTGACCGGGCGACCGGACCGACCTGACCAGGCTGACCTGACCGGGCTGACCTGACCGAACTGACCGACCTGACCGGGCGACCGGGCCGACCTGACCAGACTGACCTGACCGGGCCGACCTGACCGGGCGACCGGACCGACCTGACCAGGCTGACCTGACCGGGCTGACCTGACCGAACTGACCGACCTGACCCGGGCGACCGGGCCGACCTGACCGGGCTGACCTGACCGAACTGACCGACCTGACCGGGGTACCAGAGTTAGTACTAATCTTCTTTATTTGCCAACGCCGTCATTCCAGACCTTCGTTTTCCTTTTCGTCATAAGGCGGCACCGTGGTCTTTGCAGCATTCGCTGTTCCTGGATGAAGGAATATTGACAGCCACCCAAATGTTTTCCTACTTAATTGCCAAGAGAATAGATGTTTCCCTATTATATCCAAAGAAAACAAAGGTTTTGCTATTGAAATCCCAGAGCGAATAGAGATTTTCCCTGAAATTTCCGAGAAGATAGATTTCCCTCATAAAGTGCAAAGGACAACAACGACAACAACGACAACAACGACAACAACGACAACAACGACGACAACGACGACAACGACGACAACGACGACGACAACAACGACAACGACAACGTTGCAAAGAGAATAGATGTTTCCTTATTAAATCCAAAGAAAACAAAGGTTTTGCTATTGAAATCCCAAAGCGAATAGAGATTTTCCCTGACATTTCCGAGAAGATAGATTTCCCTCACAAAGTGCAAAGGAAATGAATATTTTATTTTAAAATACAAAGAAATGAAGGGATTCCTATTAACGTACCAAGGAGACTTAGGTTTTTTCAGTCAAAGGCAAGCGGGGGGTCGCAAAGAGAATAGATGTTTCCCGATTAATTCCAAAGAAAACAAAGGTTTTGCTATTGAAATCCCAAAGCGAATAGAGATTTTCCCTGATATTAACGTACAAAGGAGACTTAGGGTTTTTTTCCGTCAACGGCAAGCGGGGGGGTTGGGGGGGCTGCATGTGTATGCTTTGAAGCAAGCAGGGGGGGGGGGGGTTGGGGGGGCGCAGCCGCCCCCATTTGCAAACATCATTTTCGCACGGTATGTTATTAAAATAGTAGTAGTAGTAGTAGTAGTAGTAGTAGTAGTAGTAGTAGTAGTAGTAGTAGTAGTAGTAGTAGTAGTAGTAGTAGTAGTAGTAGTAGTAGTAGTAGTAGTAGTAGTAGTAGTAGTAGTAGTAGTAGTAGTAGTAGTAGTAGTAGTAGTAGTAGTAGTAGTAGTAGTAGTAGTAGTAGTAGTAGTAGTAGTAGTAGTAGTAGTAGTAGTAGTAGTAGTAGTAGTAGTAGTAGTAGTAGTAGTAGTAGTAGTAGTAGTAGTAGTAGTAGTAGTAGTAGTAGTAGTAGTAGTAGTAGTAGTAGTAGTAGTAGTAGTAGTAGTAGTAGTAGTAGTAGTAGTAGTAGTAGTAGTAGTAGTAGTAGTAGTAGTAGTAGTAGTAGTAGTAGTAGGAAGAGGAGGAGGAGGGTTTAGGCTTTGGGGGTTAGGGTTTAGGGTTTAGGGTGTAGGGTTTAGGGATTTTTGGGGGCTGCGGTGGGAAGCAAAGGCCCAGGGGCCCTCCTATCCCTAGGGATTTTTTGGGGCTGCGGTGGGAAGCAAAAGCCAAGAGGCCATCCTATTGCTTAGGACTTTTTGGGCTGCGGTGGGAAGCAAAGGCCCAGAGGCCCTCCTATTTTTTGGGGTTTTTGGGGGCTGCGGTGGGAAGCAAAGGGTAGGGGCCCTCCTATCCCTTGGCATTTCTTGGGGCTGCGGTGGGAAGCAAAGGCCAAGAGGCCATCCTATTGCTTAGGACTTTTTGGGCTGCGGTGGGAAGCAAAGGCCCGGAGTCTACTAGCCGACAAAACTATCCTAAGCCACAGTAATAGCATTTTTCGTCAAAGTGAGTTCTTGCAATTTCGGAAAAGAACAGCGGGGAGTCGTTTTGAAGCTCGAGAACTTATTTTGGGACAGGCTCGCCTCGCTGCCAGCTTTTGCGCGAAGCCGTTTCGGACCAAAAAGTAGGCTTTTTTCATAGATTCGCAAATTCTGAAATCACGCTGGCTCTGTACTTTTTTAGCCTAGAATCAGCAAAAACTGAAAACGTGCTCAAAAAATCCTACCGCGGACATAGTAAAAAATCGCAAAAATTGGCCAATTTTTGGGGCCCGTGTAGTATAAAATCAAATAAAAATCGGTACGTGCGCATGCCTTGAGATGCAGGAGAAAAGAGTACCCAGAAACCGCGGTATCATTCCCAAAAAAAACACAAAAAACACACCATACTCTCCTACGTCTCAATGCCGCACCCCAATTTATTTTGTTTTATTCTGCTTCCGCGCTGTAGTTGCAAAACTGATTTTTGGAGCTGTGGTGGGAAGCAAAGGCCCAGAGGCCCTCCTATCCCTTGGGATTCTTGTGGCTGCGGTGGGAAGCAAAGGCCGAGAGGCCATCCTATCGCTTAGGACTTTTTGGTCTGCGGTGGGAAGCAAACTAGCCGACAGAACTATCCTAAGCCACAGTAATAGCATTTTTCATCGAAGTGAGTTAAACAACAACAACGACAACAACAACAACGACAACAACGACCACAGCAACGACCACAACAACGACCACAACAACGACCACAACAACGACACAACAACGACCACAACAACGACCACAACAACAACAACCACCACCACAACAACAACAACCAACAGCAACAACAGCAACAACAACAACAACAACGACAACAACAACAACAACAACAAGAAGTACAACAAGTACATGAACAAGAACAATAACAAGAACAAGAGCAAGAGCAAGAACACGAACAATAAGAAGAACAAGAACAAGAACAACAACAATATCAATAACACGAACAATAACAAGAACAATAACAACAACAATAGCAGCAACAACAACAACAACAACAAGAAGAACAATAACAAGAACGATAACGAGAACAACAACAACAGCAACAGCAACAGCAACAGCAACAACAACAACAACGACGACGACGACGACAACAACAACAACAAGTACAAGTACAAGTACAAGTACAATTACATGAACAAGACCAATAACAAGAACAAGAGCCAGAACACGGACAATAAGAAGACCAAGAACAAGAACAAAACCAATAACAACAAGACAAACAATAACAAGAACAATAACAATAGCAAGAACAATAACAATTGACAAGAACGATAACACCAACAACAACAACAACAACAACAACGACAACAACAACAACAACAACAACAACAACAACAACAACAACCACAGCAACAACAACAACAACAGCAACAACAACAACAACCACCACCACCACCACCACCACCACCACCACCACCACCACCACAACAACAACAACAACAACAACAACAACAACAACAACAACAACAACAACGACGAGTACATGAACAATACTAAGGTTTTGCTATTGAAATCCCAAAGCGAATAGAGATTTTCCCTGAAATTTTCGAGAAGATAGATTTCCCTCATAAAGTGCAAAGGAAATGAAGATTTTAATTTTAAAATACAAAGAAAAGAAAAGGATTCCTATTAGCGTACCAAGCAGACTTAGGGTTTTTTTCCGTCAAAGGCAAGCGGGGGGTCGCAAAGAGAATAGATGTTTCCCGATTAAATCCAAAAAGCGGGGGGGTTGGGGGGGGCGCAGCCCCCCCCCATTTGCAAACACCATTCTCGCACGATAGGTTTATAGAAATGTTTGTAGTAGTATAGTCGTCGTCGTTGTCGTCGTCGTCGTACTAGCAATAGTAGCAGTACTAGCAGTAGTAGCAGCAGCAGCAGCAGTAGCAGTAGCAGTAGCAGTAGCAGTAGCAGTAGCAGTAGCAGTAGTAGTAGTAGTAGTAGTAGTAGTAGTAGTAGTAGTAGTAGTAGTAGTAGTAGTAGTAGTAGTCGTAGTAGTAGTCGTAGTAGTGGTTGTAATCGTCGTAGTAGTAGTCGTAGTAGTCGTAGTAGTAGTAGTAGTAGTAGTAGTAGGAGGAAGTTTCGCACGATAGGTTATGAAAAAGCAGGGGGGGGTTGGGGGGGGCGCAGCCCCCCCCATTTGCAAACACCATTCTCGCACGATAGGTTCTTTAATATGTATGCGCTCCGGAGCCGCCGCCTCGCTGCCGAGGCGCAGCCGCCCCCATTTGCAAACATCATTTTCGCACGATAGGTTATGAAAAAGCGGGGGGGTTGGGGGGGGCGCAGCCCCCCCCCATTTGCAAACACCATTCTCGCACGATAGGTTTATAGAAATGTTTGTAGTAGTATAGTCGTCGTCGTTGTCGTCGTCGTCGTACTAGCAATAGTAGCAGTACTAGCAGTAGTAGTAGCAGCAGTAGCAGTAGCAGTAGCAGTAGCAGTAGCAGTAGCAGTAGCGCAGTAGCAGTAGCAGTAGTAGTAGTAGTAGTAGTAGTAGTAGTAGTAGTAGTAGTAGTAGTAGTAGTAGTAGTAGTAGTAGTAGTAGGAGGAGGAAGTTTCGCACGATAGGTTATGAAAAAGCGGGGGGGTTGGGGGGGGCGCAGCCCCCCCCATTTGCAAACACCATTCTCGCACGATAGGTTCTTTAATATGTATGCGCTCCGGAGCCGCCGCCTCGCTGGCGAGGCGCAGCCGCCCCCATTTGCAAACATCATTTTCGCACGATAGGTTATGAAAAAGCGGGGGGGTTGGGGGGGGCGCAGCCCCCCCCCATTTGCAAACACCATTCTCGCACGATAGGTTTATAGAAATGTTTGTAGTAGTATAGTCGTCGTCGTTGTCGTCGTCGTCGTGTACGACTAGCAATAGTAGCAGTACTAGCAGTAGTAGCAGCAGCAGCAGCAGTAGCAGTAGCAGTAGCAGTAGCAGTAGCAGTAGCAGTAGTAGTAGTAGTAGTAGTAGTAGTAGTAGTAGTAGTAGTAGTAGTAGTAGTAGGAGGAAGTTTCGCACGATAGGTTATGAAAAAGCGGGGGGGTTGGGGGGGATGTCTAGGGGGTTTGAGTTCGGAAGGCATGCGGCCGGGCAACAGCCAGATTATTGTATCATTGCTGAGGCAAGCCATGCTGTCTAGGGTTTTGGTTTTGGTTTGGGAAGCATGCTCACGGGAGCTGCGAGTAGGTGAGCTCAGAACGCAGAATCATGAGCAAGGACCTGACGACAGCCAGACTATTGCATCATTTCTGACGCAAGACCCTGATGTCTAGGGGGTTTAGGGTTCGGAAGCAACTGTCCCTACATCGACCACCGTTGAGCTGCTGCGTGGAAATGTGAAGAACATCCAGGCGGATTCCCTACCTTTGGTCGACCTTGCCGATGCGCATAGCAGAGCAGTAGCAGTAGCAGTAGCAGTAGCAGTAGCAGTAGCAGTAGCAGTAGTAGTAGCAGAAGAAGAAGTAGTAGTAGTAGTAGTAGTAGTAGTAGTAGTAGTAGTAAGTAGTAGTAAGTAGTAGTAAGTAGTAGTAAGTAGTAGTAAGTAGTAGTAAGTAGTAGTAAGTAGTAAGTAGTAGTAAGTAGTAAGTAGTAAGTAGTAAGTAGTAAGTAGTAAGTAGTAAGTAGTAAGTAGTAAGTAGTAAGTAGTAAGTAGTAAGTAGTAAGTAGTAAGTAGTAAGTAGTAGTAAGTAGTAAGTAGTAAGTAGTAAGTAGTAAGTAGTAAGTAGTAAGTAGTAAGTAGTAAGTAGTAAGTAGTAAGTAGTAAGTAGTAAGTAGTAAGTAGTAAGTAGTAAGTAGTAAGTAGTAAGTAGTAAGTAGGTAGTAGTAAGTAGGTAGTAGTAAGTAGGTAGTAGTAAGTAGGTAGTAGTAAGTAGGTAGTAGTAAGTAGGTAGTAGTAAGTAGGTAGTAGTAAGTAGGTAGTAGTAAGTAGGTAGTAGTAAGTAGGTAGTAGTAGTAGCAGTAGTAGCAGTAGCAGTAGCAGTAGCAGTAGCAGTAGCAGTAGTAGTAGTAGTAGTAGTAGTAGTAGTAGTAGTAGTAGTAGTAGTAGTAGTAGTAGTAGTAGTAGTAGTAGTTGTAGTAGTAGTAGTGGTAGTAGTAGTAGTAATAGTAGTAGTAGTAGTAGTAGTAGTAGTAGTAGTAGTAGTAGTAGTAGTAGGTAGTAGTAGTAGTAGTAGTAGTAGTAGTAGTAGTAGTAGTAGTAGTAGTAGTAGTAGTAGTAGTAGTAGTAGTAGTAGTAGTAGTAGTAGTAGTAGTAGTAGTAGTAGTAGTAGTAGTAGTAGTAGTAGTAGTAGTAATAGGAAGAGGAGGAGGAGGAAGAGGAGGAGGAGGAGGAGGAGGAGGAGGAGGGAGGAGGAGGAGTATTGGTAGGCAAGGCGAGTCAAGGTCAGTCAGCCCATCAGGTCGGTCCTGTCGCACAGTCCGGTCAGGTCGGTCCGGTCACCCATCAAGTCAATCCGGTTACCTGGCCAGGTCAGTCGGGGTCAGGTCGGTCCGGTCGCCCGGTCAGGTCGGTCAGTTCGGTCAGGTCAAGTAGGAAACATTTGGGTGGCTGTCAATATTCCTTCATCCAGGAACGGCGAATGCTGCAAAGACCACGGTGCCGCCTTATGACGAAAAGAAAAACGAAGGTCTGGAATGACGGCGTTGGCAAATAAAGAAGATTAGTACTAACTCTAGCACCCCGGTCAGGTCGGTCAGTTCGGTCAGGTCAGCCCGGTCAGGTCAGCCTGGTCAGGTCGGTCCGGTCGCCCGGTCAGGCCGGTCAGTTCGGTCAGGTCAGCCCGGTCAGTCTGGTCAGGTCGGTCTGGTCGCCCGGTCAGGTCGGTCAGGTCAGCTCAGGTCGGGTCGGTCAGGTCAGTCCGGTCGCCCGGTCAGGTCGGTCAGTTCGGTCAGGTCAGCCCGGTCAGGTCAGTCCGGTCAGGTCAGTCGGTCAGCCCGGTCAGGTCGGCCCGGTTGTCCGGTCAGGTCAGCCAGGTTGTCCGGTCGGGTCAGTCCCTTCTTGTCCTGATCAGTCAAGATCCACTTGTCCTGACCGGGTGACCGGACTGAACGGACAACCGGGCTGACCGGGTGACCGGACGAAACGGGTGACCGGGCGACCTGGGGGGGCCCGGTCACGGTCCGGTCGTCCGGTCGACACCATGCTCCGGTGGCCTACGCTGAGTGGGAACCAAACCAACCCCTAAAGCCAAAACCCTCAACCCCCTTTATTTATCCCTTGCTGTCCAAGCAGGTTTGGGCTTGGTGTCAACCCAGAACCCGAAACCCTGAACCCTGAAGCCTGAACCCTCAATCCTGAACCCTGAACCCTAGAAACCCGAGAAACCTAGAAACCCTATACACGTTTGGAGGCCCTGGCCAGCCCTCAGTTCGGGGCGTCCTGGCTCACCGGAGGAGCCATCGGGGGGCCTGTTTTTACTAGTGTATACGGCATACGGTGCGAAACGCGAAGCCCCAAACCCGGGGCTGTGTCGTGGCTTTGATGCTAGACCCCAAGAGCTAGGCCCCTAAAACCCCGAACCCTGCATCGTGCTCGTGGCTTTTTAGGGTTTTCGAGCGCAACCGCACTTTTTCTTCACCAGGCTTCGGACTTCAAAGCCAGGATTGAGGTTCATGTCGGGGTCGGTCGTGCGCAGAGTTTTGTGCAAAGTCTGGAACCCTGACGCCCTGAATCCCTCTAATGGGGAGGTTGAGCAAATGCCGGGCATTGTTTGGTAATGAATCCTACCGCCTACCGCCTCAGTGGTGCTACCGCCTCAGTGGTGCACTTTCTCCTGCTGAAGGGCTTGGCTGCCCTTGAAACCTGAACCCCAAGCCGTAAACCGCCAGACCCCTGACCTGGTAACCCACATGTCGCCACGGGTTCCCCCAGTCCTCAACCCCATCTGCGGATGCACCCCCAAGTGTGGTTTAGGGCTTCGGGTTGAGAAATCAGGGTTTGGTTTTGGGTCTGGATTTTTAGGGCTAGGTCTAGCGTGTACAAGCTTGTTACGATGTAGGGCTTAGGGTAGGGTCGAAGAGTTCATGAGGGCTTTGGGCTCAAAGGGCTGATGAGTTCAGGCTTTTGGGCTTGTCTCAGGAGCGCCGCGGCTGTTTCTTGGCAGGAGAGCGCCCTTTGGGGCTCCAGAGATTGTTAGATCTTACCCCCCCCTCCAGGTCTAGGGATCTACACCCCGGGTTCTAAACCCCAAAACCTAAACCCCACAACCGCAAATGCTATAACCCCAAACCCTAAGCCCATTTGGGTGTAGGGGTGCAGGAGCCAAGGGCATGTGCGGCTAAACATGCCAGAAGATGTTCATTTTGTTGGTGGGCTTTCTATTGTGGTTTCATAGCACAGAAAGTCATAAAATAACTGCAAGTGCGTTAGCTTAGATATCTTGTAAGCTCATTGAGAAATAATTACAAATGGTCATTTTAAACATGGGGAATATTACGAAGATCCCTAATAATACTCAATATATTTGCAGGGGCTTCTATGTGAACGGGATAACATCATAAAAATATGTTTATGCGAGCCTTTCAAGACTGAGCTCCTCTGCTTGGCGGTTGGTCTATCTATTCCACTTGGGATGTTCTCCCTCATACCACCAGTCCGTAGTGGGGATTCTAGTACCCCCAATTAGAATCCCATTTAGGGACTGTTAGCATAAGGGGGAACATCCCTTTTTCCGCAGACATGCTTGCCACCGGATCCACTTGGTGTCGGGAGAGACCCTGCGAAAGCAGCAGATGTTCTTGAATGGCGCCATGAGAGGCGCCTGTCATGATTGTTTCACTCTAGACTGTCTAGACTCCAAGAAGCCCCGGAACCCTGCATGCCTCAAAGACCTATAAGCAATGATCTCGGACCCAGAGTAGGCCCTTGTTCCCTTTTTTTAGGGTTGAGGCTCCCTTATTCAAACCAAAACGCGCACCCTTTGTATTCCTGGGCTACTCTTGGGTCTCGTGACCCCTAAGGATCCTGTCAACCCAGGCTGCTACCTCACTGCAATGCTGCGGACTTCCGCGAGGCTCAGAGCTTTGAAGGCCGGATGTGACACTGTTTAAGGGGCTTTAGGGTTTGAGGCGCGTCGGGGGCTTGAGGTCAGGGGTTTCGGGTTGAAGGCTCCAGGTCGTTTGGTGTGGCTTTTAGAAGTTTAGAGTCTCATGTGTGTAGACTTATACCCCACACTATAACCCCGTGTAGGGTTTTCACTACTCACGAACCCTACGCCAACACCAGGAGCTAAACCCCAAGCCCTACATCCTAAGCCCTCGAAGCCCGGAAAGAGGCGTGGTAAGGCCCCAGGAGCCGCTCCATTGGCTGCGGCCCCTCCTGCGCCTCGGTTTTTGAGGGGTTTGGGGTTTAAGGAGGGAAGTGGTTTTGCGGGTTTGGGGGGTTTTGGGGTTTAGGCGTTGTAGGGTTTCGGGGTTTTGGGGTTTTAGGGCTTTTAGTGGCTCAGACGCTACCCGGAGTCACCCTACTAAACCTGTAAACTACTCAGCCCGAAAACCCTAAGCCCCACGAAGCCTTAAACCCTTACGCCTCAGCGGAGCCTGAAATCCACCAGCGAGGGAACCTCGTTTGTGACGTGTCGGGGTTTGCTTGGCAGTGCTTATCAGTGTCAGCTTGCGAACTCGTGAAGTTGGTGTAGGGCTGTAGGGTTTTGCGGGGCTTGAGAGGTTTCGTCACTTCAGGGTTCGGATTTCTGGTTGCGTCGAGGGGTTCCACTGGCCCTAAAGAATCCCCCCTGAGCCCTCAAGAAAGCCCTCACCCGAAACCCTGAATGTTAAACCCTAAACTCCAGATCCTAAACCCTGAACTTCAAACCATTCACCCCGAACCCTGAACACTAAACCCTGAACCCTGAACCCTGTAAACCCTGTAAACCCTGAAGACTGCCAAGTCGCCGGCTCCCACGGCCCTCGTTTCTCAACCTCGCAGTGCGCAGCGAGCTGCGGCCCCAGATGCGCGATTTGGGTAAGGGGGTCAGAAGAATGATGACTAACAGTATTTCCTTATGGTCCCTTTTATACTTATACTATAGCAACCCCCCCAAAACCCTAATTTCTATTTTATTAAGGCCCCTATAGCATGGGGGTTTGGGGCTCTTGAGACTTAAGCATTTGGGGGTTCAGGGGTTTGGGTTTTCGGCTAGGCTTGTTAGGGGCTCTTGTTGGCGAAGCCTTTTCGGGTTTTGTTTTCGGCTTGGGGGGGGGTGCCTTGGACGCTTAACGTCTATTCTGCGCGTGGTCTTTGTTTTCTTGGATTCTTCCCGAAAGCCAAGTCTGAAATTGGGTTCTTGTTTGGCGCTTCAACGCGGAAGGCGCGGTCTATCGGATCGCTTTTTGGCGAAAGAGGCCACGAAGAGGAGACGGTCAACGGAGGAGGGTCGGACGGAATGAATCTTGACGGGAGGCCGCGACATGGTCAAGGGGGGGTTCGGAACATTTTGCTGGGAGAGGGGCGTGGCGTGGGGAGGCGTGGACCATGTGGGGTTGACGGGGCGGGGGGGGGGGAGCGCGGGTGGGGAGCGGTTGGGGGAGGGGACACGTGCGCCATTCCGCGCCCTCCGCGCCCTCCGCGCCCTCCGCGCCCTCCGCGCCCCCGCCCGGGACACAGTGTGCTGATGCTAAGGGTGCATTGCGTCTATTCTGCGGGTGCGTTGCGTCTATTCTGCGGGTGTTTCCTTTGTAAAGTATTTGTTTACAAGGCACGCACGTGCAGCATAGCCTTTAAGTGTCCATCTTACGGGGGGGGGGGGGGGGGGGGGGGGGGGTGGGGGGGGGGTGGGGGGGGGGGTGCTGGTGCACAAAGCCTGAGCCCCAAAGCCTAGGCCACAGGTACCTTCGATGGGAGGTTGCAGGTCCAGGGTTCAGCGTTGGGTCTTGGGTTGGATGTGCTTTGCCTCTAAAAAACTTTAAAAAAATGGGAGCCGTGGGGTCATTGTTGAGTTACGATCAACTGCAAACCTTTCAGCTTTGCGGGGGGGTTGCTAACCCCGCACACCCCTAAAGCCCAAGAATGCGAAAAGTCTGAACCCCGCAAAATGCCAGAGCCGAAAAAACATGCAACGCTCCGGGCTTATGGCTGTTGGGCTTTGGGAGGGGTTTAGGGTTGTGGGCGTCTAGGGATTTTTGTTGGGGTTGTTGGGGGCTTTGGTGTCTTGAATAGGTGGAAGTTGATTCCCCGCAGCCCTGCCAATTAATGCAGCTACTTTGCCGGTGCTCTCTGAGGTCATTTCCAGCGGATGGCTGCCAGCTGGGCGACGACATGGGGACTTTTCAGGCAGGCTAACGGTTGTGAGTTGCAAGTCCTGGCTGCCCGAGTCGGTGTAAGGTTGAGGGTCTCAGGTGTCCCCTAGCTTGGAGGAGGCTTTGCAGTTGTATGATGTGCTTTTTGATGTATGGGCTTCAAAACCCAAACTGCAAGCCAAATCCTGATTTTTGCCCCTAAAGCCCTCAACCCAAAGCCCTCGGAGCCTATGCCCACCAGGACCCGAGCTGCGCACTGGGCATTGAGGAGTGGGATACCCTCGTCATGAAGCGGGACACCTTGAACTGCGTTGGTGAGGCAGACATTGTAAGGGGTTTGGCATTCTGAGGGTCTTCGGGATGCTTGGGCCGCAGCAAAAGCCGGAACGCTTGAGGATCGATCGGAGGCTTTTGTTAAAACCTCAGGGGTTGCACGTGCCCATGAACAACATCCGCCCCTGAACTTTCAAGCCCCATATGTTGCAAGAATGTATACCTTGTAACTCTGTTGTGAAAATTATTCAAGGGTTCTGAGGTACAATGATGGCAGCCATCTGGGCTCCTGTGCTTAAACCTTGATGTGGGTGCGTCGGCGAGAGAGTTGGAACAATTCCTTTGCGCATCACTCAAAGAACCGCAAATATCAGGGGTATGCATATTCAGGCCATGCTCTTCTTCGTGATTACGAATGTGGGAAGCCTTTCTCGTCACTGTCTTTTACCGACAGAACAGGTTGTTTTGTTTTTTCTGTTTACAAGGGGGGGGGGGTGGGGGAGGGGGTTGTGTATCTAAGTTGTGCGCCAACGTGGTACCCTAAGCTGGAAGGAACATTCTCTAGCGCAGGCCATCTGAGATGGTACCTTGCTGCTCTTTTCAGGTCGGGATCCCTATGTCGCAAGCCCTACTCCCGAATAATTCACAAGGCGGATGAAGCCTCTAGAAAGCCCTCACTCACTCACAGGCTCTGAGGCGTCCAAACTAGAAAGCCCAGAAGAAAAAGCAATGCTATGCCCTAGCTACACTTCCCAGCCTGCACCCAAATTCTACGCCCTTTCAACCTTGAAACCCTCTGCCCTCGCCAGCATAATCAAAAGAACCTAAACGAGTATTCAACCCTTTACCCCCCCCCCCCACCAAATAGCAACGCGCAGCTTCCCTGCCTACACGGCGTGACCTTCTTCGCGCGCGCGGGGTCCATGCGCCGCCCCTTGGCCTTTTCCGCGGCCTTTTCGGATTTGGCTTAAGGGCTTTAGGCTTTATGAGTTAGGGTGCAACGCTCTGTGCTGCGTCTTTGGGGGCCAAGGGTTCGCAGGAGCGGGAGTCTGGAGTTTAGAGGTGTACCGTTAAGCCAAAAATGCCTCCAGACTCCAAACCCTACACTCCCCCAGACTGTGAGGCAGCATCAAGTTCAATGCACCAGAGACAGAGGCGTGCCTGACAGCACAGCTACTATGGGACTTTCACTAAGTTATGATACTTTTTCGGGGGCTCCTATGTTCGCACGGATCCCGGGTGCCCGATAACTATGGGGCGCAAGGGGTTTGTTCCGGCTCCCGGTTCGTGATTCGGTTCCGGGGCTTTTTTGGTTTAACCCTACACCAAAAACCCTAAGCCCTAGGCCCTAAACTGCCATGAGCCCTATAAAGCCAAGTCATGGAACTCCGAGCCAGGCGCTTCTCGCAGAGCGCAGCATCGACGCGCTGTTCCTCTCCTCCAGGGCAGGCCCGACTGGGAAGGATTGTTTGGTTACCCCAGCCCCGCCCTCCCTCAAACAAGAACTAACAAGATGAGTCATAATGGATGAAGAACCACAAAACGGAGAATGATAGTTAGGGTGGGCCTTAGGGTCACCAAATCTTATGAAGACACTAAAGCCCTGAGCCCCTGAATCCAAAACAAAACCCTGAGCCCCTGAATCCAAAAACAGGGGTAAAAGAGTGGCTAAGCCCTTCTAACTCCCTACCCTACACTTTGAACGCCAAAACACTTCCAAACCCTAAACTAAACCCTTCGGGCTCGGGGGGGGGGGGGGAGGGGGCGGAAATGAGGGCTTCACGCCTCCACTGGAAAAATGGACCGCCGAACCTTGCCAGTTCAACAGGAAACTGCGCGGAGCTCAAGCAAAGCCTCGAGTTCCGGACGGAGGCGCCCAAGGCGCGCGGATTCGGGTTTTAAGGGCTTGGGAGATGGTTTAGTGGGTTGAGTGGGTTTAGGAGTTTGTAGGGTTTAGTCCCTTCCTCCTGTTCTTTGAGGGCTGGGTTCCTTCAAACGCATCAAGCAAGGACAGCCCAAACCCTACTCAACTCCCGTTTGTTTTTTTTCTTAGGTTGCTGCCTGTGAACCCATCCTTATGTGAGCACCGACGTGGAATGATGCTGAATTTCCATTCGTTTGCTAAACTATAGAACCCTGGCTTTGGGCATTTTCGGGGATGGCAAATATGCTCTCGACCCTAAATCCATCCAAGGGATGCTATCTCTAGTTTGTGTGTGCAGTACCTGGACACACTTGGGCCACTTGGGAACCCTAAACGTGTTACACACACACACACACACGTTGATAGGGTTGACAGTGTTGACAGGGCCCTTTGGCAGCTTAGCATGAGGATACCACGAGGCACTTTGGCTTTGATTTGCTTGGCTCCTAGACGGGCTTGAACCTTCCGCCCCCCTCCCCCCAGCTCGCCCTGTACACCCTGGAACCTCAACATTCTTCGTGGGATAGATCTTGGCCACTGTGAGGGAAGGAGCCGTGTAGGGCCGATAGGTGGGTCTAGGGTTTTGGGTGGCGTAACAGCTTGGAGAAACTGGGCTCCCACAAACCTTACACACACCCTCAGATCCCCCTTAAGTGTCGGCCGTTAGCGGCCTTGCCATCCGACCCATGGCGTCACCTGTGGAGGAGCCCGCTTCAGCGTGTGGATGTTTAGGGCTTGAGGCTCACTGCAAAGAAGTCGGCGGTGATGTATCGTATAAGAAGTGATCTTAAAGGAGCTTACCCGGCCACAGGCCCTCAGGCTCTCAGGTTTCCCACCCCCCTTTTGGCGCAGGAGCTGATCCCTGCCATGCTGGCCTACCAGCCAATGCAGCGCCTGCCTGAAAACTGGGTGGAGAGTCATGGCTGCTCTTTGGGATTTGTGGGTTCGGCGGTTCAGGGTGCAACCGGTCAACAAATATGTCGACAGTGTGGAAGCCAAGGACCTATTTGCATGCAGCGCATGCAGTCATTGAGAAGCACAATCTCTGCGACGCCAGAACGCTGGCCGAATTAAGGTGCGAGATTCGGTCCTTCTTCAAGTCTTGCGCGAAGTGGGCTGACGCACTCTCACACTGTCTGGGGGGCTCAGGCAACGTGAAGCAGCTGGTCAACGCCGACCTTACCCCAACCCGGATTCTGCAGGCTTTGAAAGAGAGGCGCCCCGTCATTGTCCAGGTGCAGCAGAATGCCGGTACGGACCACTGGTTCATGTTGCAGCCGCACGAGGATGGGCAAGTGTACCTTGTGGATGCCTGGCAGGGGAGGCATCCGCTCCGGAACTCTTCGGCTCACCGCGCTGAGCAGATCAAGATCTTGCTCGAAGACCTCCTTGGGAGTGACTCCAGTCGCCGCAACCTTGCGGCTAACTCCTTGTTCGGCCAAGATCATGGATTCGAGGTCCGTGCCCGAGGCATCCGCGCGAAGTGCGGCTACTACGGCCAACAGGGCAAGGGACTTCAGGTAAACCCGCGTTCGCAACGTGCCGCATCCCTGGATGCATACATGATCCCAACTGTCAATGGGGAGCAGATGGAGATGCGCTTGGGCAGGGCCTTCAGCATGGACGATGCCCTTCCCCATGGCGCGGGGCCCTTCACGAAACGGCCGTCTGCCGCTCACGAGATCAGGGTTGGTGCTGCGTTCGGTGCTGCATTCGGCTTTGTTTGTTCACTGGGCTTTGTGCTAGCCAGGCCTGAAGGACGCACAGCTGCGCAGAAGGCTGAGGACATTCTGGTGCCCACAGCCCTTTGTGCAGTGGAGGGCGCCTCCGGCGTCGCGGTGATGAGGGCGCTTGCGAGCCAAGGTGCTCTTGCAAGGGCGGCGGGTGGCGGTGGAGTCGCGGTGGTAGGCGCAGGTTTGTTCATCACCTGGGATGCCATCAAGCTGGCCCGTGGCCGCTGCACCGTAGTAGAGCTGCGCAAGAATGCGGCTGGCAGCTTGGCGGGCGGAGCTGGAGGCCTTGGGGGTGCCGCCGCAGGCGCGGCTGTCGGGTCCTTGGTGGGCCCTGTCGGGACTGTCATCGGCGGCTTGGTTGGGGGCATCGCAGGTGGCCTTTCTGCAGCGATTGGTGGCCAGAAGCTGGATGAGGCCATTTGGGATGCCGAGGAGGACACCAAGGAGGTTGCCTTCGAGTTCCTCCATTATCCTTACACCCGGTGGAAGGTGCCCAAACCGGTGAGGCCGAAGGAGCTACAGGCACGCTATGAGAAGCGGTTGGGGGAGAACCCTTACAATGAGGAGTGGATAAGCCGCTGCAACTACAACCTCAAGGTGGCTTTGGCTGTCTTGTGGCCCGACACCCAAAAGCTCGAAGAGATGGTGCAGGAGGAGTACGGAAAGGTTTGAGGGCCTCGGGAGTTGCGTGGGGGGAGAAGGGGGGCAATGCAGGCCGCCTCCCTCACGCCACACTCTCCATGCCCGTCCACGCTCGCTGGAGCGCTCGGGGCTGAAGATGTACAGGAGCCTATACAGGTCGCAGAGCTCTCAGCTGAGCTTGCGCTGCAGAGACAGAAGAGCCGCTGTCCAGTTGTGCTGGGCTCTGGAGATTGCAGTGCCTGTATCAAACGTGCGTCAGTTGTCAACTGTCGCAGGTGGTTGTGCTGACCATCAACTCATTGTGCCTTGGACACAGAAATAGAAGCGCTGCAGAGTTCATTGCAAGTCCCTTGCGCAACCGCCCTAAGACCCAACCTCCAGCGTAGACCTAAAGGCCCTAAAATAACGCCCTTGCTAAGGCTTACGTTGGGCTTGAAGGCCCCTCCCTTGCACAACACTGCCTCCAAAAAAGGAACACTAAAGTGAAACCCCAAAGACCCTAAGCCCCGAAAGCCCATCACCACACCGAAGATCCGTTAACCAGCAGCCCTACACGGTGAACTCGAAACTGGTGCCTGGTTCCAGTAGCTGAGGCTGGCCCCTCCAATACGCATGATCCCAAACTATGCCCTGGCGTCGGCCAAACTCGGCACTGGCAAGCCTGGGGCCCCACAGGGCTTGGGGTTTCAGGCAGGAGCTGAATCTGAAGTAACTGCCAACGTATAACGTACCCGAATATTCTCTCTGGGCCCCTGTGTTATCGTGAGTCGAACGTGTGAGGTGGAGCTGGGCATGAGGCCAGTTCAGATTTTGGCTGTTTTTGCGGAGGCCTTTGAGTTGTTAGATCCACAGCATCGTCAAGTGAAGAAGAACACCAAGTATAGGCCGTCCTTACAGAACCTTGGAAACCCTGTAAACCTCACAAACCCCATAAACCCTAAATCCCTTCCCTCCGGCCCGAAACCCAGGTCGGATGAGGCCAGCGCACTGCATAGGCTGGCAAAACACTGCTCGTTGCAGGCGCGCCTGGGTCAGGGTCTCAGGGTTTAGGGTGCAGGGTTTTAAGGTTTTAGTTTGAGGGGCAGGGGGGGGCTTAGGGTTTTAGGGTTTAGGGGGGGAAGGTTTAGGGATGTATCCGAAACTTCCTACGCACCATGAGCTCCAGAAGCAGCTCTTGGGCTTAAACACGAAGACGGTAGGGGTCTGGACGGGAGGCCAGGGGTCTGGGGCAAAGCCCTAACCACCCCGTGCCCTGAAGCCTTGGGGTTGAGGGTTGAGCAGCACTTTTATGGAGGAGTTTGGGGTTGGTATGATGGGTCAAGGGCACCAGCTCAAAGCCCTCAATCCTAAACTGATTGTGTCTTGGACCTCCACCCTAAACCCCAACCCTAAGCCGTGGAGAACAAAAGCGACTTCAGGCTACGATGGACCTGCTTGCGCCACAGCGCCTTGGTGCTTCTCTTGGGTCACTTCAGGTTTAAGGTTTCACACTTTAGGGTTTTGGACGGTGTTTTAGAGTTTCGTGTTTCAGGCTCTAGGATGTAGGGTTCTTTTAGTTTGCGTTGCTTAGGGTTTAGTTTCGCTGTTTACGCTTTGGGGTTAGGCCTTTTGGGGCTGGGGATTGCAGGGCTTTAGGGGTTCAGGGCTTTCGACTTGGGTGCCATAGAGTTGAAAGTTTAGGGCCTAAGTTTAGGGAAGCAGTCCCTTCAGCGGGGGTTTTGGAGGTAGCGCCCTCTTCGGCCAAGCTGCAGTGATGAGTAGCCTTGCTGTGTTCGTTTGGGTTTTATGCCTAGCACTCCTAGAACCAAAGCTTGCTTTCATTACCTCATTTGCGGAGGTATGTGGGCAGGCATGGCAAAATGTGCTTTAGAATCGGAGCTAGCTTGAACAACCCGCGCCACATCCCGAAGCCAGAAATCCCTCACAAAAAGAAAAGCCTCAAACCCCATCCCCGAAAACCGCTAAACCCCGAACAAACCGAAGTCCACCTTTCAGGTTTTCACTGCTTTTCGTTGACGGTACACGCGCCATCTTCGTGAACCGCGAAGTGTCGCACCTGTTTGGTGAGGCCAGGCCACCAGTGCAGTCAATCGGTTCAGGGACTGGGGGCCTGGGTTCAGGGCAAGGGATTAAGTCTGTAGTCTTGAAGCGAAGGGCTGCTATTCTTTAAACAAGGGAGGACAATTTTCGTGCTTCCTAACCCAAAGGAGAGGAGGGTTCCACCCTCCAGCCAAACCCAGCCGAAGCGGCCAGCTTTTCTGTGCCAGACAGGTTCGACTTCTACAAGGCTAGTCACCAGTAACCGAGTGATGCAGAGATGCAAGCCGTCGAACGACCGACACCATGTTCGTGAATAAGAGTTGGGGCTGGGGTTTCGGCAATAAGAAACTCGGGAAGCCTGCTTCATACACGGCGGCTATCGACACACCCTGGACCCCAAACCCGAAGCCCTACAACCCTATACTCCGTAGTGTCTCGAAGGTCTCTTCGCCTTTCGAACTGTGGCGCCGCGGAGTCACGTGCACCTAAGCCTTACCTGTTAGGAATGTGAGATCCCCCAAAACCTTCAATTTAGGGCACGCACTTTAGGATTTGATGTTCTCTCTCGGTTCGCAAACTGAAGTCGAAGGGTTTGGGGCTCAGCGCTTAAACTCGAAGAAGGGGCCTCCATCCGAAACTGGACTCGGTTGCGGGCAGAGTGTTGCATGAGATGGGATTTTTGGGGACCTCCGGGTATGGGTCTCAGGGGTTATCCTGATAGAGCCCTTAACTTGAGAAAGTGTCTGTGCTTACTATACATATGTAATGTAATGTCACGTAAGGCAATGCAATTGTAGTGTAGTGTAATGTAATGTACTGTAGTGTAATGTAATGCAATGTAATGTAATGTAATGTAATGTAACCTTTTTTTATGAGTGCTGTCTAATAAACGGGCCGAGCCAAGAAAACCGTCCGAAGGTGCGGAGATTGAGATTCGAAGCCCTTGAAGCCCGACCTTAGATCACTCCCCCCCCCCCCACCCCTCCCCACCCCCCAGCGTGCCTAGGCACCCTGGCAGCTGCCGAGCTGCTTAGAGATCGCCTGGGGCCCGGAAGGGCAACACACGAGTCTGATACTTTAGGAAGTCGGGTTCGACAAAGAAGAGAGGTAGGGAATGAGACAGAGACATGGAGAGACATCGAGAGTGTGTCCCTTCCCGGAGCACGCTTCCGGCGTCTCTCAGAACCCAACCTGGACACAGCACGTTGAGTTAAGCATAGAGGCTTGACGGGTCAGAAGCAAAAGGCCTTAAGCCCATGCCCGAATGTGTGCCCCAATCCCCGAATCATCCTAAACCCCTTATTTAACCCTCTTTCAAGCCGCTATTGATGAAGCTTCGAGCCCCTAAACCCCAAACCCATCTCAGGACCGATGCCCGTCAAGGCTGCTGCTGGCATAGGCCCGCAGTGTTCTGAGCGAACCTGAGGGCTTTGAGGGCACAAGGTTGTTGAGGGTTGAGGGCGGGGTCCCCATCAAACAGCCACCCCCAAACGTAATCCTCGGAAACACCCCACATCGCTCAGTGGAGACCTTATGCCCTGAAGCGCTTCAGGGTCCTTGAACCATCAACCCGGTAAAGCACCCTAGTGCTGCGTCAGGAGTAGCAGAGTGGCCCTGCCAGGACCGGCGGGTTGCTTCAGGGCTTATAAGTTTGGGGTATTAAAAGAACAGCTGCTTCAAGACACCTCGGTAGGGCAAGTTGTTCGGAGATGTTGCCTTTTAAGATTTCGGGCCTTTCCTTCCGCGTCCATCGCTTCACATGGTAGTTGTGGAGCTGATGCCGGGTTTCTCTGTTTTGGAAGACAGCAGGCAACGTTCATTGGAAGGTTTGTCGAAGATATTCTGGGGTCCTTATTTTCAAGAGCACGCCCCTACGAAGAGCACACTAATTACTTAGGGCTCTGGCTTTGGAAGCTTCCAATTTGGATCAATCCCCCATGACATGCCATGTCAGGGATTTCTCAGCTCCTGAGGTTCGGGCAGCAATCTGCAAACCTTGGAAGCTTAGGGGGTCCAGTCTCTCTTTTTTTGTTGTGTTGTGTTGTGTTGTGTTGTGCTGTGCTGTGCTGTATTGTGTTGTGTTGTGTTTTTTTTTGTTTTTTTTTTTTTTTTGTGTGTGTGTGTGTGTGTCTCTGTGTCTCTGTGTCTCTGTGTCTCTGTGTCTCTGTGTCTCTGTGTCTCTGTGTCTCTGTGTCTCTGTGTCTCTGTGTCTCTGTGTGTCTGTGTGTCTGTGTGTCTGTGTGTCTGTGTGTCTGTGTGTCTGTGTCTGTGCGTGTGTAACAAAAACGCAGAGGCGCGGCAAGGCTTCAAACTTCAATCTGAAGCCGAAGTTTCCCCAGCTGACCGTCTAGTGCCCGTCGTCTTGCGCCGCGAGCAATGAGAGCACGCCTTCGACCAGCCCCTTTTTCTGGCGGGCACATGCCGGCGCAGGTGCTGACACAAGGAGGAACTCCCTTGAGGAGGCCTGGAGATCCATGGCAGCTGTGCGCCCTTCTGCAGGAAGACGCCTGGGCGAGTTTCGGCGCTCTGCTTACTTTTGAGGCCTTATAGCCCTCAGTCAGGGTAGTTGGGGGAGGTGTAGAGAAGTGCTACAGATGATTCGGGACCTGCAGCTCCAAGCCCTAACCCACAAGGGCTAAGCCTTCGAGAAGCTTGAAGCTTCTGACCCGACATGGCTCCAGGAGCTGAACGCCCTGGGCATTCCTAGGCACCCAGCGCCGCTTTCAAGTGGTTGAGGTTGCAGTACAAGAGGCACCCAAAAGGAACCCCAATTTGGAAAAAGTCCGCTTGTAGGGGGGAGGTCGACAACTCTCGGGTTCGATAGGTTTGCGTCATGACTCGGGGGGCCTTTCAACGCTTGGGTCTGTAGCATGTTCAGGCCCCTTAATGCTGCAATGGGGTCAATGGGGCTTGGAATTGAAACGATGCCCCTGGGCAGAAGCGGAAGAGCAGGTCAAGCTTCCGTGTGATGGCCCTCATAGAGGAACCTCAAGCCCCGCCTCTGAAGAGCCGAACCCACAGCTTGAGGCGTCAGGGGCCTTTGAAGCCCAACCCGAATCCTAAGTTTATGATGTGGGGGCCCTAACCCCTAAGGCTAAGGTTCAGGGACACAGGAATGTAGGGGTATGTGGTGTTTGCGAGAGAAGACTCCTGCAGAGGTGGGATGTGCAAAGTGGCCAGGCAGTCGAGGCGCCTGCTTCGGTCGGCCTTGTAAATGCCGTCAAGTCAAGTGTTCGCCTTGGGCATTCGAGGTTCCGGGTTTAGGGTTTAGGGTTTTGCTCCTCTACGACGCATCTTGTTATGTAGGTATGTGCTAGGGTTTCATGCCTTGGGTGGGACTGAGGGTAGAGCGTCTACACAAGGTTCCTGCGTCATTGGAAAGGGCAAGCAGGGTAGCCAATCCAGCCTGAGCATCCGAAGCCCCTCGATCCGAAACACCTTAAGCCCCGAACCACCAAGAACTTCATCCTAAAGTCCCCTCAAGCCTGACACCAAGCCCTAAACCCTGAAGCTCCCTAAACCCTCTTAGACCTCCACCACACTAAGCCTTAGCCCCCCTAGCCCTCACCTGCCAGCCGCTGGTTTGCAGCTCGGCAGCTGTGGGGTCGACCGCGTTGCGCTCGGAATCACGGATGGGTACAAGGTTGAGGAAGTTTGGTCGATGAAAGTCGATGTTGCCTAATGTGAGGAAGTAACTGTGAAGAAAACAGGAGTTGCCTTATGCATTGGGAGCATCTAGTTTTCTATAGATGGATAGTATGGAGAGAGAGAGAGAGAGCGCGAGCCTCGATGGTGCAGGGTTACTCCTAGGCGGGGTTTAGCATCGACACGGGTTCAGGGTCAGGGGTTTTGTTTCTCTGTGTGTGTCGTGCGGAGGAATGCCAGGTATACGGGGGTGCATGCAGCAGTCGTGTGAGAGAGAGGGAGGGAAGGGAGAGAGGGAGGGAGACCAGTGCAAGGCGGGCAACATTCTACGAGAGGATGAGCCGAATCCGTGAACCCTAAGGCTCCGAAACAGGTGGAGCTGACCTTTAAATCGTAGTCCTAAGCGCGCTTCAGGGTGAAGGAAATAACGAGCATGGGCGGGGGCTCAGGTAAGCCCTATACACCTACACACCCCTACAGCCCCCCCCCTCCCCTTCCCAAAGCTCAGGCCCCGAGGCGCCTCTACCACCCGGGGCTCTCCACGATGCCTCCCGACAGGACTTAGCTGCTTTTGCTGAGCTTTTCAACTCGTCGGGCTTTTCCTTCAGTCTTAAGGCCGAAAGAAGTAAGGGCATGCTGCTAGAGGGTTTAGGCTTCGGGCTAGTGGTCACTTTGCGGCGTTGCCACTCCGACTAGCCGGAAGCGTCGACTGAGAACACGCTTTTGGAATTCTTAGGGCTTAGGATTTTGGGGTTTTAGAGTTCAGACAACTAAACGCTAAACCGCTGGATTCTTGAAGCCCTGCCAAGGGCAAGGATGATGGAAGTGCTCAAGTGCTCAATCATAACCCTGAACTTAGGCAAGAACCCACAGAGAGGGCAGTCATGGCAGCCCACATAGCCAAGCACTTTCCTTGGAAAAGCCAGAACTATGGCCCTTGCCTTCGCCGCACAGTACGGGCCCTTTTCACGCTCAGGGTCCAGGGATTTAGGGCTTCTTTAGGCAAGTTAGGGCCCTAAACCCTAAACCCTAAACCACAGGGTATAGTGTGGAAATTCACCCGCAGGTCTCCTCCTCAAAACCTGACGGCTTACGGCCTCAAACTGAAAGCTCTTAAGCGCTGAAGCACTCAAATCCTCAGCCCCATCACCCCTTCATAATACATATGATGACGTATGATGACCATGAGAACTTGGGATGTTCCGGACGTTCCCCCTTTAGGGTTTAGGGTTTAGGGGCTCAGCCCTGAAACCTGGGCCCTCCAAAACTACGTCAGTCTTCCGCGAACTTTCAACCCCAAATCCTCAACCGTCAACATCAACAAAGGTTGCGGGGCCGCGGGCAGTGCTACGTCGAGGAGGGCATGGGTTGGCATGTCGTAATGTTGGCCGCTCATTTAATTTGCGTAGTTCAGCATTTGCGTATCCCTCCAGTAGTTGGGGGGTGGAGGCGCCAGTGGGTCTGAGAGCTACAGTCAGTCGAGGTATGTTCTTCAGGAGTAGTGCTCGACCGCTCCCTCACCAAGTTGTCGGATGACCCAACAAACTTAACACACTTCTGAGGGTGCCGGTGCCGCATCGAGTTGATCCTGCTTTAGGGTTGGGGGTTTTTGGGAGCGCACTGCCAGGGGACCGCACGAACCAGGATTCAACACTACCTGGTTTAGGGTTTAGTGAGCTGTTTGAAGCCTTGAATGGTACTTGTACTTCGTGCCAGTGCGATCATTTCAAGAAGCTAGGGCGGAAAGTCAGTCATTCTTCAAGAAGTACGTAGACTGCTCTTGGCCAATCCCGAAAAAGCACCGCGGGCGTTCGATGAGGCCCTGTACTGTGGGTTCAAAAAGATGTTCAAAGTTTTAACTGCTACGACACCGGACTTGCCGCCCACTCCCTCAAATATGTCTGAACCTATTGAACTGCAGGTTTCGTACTAAAATGCTGATTGAAAAAATCATAGGAAGAGGGGATTTAGCCCGGATCTCAAGCCAGGCTAAGCCACAGTGAATCTTCCACAAATGCTTGTGGTTCCTTGGGATATGGGGCTTTCAAGTCTAGGCCGAAATTCACGATGCCAGCATATGTCATTTTCCGAATGGTTTATCTTGCACACAGCAAGCCTCTCTGGTATCTTCCCCCGCCTTCCCCTCTAAACCCTGAATCCTTGAATCGGCATTGATCAATTTTGGAATCAGTCGAAAGGCTAAACCACTGCACCCAAAAAACCAGGAGGAGTTCTGCGAGTGCTTCCCACCATGGACCGGCCATTGGGCTCGACATGGGCTCTCTGTGACAAATAGGCTTGTGAATAGGGGTGTGGCAAGCGTGTTTTTTGCACTGCCGAGCATTATTCCGGGTTATCATTGTCATACTTGTGGGTGTCCAAGAGCCCCTGTAGTACCATTAGCCCCCCCCCCCCCCTCCCCCCCCCCTTCTTTCTCTTTGTTTTGCGGGGCGGGGAGGGGGGGGGGGGTCAGCATCAAGTGCCCTCTTGGGTGGTGATCGTGGAGACAGGGCTTAATCGGAGCGCTTTGGTTGCCGAGGGGCGGGGCAAGATCAGTTTAGTTTTGGGGTTTTGGGTTCCTTAAATCTGAAAACCCAAAACCGAAACCCTGAGCTGCCTGAGCTCTAAATTCCTTTTGACACTTTCTTTGGTTGCAGTTGCAGGTCTAGGATATCCTTGAGGCGTGAGTGTGCGACTTGTGAAGTGTTAGGAATGCCCCTGCCCTCTGCAGAATTTCATGACCTCAGGCCCCATCTGCGAGATCGAGGACAAGGGCAAGGGTGCCGCTGAAAGCCCGCACCCTAGAGCCCAGGCTTTCGAAACCCTTAATTGCCTGAAATCCGGGGTTTCGTAGGGGTTTGGTTTCAGTACGTTCTTACTTTAGCTGGTAGCAAAGGGAAAGACCCAACAGCATAACTTCATTCCAGCTTATCCGGTGTGGTTCTCAGTAAGAACTGTTGAGAAGGATGTTGAGGGTGTTGGGGGTTCCTTCCTACATCGCTGGAAGGCATGAAGCCTCTTTGCTGTTCGGCTTTGGTGCTCTTTCATGCGTGCTCTGGGCCCCGAGGTGCGGGGCGCGCGATTGCGACCCTGCTTCAGCCAGGAGGTGGAATGGGTTCGGGGATCGGTTTCACCGCAAACTCTCTGAAGTTCTGAAGCCGGAGTTTCATCCACAATATCATCAGAGGGTGTCGACTCAAGGACGCTTGGAAGTCCAGGGGGTAGCTATAGAACGCGTTTCAAACATACACAAGGCTAATGGTGGAGGTCAAGTTGAGAGGGGGTCTGAGCTGTTCGACATGACATGGAATGCCCCAAAGGTCCTCTGACTAAGCCTCATCCTGCACCGTCGCATGCGTGACCGGCCGTGGACCCAAACTCATCCTGATAAGGCTTCACCGCTGCATGTGGGAAAAGGGTATGTCCTATACGGACTTGCAGCTGTCATGTCGCTAAGTCCAGGGTTTGGGCTTCGAGACACAGTCTTGGCCTGTAGAGCGGGGAGCGCACTGTCAAAGCACCTACAAAGTCGCGTGTAAGAAGCAGTGCCTGCATCGGCGGAAACCGAGCTGCCCAATCTTAGCCTGCGGGTGTTGGCAAACGGGCCTGCTTGGAAGTTAGCCCTCGCCCCCCTAGTTGTCAGGGCTTCAAGTAAGGTAAGCTGTACAAGAAGACTGACAACCCACTTTTGAGCCCATGAACCTCCAGGCCTAGGGTTGTATAGGGTTAGGGTTTGCTGTTCTGAGTTTTTGATGCAGTGAAAAGGTGAGGACGAGCTGCATCATGGCCTCCAAAATTGGTGGGCCTCCCGGCGGCAACAAGCAGCCTACGCAATCCTGGCTAAACCACCCGAGCCTCACGTGCTGCACCCAGACAAGCCTCGACCCCAAATCCCAAACCCCACCACCCCTGCCACGGATCCCGAAACCCCATTGCTGGAATCCAACCCTAAACTAGGCCCTAAACCCTAAAGCATATACACCCCGTAATCCATATACTCTTACATATATATATATAGATGTAAGTATCAAACCCCCACGACCCCTTAAACCCTGAACGAGAGCGAGGCGCGCTACGGAGTTTCAAGCCGCGGGAATCCTAAACCCTGAAACCCTGCACACTCTCATTCTACATCCGATTGCAAGGAGTTCGCTCGTGCCCTCTGGTGTCAAGTTTTCGCGGCTTTGGGCTTTAGGGCTCCTTGTCAGAGCTGGAAGTTTCGGGGATTTTGAGTGTCCACATCCTTGTCCAGCGCAGCCCTGTCACCGCAGGCTAACTTCAATAGGAAGTTGGATCAGCCCGTCGTCATCTTCTACGCCGAGGCCAAAGGGTCTGCATATTTGAAATCTAGTTTTCTGCCTGTGCGGAGTCCTCTTGTCCAATGCTTCTTTCGCCAAAGGAGTTGACACTAAACTTAGTAATGCCCAGGAAGAAACCAGGACCTTCATTCCCTAGGACCCCCTTTAAACCCATCAAATTACGGAGAGCCTGGGCGAAAGGCTCTCTCCAGAGGGGTCACGGCCCTACTCAGCTCCACGCCGAACCGCGCAGCCGGGCAGCACGAGGGACACACTTGGGGTTCGTTCAGACGTAGGGGGTGCCAGGGTTTATAGGGTTTAGGGTGTCTAAACAAGGTGTTGACAGGGGTTGTGGTGTTGGGCTTGCATGGCTTGGACCATAAGTTCCCCCCCCCCCCCCCGAAAAAACAGCAAGATCCCTCAAGCCCCACAAGCCCTTAAGCCCAAAGTCTCGAGACAAACAAGGTCATCGCCCTTTTCAGTCGTCTTTAGAATACTTTGTGCAGCGAGCCCTAAAAAATCCTTTGCCGAGTTGCTGAAACCCAACAGGGGGGGGGGGGGGGGGGGCGAGGGGATACCATTTACTCAGCCAACTCCGCCTCAAGTCTTCAAAGGGTAAAGGGTGGGATGGGGGAACACAGTCAAACGCAGCCAAGAAGGCCCAACATAAAACCCCACAACAAAAGCAACTCAAGCCCGAAGCCCCGAAGCCCCGAAGCCCCGAAGCCCCGAAGCCCCGAAGCCCCGAAGCCCCGAAGCCCCGAAGCCCCGAAGCCCCGAAGCCCCGAAGCTCCAACACCGGAACTGCGAGAGGTTTGGCTCGTCTACGTGGGGCCTGAGTTCCACAAATCGGGGCATGCCCAGGTCCCGCAGTTTGGGGGACCATCAGGGCCTCGGGTTCAGGGTTTCAGGGGGTTCAGGGTTGAGGGTGGGTGTGGGTCCAGGGTTTAGGGGTTTAGGGTTTCGGGCTGTTGTTGATGCAGACTACGTGTGCGGGTTTGTTGGGTTTTACGGCCTTGAGGCGAGCCCTAAAAATTTTTCCGGTCCCTGTCCAGAAATTCTATACTGTACTTTCACTTCCGCTGCCCTGCCCTCCCGCGGCCCTCCGCTCCATCTCTCTCTCTCTCTCTCTCTCTCTCTCTTTCTCTGTGTCTGAACCCTAAACTCGCTGAACCCTAAACCATAAACCCTAAAGCGCAGGAAAATGGCCTGGACGCAGCCTGGTGCAGGCCGCAGAAGCATGTCCCTAAACCTCCCAACGATTATAAAACGATACAAATAGTCGTGCTGCGGATAGCTCTGTAGAGTTTGCCTTTATGTGGATTTGGGGGTGCGAGGGGTTGGGAGGGGGTTGGGTCGGGGAGGGGGGGGGGTTTGGGGTGGGGTTGGTTTGGGGGTGTCTAAAGGGTTGGGGGGGCCGGGGGGTGGGGGGGGGGTTTGGGGCAACCCTAAAGCTCCAATCCGCCCCTGGAATGAAGCCCTGATCTTTGAACAACCTCAACTCCAAGGCCAGAGAACGCCACCTTTGCTTGCCTTTTAAGTAACAGAAGCAGGATGATCCTTGTACTAAGAATGATACTTGCTAAGGGCTGGGAATTGTCATGATTGTGTTGCTCGTTTCATGTTTCTTTCTCCGAAGGGCACCTCCTCAAACAGATTTTCCACAAAGGCTTTCAGGACGGCTCAGTCCAACACCCCGCATCTCGAAAACCCTCCCAGAAATCGGGACCCTCACGCCAAGCAAGGGGCCAACTGATGCTGATGATCCTCGCCTTGCCGGGTTCCCACGCCCAGGAAGGGGGCCAACTGATGCTGATGAGGCCCTTTTCGGGGCCCTCACGCCCAGCAAGGGGCCAACTGATGCTGATGATGCTCGCCTGGAGGTCTATTTTTTTAAGGATTTTTTCTGTTTTTTTTTGGATTGTTTTGTCCTTGCCACTGGTACTACTACTACTACTACTACTACTACTACTACTACTACTACTACTACTACTACTACTACTACTACTACTACTACTACTACTACTACTACTACCCTAAACCCTAAACTCTAAACCCTAAACCCTAAACCCCAAACCCCAAACCCCTAAACCCTAAACCCTAAACCCTAAACCCTAAACCCTAAAACAAAAAAATCCCACAAAAAAAAAAAAAAAAAACCTAATTAAATTCTCCGGCCGCAACTCGCCTTGCTGGGTTCTCACGCCCAGCAAGGGGCCAACTGATGCTGATGATGCTCGCCTTGCCGGGTCAGGAAGGGGGCCAGCTGATGCTGATGATACTCGCCTTTCCGGGTTCACGTCCAGGAAGGGGGCCAACTGATGCTGATGATGCCTTGTCGGGGCCCTCACGCCCAGAAAAAGGGCCAACTGATGCTGATGATGCCCTCGTCGGGGCCCTCACGCCCAGCAAGGGGACCAACTGATGCTGATGATGCTCGCCTTGCCGGGTTCTCACGCCCAGGAAGGGGGCCAACTGATGCTGATGATGCTCGCCTTGCCGGGTTCTCACGCCCAGCAAGGGGGCCAACTGATGCTGATGATGCTCGCGTTGCAGGGTTCTCACGCCCAGGAAGGGGGCCAACGCATGCTGATGATGCCCTTGTCGGGGCTCTCACGCCCAGCCAGGGGCCAACTGATGCTGATGATGCTCGCCTTGGCGGGTTCTCACGCCCAGCAAGGGGGCCAACTGATGCTGATGATGCTCGCGTTGCAGGGTTCTCACGCCCAGGAAGGGGGCCAACGGATGCTGATGATGCCCTTGTCGGGGCTCTCACGCCCAGCCAGGGGCCAACTGATCCTGATGATGCTCGCCTTGCCGGGTTCTCACGCCCAGCAAGGGGGCCAACTGATGCTGATGATGCTCGCCTTGCCTGGTTCTCACGCCCAGTAAGGGGCCAACTGATGCTGATGATGCAATTGTTGGGGCCCTCACGCCAGCAAGGGGGCCAACTGATGCTGATGATGCCCTTGTCACGCCAAGCAAGGGGCCAACTGATGCTGATGATGCTCGCCTTGCTGGGTTCTCACGCCCAGGAAGGGGGCCAGCTGATGCTGATGATGCTCGCCTTGGTGGGTTCTCACGCCCAGCAAGGGGCCAACTGATGCTGATGATGCTCGCCTTGTTTGGGCCAGGAACCAACTGATGCCGATGATGCCCTTGAGGGGTGCCAACTGATGCTGATGATGTTCGCCTTGCCGGGCTCTCACGCCCAGGAAGGGGGCCAACTGATGCTCATGATGCCCTTGTCGGGGCCCTCTCGCCCAGGAAGGGGCCAACTGATGCTTGTCGGGGGCCCTCACACCCAGCAAGGGGCCAACTGATGCTGATGATGCCCTTGTCGGGGCCCTCACGCCCAGGAAGGGGGCCAACTGATGCTGATGATGCCCTTGTCGGTGCCCTGACGCCCAGAAAAAGGGCCAACTGATGCTGATGATGCCCGGGCCCTCACGCCCAGGAAGGGGGCCAACTGATGCTGACGATGCTCGTCTTGCCGGGCTCTCACGCCCAGGAAGGGGGCCAACTGATGCTGATGCCCTTGTCGGTGCCCTCACGACCAGAAAAAGGGCCAACTGATGCTGATGATGCCCTCGTCGGGGCCCTCACGAAAAGCAAGGGGACCAACTGATGCTGATGATGCTCGCCTTGCCCGGGTTCTCAAGGGGGCCAACTGATGCTGATGATGCCCTTGTCGGGGCCCTCACGCCCAGGAAGGGGGCCAACTGATGCTGATGATGCCCTTGCCGGGGCCCTCATGCCCAGGAAGGGGGCCAACTGATGCTGATGATGCTCGCCTTGCCGGGTTCTCACGCCCAGGAAGGGGGCCAACTGATGCTGATGATGCCCTTGTCGGTGCCCTCACGCCCAGAAAAAGGGCCAACTGATGCTGATGATGCTCGTCACGCCCAGGAAGGGGAGTTCTCACGCCCAGCAAGGGGGCCAACTGATGCTGATGATGCTCGCCTTGCCGCTGATGATGCTCGCCTTGCCGGGTTCTCACGCCCAGGAAGGGGACCAACTGATGCTGATGATGCCCTTGTCGGGGCCCTCAGACCCAGGAAGGGGGCCAACTGATGCTGATGATGCCCTTGTCGGGGCCCTCACGCCCAGCAAGGGGCCAACTGATGCTGATGATGCTCGCCTTGCCGGGCCAACTCATGCTGATGATGCCCTTGTCGGGGCCCTCACGCCCAGGAAGGGGGCCCAACTGATGCTGATGATGCCCTTGTCGGGGCCCTCACGCCCAGAAATAAGGCCAACTGATGCTGATGATGCCCTTGTCGGGGCCCTCACGCCCAGCAAGGGGACCAACTGATGCTGATGATGCTCGCCTTGCTGGGTTCTCACGCCCAGGAAGGGGGCCAACTGATGCTGATGATGCTCGTCACGCCCAGGAAGGGGACCAACTGATGCTGATGATGCTCGCCTTGCCGGGTTCTCACGCCCAGCAAGGGGCCAACTGATGCTGATGATGCTCGCGTTGCAGGGTTCTCACGCCCAGGAAGGGGGCCAACGGATGCTGATGATGCCCTTGTCGGGGCTCTCACGCCCAGCCAGGGCCAACTGATGCTGATGATGCTCGCCTTGGCGGGTTCTCACGCCCAACAAGGGGGCCAACTGATGCTGATGATGCTCGCCTTGCCTGGTTCTCACGCCCAGTAAGGGGGCCAACTGATGCTGATGATGCAATTGTTGGGGCCCTCACGCCAGCAAGGGGGCCAACTGATGCTGATGATGCCCTTGTCACGCCAAGCAAGGGGCCAACTGATGCTGATGATGCTCGCCTTGCTGGGATCTCACGCCCAGGAAGGGGGCCAGCTGATGCTGATGATGCTCGCCTTGGTGGGTTCTCACGCCCAGCAAGGGGCCAACTGATGCTGATGATGCTCGCCTTGTTTGGGCCAGGCACCAACTGATGCTGATGATGCCCTTGAGGGGCTGATGATGTTCGCCTTGCCGGGGCCCTCACGCCCAGGAAGCGGGCCAACTGATGCTGATGATGCCCTTGTCGGGGCCCTCACGCCCAGGAAGGGGGCCAGCTGATGCTGATGATGCTCGCCTTGCCGGGTTCTCAAGGGGGCCAACTGATGCTGATGATGCCCTTGTCGGGCCCTCACGCCCAGGAAGGGGGGCAACTGATGCTGATGATGCCCTTGCCGGGGCCCTCACGCCCAGGAAGGGGGCCAACTGATGCTGATGATGCTCGCCTTGCCGGGTTCTCACGCCCAGGAAGGGGGCGAACTGATGCTGATGATGCTTGTCACGCCCAGGAAGGGGACCAACTGATGCTGACGATGCTTGCCGGGTTCTCACGCCCAGCAAGAAACACCAACTGATGCTGATGATGCTCGCCTTGCCGGGTTCTCACGCCCAGGAAGGGGACCGACTGATGCTGACGATGCTCGCCTTGCCGTGTTCTCACGCCCAGCAAGGGGGCCAACTGATGCTGATGATGCTCGCCTTGCCGGGTTCTCACGCCCAGGAAGGGGGCCAACTGATGCTGCTGATGCCCTTGTCGGGGCCCTCACGCCCAGCAAGGGGCCAACTCATGCTGATGATGCTCGCCTTGCCGGGTTCTCACGCCCAGGAAGGGGGCCAACTGATGCTGATGATGCTCGCCTTGCCGGGTTCTCACGCCCAGGAAGGGGGCCAACTGATGCTGATGATGCCCTTGTCGGGGCCCTCACGCCCAGGAAGGGGGCCAGCTGATGCTGATGATGCCCTTGTCGGTGCCCTCACGCCCAGAAAAAGGGCCAACTGATGCTGATGATGCCCTTGCCGGGGCCCACGCCCAGGAAGCGGGCCAACTGATGCTGACGATGCTCGCCTTGCCGGGTTCTCACGCCCAGGAAGGGGGCCAACTGATGCTGATGATGCCCTTGTCGGTGCCCTCACGCCCAGAAAAAGGGCCAACTGATGCTGATGATGCCCTCGTCGGGGCCTGCCTCACGCCCAGCAAGGGGACCAACTGATGCTGATGATGCTCGCCTTGCCGGGTTCTCAAGAAAGCCAACTGATGCTGATGATGCCCTTGTCGGGGCCCTCACGCCCAGGAAGGGGGCCAACTGATGCTGATGATGCCCTTGCCGGGGCCCTCACGCCCAGGAAGGGGGCCAACTGATGCTGATGATGCTCGCCTTGCCGGGTTGTCACGCCCAGGAAGGGGGCCAACTGATGCTGATGATGCTCGTCACGCCCAGGAAGGGGACCAACTGATGCTGACGATGCTTGCCGGGTTCTCACGCCCAGCAAGAAACACCAACTGATGCTGATGATGCTCGCCTTGCTGGGTTCTCACGCCCAGGAAGGGGACCGACTGATGCTGACGATGCTCGCCTTGCCGGGTTCTCACGCCCCGCAAGGGGGCCAACTGATGCTGATGATGCTCGCCTTGCCGGGTTCTCACACCCAGGAAGGGGACCAACTGATGCTGATGATGCCCTTGTCGGGGCCCTCACGCCCAGCAAGGGGCCAACTGATGCTGATGATGCCCTTGTCGGGGCCCTCACGCCCAGGAAGGGGGGCAACTGATGCTGATGATGCCCTTGCCGGGGCCCTCACGCCCAGGAAGGGGGCCAACTGATGCTGATGATGCTCGCCTTGCCGGGTTCTCACGCCCAGGAAGGGGGCCAACTGATGCTGATGATGCTCGTCACGCCCAGGAAGGGGACCAACTGATGCTGACGATGCTTGCCGGGTTCTCACGCCCAGCAAGAAACACCAACTGATGCTGATGATGCTCGCCTTGCCGGGTTCTCACGCCCAGGAAGGGGACCGACTGATGCTGACGATGCTCGCCTTGCCGGGTTCTCACGCCCAGCAAGGGGGCCAACTGATGCTGATGATGCTCGCCTTGCCGGGTTCTCACGCCCAGGAAGGGGGCCAACTGATGCTGCTGATGCCCTTGTCGGGGCCCTCACGCCCAGCAAGGGGCCAACTGATGCTGATGATGCTCGCCTTGCGGGGGCCAACTGATGCTGATGATGCCCTTGTCAGGCCAAGCAAGGGGCCGACTGATGCTGATGATGTTCGCCTTGCCGGGGCCCTCACGCCCAGGAAGCGGGCCAACTGATGCTGATGATGCCTTGTCGGGGCCCTCACGCCCAGGAAGGGGGCCAGCTGATGCTGATGATGCTCGCCTTGCCGGGTTCTCAAGGGGGCCAACTGATGCTGATGATGCCCTTGTCGGGGCCCTCACGCCCAGGAAGGGGGGCAACTGATGCTGATGATGCCCTTGCCGGGGCCCTCACGCCCAGGAAGGGGGCCAACTGATGCTGATGATGCTCGCCTTGCCGGGTTCTCACGCCCAGGAGGGGGCCAACTGATGCTGATGATGCTCGTCACGCCCAGGAAGTGGACCAACTGATGCTGACGATGCTTGCCGGGTTCTCACGCCGAGCAAGAAACACCAACTGATGCTGATGATGCTCGCCTTGCCGGGTTCTCACGCCCAGGAAGGGGACCGACTGATGCTGACGATGCTCGCCTTGCCGGGTTCTCACGCCCAGGAAGGGGGCCAATTGATGCTGATGATGCTCGCCTTGCCGGGTTCTCACGCCCAGGAAGGGGGCCAACTGATGCTGCTGATGCCCTTGTCGGGGCCCTCACGCCCAGCAAGGGGCCAACTGATGCTGATGATGCTCGCCTTGCCGGGTTCTCACGCCCAGGAAGGGGGCCAACTGATGCTGATGATGCCCTTGTCAGGCCAAGCAAGGGGCCGACTGATGCTGATGATGCTCGCCTTGCCGGGTTCTCACGCCCAGGAAGGGGGCCAACTGATGCTGATGATGCCCTTGTCGGGGCCCTCACGCCCAGGAAGGGGGCCAGCTGATGCTGATGATGCCCTTGTCGGTGCCCTCACGCCCAGAAAAAGGGCCAACTGATGCTGATGATGCCCTTGCCGGGGCCCTCACGCCCAGGAAGCGGGCCAACTGATGCTGACGATGCTCGCCTTGCCGGGTTCTCACGCCCAGGAAGGGGGCCAACTGATGCTGATGATGCCCTTGTCGGTGCCCTCACGCCCAGAAAAAGGGCCAACTGATGCTGATGATGCCCTCGTCGGGGCCCTCACGCCCAGCAAGGGGACCAACTGATGCTGATGATGCTCGCCTTGCCGGGTTCTCAAGAAAGCCAACTGATGCTGATGATGCCCTTGTCGGTGCCCTCACGCCCAGGAAGGGGGCCAACTGATGCTGATGATGCCCTTGCCGGGGCCCTCACGCCCAGGAAGGGGGCCAACTGATGCTGATGATGCTCGCCTTGCCGGGTTGTCACGCCCAGGAAGGGGGCCAACTGATGCTGATGATGCTCGTCACGCCCAGGAAGGGGACCAACTGATGCTGACGATGCTTGCCGGGTTCTCACGCCCAGCAAGAAACACCAACTGATGCTGATGATGCTCGCCTTGCTGGGTTCTCACGCCCAGGAAGGGGACCGACTGATGCTGACGATGCTCGCCTTGCCGGGTTCTCACGCCCCGCAAGGGGGCCAACTGATGCTGATGATGCTCGCCTTGCCGGGTTCTCACGCCCAGGAAGGGGACCAACTGATGCTGATGATGCCCTTGTCGGGGCCCTCAGACCCAGGAAGGGGGCCAACTGATGCTGCTCATGCCCTTGTCGGGGCCCTCACGCCCAGCAAGGGGCCAACTGATGCTGATGATGCTCGCCTTGCCGGGTTCTCACGCCCAGGAAGGGGGCCAACTGATGCTGATGATGCCCTTGTCGGGGAACTGATGCTGATGATGCCCTTGCCAGGGCCCTCATGCCCAGGAAGGGGGCCAACTGATGCTGATGATGCCCTTGTCGGTGCCCTCACGCCCAGAAAAAGGGCCAACTGATGCGGATGATGCTCGCCTTGGCGGTTTCTCACCCAGGAAGGGGGCCAACTGATGCTGATGATGCCCTTGTCGGGGCCCTCAGACCCAGGAAGGGGGCCAACTGATGCTGATGATGCCCTTGTCGGTGCCCTCACGCCCAGAAAAAGGGCCAACTGATGCTGATGATGCCCTTGCCGGGGCCCTCACGCCCAGGAAGGGGGGCCAACTGATGCTGACGATGCTCGCCTTGCCGGGTTCTCACGCCCAGGAAGGGGGCCAACTGATGCTGATGATGCGGGGCCCTCACGCCCAGGAGGATGCTTGATGATGCTCGCCTTGCCGGGTTCTCACGCCCAGGAAGGGGGCAACTGATGCTGATGATGCCCTTGTCGGTGCCCTCACGCCCAGAAAAAGGGCCAACTGATGCTGATGATGCCCTTGCCGGGACCCTCATGCCCAGGAAGGGGGCCAACTGATGCTGATGATGCTCGCCTTGCCGGGTTCTCACGCCCAGGAAAAGGGCCAACTGATGCTGATGATGCTCGCCTTGCTGGGTTCTCACGCCCAGGAAGGGGGCCAACTGATGCCGATGATGCCCTTGTCGGGGCCCTCACTCCCAGCAAGGGGCCAACTGATGCTGATGATGCCCTTGTCGGGGCCCTCACGGCCAGGAAGGGTGCCCCCACGCCCAGAAAAAGGGCCTACTGATGCTGATGATGCTCGCCTTGACGCCCAGGAAGGGGGCCAACTGATGCTGATGATGCTCGCCTTGCTGGGTTCTCACGCCCAGGAAGGGGGCCAACTGATGCTGATGATGCCCTTGTCGGTGCCCTCACGCCCAGGAAGGGGGCCAACAGATGCTGATGATGCCCTTGCCGGGGGCCAACTGATGGGTTCCTATTATAGCTGCCTGTACCTAAAAAGTATATGTTTTTTCCGGGTTCTACTCCAAAGTGGGGTGCAAGACTCCCAGGTTCAAGTTTGGCTCCATCTTCCAGCATCGGGTGTTGCACGAGATCGCTGGGGAGCCCAAGAGCTGGTGGTTGGCTCTGTCTTGGGGGGTCAACATGCCTTCAGGTTTTGAGGATTTATGTACTTATGTAGTTACTGAGGGTTTATCTCGGGTTTAGGGATCCAGGGGCTTGATTTTCATTTATTTTGATTTTTGTTTTTTTTTTGGAAGGGGGGGGGGGGGGGGTAGGGGGTTCGGGTGTATTTCGGGGGCTCCAGGGGGTTTATGGGTTTCAGATTTTTTGGTTTAGGGCTTTAGGGCTCCTGTTGTAATCATATTCATTAAACTAAATTACCGAACTGATGAAACAATTAGACTATTATAATGAACTACTTAGATAATTCGATACAACTACATAATTTAAGTAAATTTGTTAAACTAATCGATTTCCTGCATGTTGTGCTGGACTTGGGTGGAAAGGCGACATCAAGAGAAAATGAAGCAGCGAAACCCTTGGAACAACTGAGCATCAGACGTAAAGAAATCAAAGGCGGAAACCACATTTTGGGCCTGGGGCGCGCGAAACCAACACACTGCCATTAAGCCCACTAAGGACAACCGCACAGCCGTGCATGTTTAAGTAACGCCCAGCCGAAATCCGCCGGACCTCGTATATGCCTGACTAAGCCTCAAGTGCATCTTTGGAAAACCTCACTTCCTGACCTGCCCCCGGGCTGGTCACTGTGCATCTTGCCCCATTGCCGAAATGCACAGAGCCATGCGGGCGCAACTTATGTCATTGGCAGTCTTCTATGTTTGTCCAGACTAAGATAGCTTGCGCCGGCCTGGTGGTGTGCATTTTGCTGCGATGTCAAACTGCACCCAGCTGCGTGGGTATTTTTAACTTTTGGCTCTGGTGTGCATGTCAGAGCAATCCACGCACCTCAAAACTCCTTGGATTCCTCGCCTCCTGATTTGGCACCCGCCGGTCGCTGTGCATGTTGCCCCGGCGCGTACATGCACAGAGCCGCGCGAATGCGCAACTTGAGCCATCAAAAGTGTTTTCCCTTTCTTTGGATGAAGCTGGGTTCTCCTTGCCTCCTACGACCTGCGCCCGCATGCTGCTGTGTTTTTTGCAGCAGCGTCAATGCACCTGGCCACGTGGCCTGGCCCGCGGAGAGACTCTGTGCCAGGTCAGAGCAACCCAGGCACCTTAAGGTTCCTTCAACTCCTCACCTGGCGACTTACAGGTCGCTGTGCATGGGCCCTAAACCTCAAGGCTGACCGAAGAAAATGGAACAAAACCTAAAATAAGAACCTCAGGAAAGAGAACAGTAGAGCCGTGAAGAAGCGACGACAAACGAACCCTAAGGAAAGATAACATCATTGCCGGGGTTACAGCCAGCACAATGAAGAAATAAAACTGCTGCACCCTTGAACCTCAAGGCTGACCTAAGAAAACAGCAAAGGCCGGAGGAAGCGGGAAAACCCCAAAAAACGAGACAACAAAAACGCCTGGGCCTGAACAAAGCGACAAAATCCCTAAGGAACGAAAGCAGCAGAACCCTAAGCGACACAAACCCTAAGGCATTGC
Organism: Symbiodinium natans; assembly: GCA_905221605.1. Classification (NCBI taxonomy): domain Eukaryota; class Dinophyceae; order Suessiales; family Symbiodiniaceae; genus Symbiodinium; species Symbiodinium natans. The sequence goes on along the minus strand of CAJNDS010002683.1, from coordinate 35,822 downwards.
CAGAGTCAAAACCAGGAGAACGAATTAACCCTAAAGAGGCAAACCATCAGGCAAGCTAACGTAAGACAAGCTCCAAAACTCAAGGCTGAAATACCAGCCAACAAAAACCCTAAGGAAAGATAACGTCATTGCCGGAGTCGCAACCAGCACAATGAAGAAATACAGCGGCTGAACCCTAATCAAAGATAACATGAGGTAAGCTCGAAACTTTTGGGCTGAATGCCAAGGCTCTGATAACCAAACATACCTTGGATGCATATCGACCCGGGTCGAGTAAGCTTCCAGTGACTCCAGTGTGCATCGCAGGGGGTCCCAAGGATGCACGCTGGAAGTCAAAGTCCCTGGAAAAGGAACTTGATGTCTACTCGACCCCTTACCCCTGGCACGTAAGGCCTCTTAGTTGTCGACTAAGAAGTTCTGTTAGCTTGTTTGTGACTGCTGCACCACGGTATACAGTATCATATAGTATCATAGAGTACCCTGCATCATAGTACTGTATCATGTAATACAAAAAATAGCAGAGCCCTGGCCAAATTTAGGCATAAGTGGGTAAAAAGTAAACCCTATTCTCCACACCCTACACCTAAAGCCTGTTAAACCCTCTAAACCCTCTAAACCCTGCCAAGGCGTGGATGACGTGGCTGGACCCCGGATTCCGGTTTCCGCGGCCCGCGGCTCACGACCCCGTGAAGCAGACGGCTGGGGCAGGTTGGACCTCCGTTGGGGCATTATTTTGTTTTTATTATATGTATATATATATAAACACACACACACATATATATATATATGTATATGCATATGTATATGTTTTTGATTATTGGGGGGGTGGGGTTCGGGGGGGGTTGAGGGTTTTTCGGGGTGGGGTTTCAGGGTGTAGGGTTTAGGGGTCCAGGAGTAAAGGGTCTTAGGGCAGGGATCCCCTTGGATAAGACCTAGTGAACGCCGAATTCGGCCGACGACGAGGTGGCGAAGTGCCCAACCCCAAGCAAGCCCCTAACAAAAGCGACACAAGACCTACAAACCCTACAACATCTCGATCCTAAATCCCCTAACACTAAAACCCCTTACCCCTAAAACCAAAAAAAACTAACCCTAAAGCCCCTTAACCCTAGAACCTGAAACCCCTAAACCCAAAACCCCTTAACCCCCCCCAAAAAGCCTTAACCGTAAAAACCCTAAACCCTAAAAACCCCTAAACCCTAAAAAACCCTAAAACCTAAAGCCCCTCAACCCAAAAACCCCTTAACTCTAAAACCCCTTAACCCTACAACCCCCTAAACCGTAAAGCCCCTTAACCCTAAAAAGCCCTTAACCCAAAAACCCCCAAACCCTAAAAAAAACCTCCCACACCCCTTTAACCCTAAAGCCCTTTAACCCTAAATCCCTTAACCCGAAAACCCCTCAAACACCCCTTAACTCTAAAACCCCAAAACCCTGAACAAAAACCCAAACCCCCTAACAGAAACCCCCTGAAGCGAGAGGCGCCGTGTTGGGCTTTCTCCCCGGGCTGCCGGCCTTAGAGCGGCCACCACCCACGCTGCGCCACGCGGCTCCAGGTCTTTTGAGGGTTCAGGGGTTTTACTGGGGGGCTTCAAGGGCTTTTAGGGTTTGGGGCTTTCAGGGTGTTAGGGCTCAGGATTAGAGGGTTTTGGGGGATGAGAGTTTTGCGGTTCGCGGCTGCAGGGTTCGGGGTCTTGGGGCTTGGGGGGCCCAACTTTCGGCCCTAAACCCTAAGGGAGGGGACGGGCCCAAAGGGTTTGGAGCTCCGAGCCTCGGAGCAGGGCCTTTTTGGAGGAAGGGCTACAGGCAGCCGTCTGGCCTCTCCTAGCTCCACAAGCCTCAGACAAAAGAAACACTTACAAGCCCCACCTTGCTACCTGCAGGCATGTTCTCGTGTTGTCTAGCTGTTCTCTACGTTATCATGGTTTTAGACTGTGCACCGATTCCCTCTTAAGCTTACCTGACAGACCCATTAAGCACAAACTGTGCACCATTGTTATTACCGTTTGCTGGATAAGCTGGGTAAGCACTGCGCCCTAAACCGTACCTCCCACACCTGTACCTCCCACACCTTCAAACCTATGAACCCTGAACCCTAATTCAACTCAAGCCCTCAACCTCTAGACCTAAAACCCTAAGGCGCCCAAAATGCTTTAAGATGCTTAAACCGACCCTGAGCCCAAGCCTAAACTCTTAAGCTTTGGCTCAAGCAAAGGCTGACAGAAACCTGTGCCCTCCGAAAACCATCTACCTTAAACAAGCCTGGGACCCTAAACACGAAACTAAACCCTAGGTTTCGGCTCAAGAAGTGCCCGCATGATGTAAGTTTGGTAGCAGAGCACAAGAGCTGAAACATTTCATAAGTTTCTAGCGGCGCACAGCTGCTGAGACAGAGAGGGAGAGGGAACCCAGTGAAGTGCGCTGGCTTCCTGCTGGCCCAGGAGTTCGATTGCGTGTCGAAGGCAGGGCCCCTACCGAGAGGAAGAGGGAGAGGGAGAGAGGGAAAAGAGAGGGAGAGAGAGAGAGAGAGATTGGAAGCACTATGCCAGGCATGACGCCAAGAAGTATTCACAGATCAGCACGCGGATGCCCCAGCATGTTTGCTTGACAGCGTGAAGCATGCTGGCATGGGTCGCAAGACTGAGCAAGTATTCACAGCCAAAGGGTCACACGTTCTGGGTTCTTCTGCACTCGAGTTCGGGGACATCAGGGCGCACGAAGCCCCCCCAATGTTGGCACAGACCGAAGCGGGCCCTTAGCTCACGCCTGGGCTTCATCACCCGCGCAGCTCCAGGACAAGCGGTGGACTCGTCATATCAGCCCATTGTCCCTGGTCAGGGAAGTCAGGGTGAACCCACTGAGGAGTTTACATCCCCGCCGCCAAAGAGCACCACGCCAGAAGAGGCAACCGGGATAGAGGGCTGGCGGCTGCAACGTCGAGGATCCCCATGACTCCAGAAGACGCAGAACGCATGAGGTGGCAAGTAGCGATTGAGGCTTCAGAAACTCCATATGGGCTGTCTTTCTGGATACAGTGTGGGGGACCCGCCTATTGCGAGTAGTCGTAGTCACCCTTGCGCTCGCAGTTTTATAAGCGTTACAGCGGGGAAAGCCACAGCCGGAAAGCCCCACTTTCAGCCATACATAGATGGCGCAGCTTGCGCAGGAGGAACAGAGTGGGACCTTGTGCCTCTCGCGTCGCATGTGAACCATGATGTAAGGGGGTGTGAGGGCGGGGGGGGGGAGGGTTTCGGCACTGGTTTATGCGTGGGGGAAACCGCACTCCTGGTGCTTCATTTCGGGGGGTTCAAGTAGCCATGATACATCGCAAAAAGTGTCACGTGGCCACCACAAAATTCGACAAATTGCCCATGCCTGGCAGTTCGGGTCTAGGCCACGCCCCAGTCAAATGCCCTTGGCCATACGGGTCAAACTCATGAAAGTAGTGCTCATGCCCACTATCACCTCTTTCGGTCGGTCGCGACAATGGAACCAGGAACACTTACACAGGTTACAACGAGTGGTGCACCGAGCGATCCATCGCTGCTTCAACGTCCGTCCGCAATGGCTGCAACAACATCATGTCAAGCGCCGGGATATGGCGGCTTTCGTGGGGTGGGAGCCAGTGGAGGCCACTTTAGGGCGCCAGTGTCTGAACTGGCTTGGCCATGTGGCGAGAATGAAAAAGGAGGAACTTCCCAAACTGGCACTATGTGGATGGTGGTCCGGCTACAAGATCAAACAACGCCCAAAGTTCCGACAGCAGCAATGGATCCAGTACCTTCTGGCCCAGATCAAGACAAGTGAGCTGGACTGGTTTCGGTTGGCCCAAGATCGCGAGGCCTGGCGACGAGAAGTGGCGGAAACATACCCAGCACCTGAAATGACACCGGCGAAAAAGAGCAAGGGTCAACCAATGGAGGCCCCATAGGGGGCCTTTGGGCCTGAGCGAAGCCTTACCGCCGCTAATTGAACAGACGCGCCAGCGTGGGTTAAAGCGGCGCTCGGACACTCACCTGTTCCAGTGCCGGCTCTGCCCGCAGGGATGTGACAAGAGCAACTCGCTCGTGGCGCATTACGTGGACCACCACGCATGCCATGATCCCACAAAAATGACAGTTGATATGAAAAGTTGCGAGGACTGTGGACAGAGTTGGCGAATCGAAAAACGCCGACGACTTCACGATTGCCCTGTCCGGCCACGACCAAAGGGGACCCCAAGGCCGAATGTGCTTCGGGCACGTAGGCGTTGCGGAGATCAGATGACGGTGCAAAATCTCGAAAATCATGAAAACACGTGTCGTGGACCGGACCCAGCAAATCGCACCTGTGCAAGATGTGGTACAGTTTTTGGTGGGGTCCAGGCACACAAAAACCACGAAAACGCCAATCGATGTCAGCCTTGATAAGAATACCGCTACAAGCGGACGGACGGCCCTGGCCATTTATGTGACGCTCCAGCGTCCGGGTATTTGGTTATGTTCCGCGTCTCGCATTTCGACGTGAAGGGTGGTTCGTGTTTCTTCTGCTTTCTGATCTCGGTCTTCTTGAGTGGGTCGGATACAGCCTCAGGCGGGCACGTCTAGCCGCAGGGAGCAAGGGGCCATGCGCTTCTCGAAGGGGGTGAGCAGGCCATGTGCCGCCACCAACAGAGGCTTCCCCCGACCTCCTCTTTTTCCTTGCCGTGAGGGGGTGCTGTAGGAGGTTTTTTGTCCCTTGGGGGGGCTGAGGGTTTCGGTCCTCCGGGGTTCGGGTTCGCTTCTTCGGTCGCAGGGGGGTTTCGTTCGTTCCTTGCCGTTTTCATGTTTTGGTCTCCTTTTACCGGGGGTGTCACACATGCCTTTGTCAGGTCTCGGCTTGGCACGACTAGCCGTGACTAGCCGAAGGTGGCAGGGGGACACGTTCCCTTTGCGGCAGGTGTTTTGGCCACGTGCAAGGCGCCCTCCGACTTTTGAGTCAGTTTCTTATGGTGCCCTAGACTGCTGTCCCTATGGGCTGACTCGGGCGCCGTCCCGCAGTCATCAGCGCTGTCAGGGTGCCGTCCCTGCAGTTTTCTGTGTTGGTGTTTCGGGTGTTTTTGCTTTTTGGGCGGGAATGAGAGCGTCTTTGTCCGGTGATCCCTCTCCTCTGTCTTGGTGTGGTGCTGGAGTGTTGTCGTGGGCTGGTTCCCCTGGTCTTTTTTGTGGTTTTCTGGCTCTCCTTTGTCCTCTGTTGTGTCTGCGGTCTGTTTGTTCCTCCCCTCCTTGTTTTTTGATTCCTTTCTGGTTGCCTCTTTTGCTTCTCCCCCTCCTCCCCCTTTCTTCAGCCCAGTTTGCTGTGGTTTTGCGCAGGGCCCTTGTACTTCTGGTAGTCCCTTGCGAGTTGAAAATTATGTTTGCTTATGTTGGTTGTCAAGATATCTCTGTTGTTAAGTTGGGTTTTCGTTAATTGCATGTGTGCACGTCCAGTTGTTTGCAAGGGTGCATGCTTTTGCTGCAAAGCGAGGGTTTCTGTCCGTTGGGTTTCTGCTCTAGCGTGTGCTCTGGGACGCAGGACTCAGTACGGAGGCGTGCCGCCAATGGGCGGCGACACCTCTACCTCCAGGCTTGCGATGAGTGACCGCGACCGGGGCCGCGACCGAGATCGTCGGGAAGTGGAACGGGAGTCGGAAGGAGGGTTGAAGCCGGGTTGTCCAGCCTTGGGGATCGGGTCCTTGCGACTGCTGCCCTGGCCAACTCAACAGCGTACAAACTGGGCAATGAATCGGCACGCCGGTCGCTTGTGTTCTTTTGTTAGTGGTGAGCTTAATAAAGCTAGCCTTGAGCGAGAATGGACCACGTGGCAAAGGAACTCGGCCCTCCCGCCGGCCCAGAGGCCGCAAGAACGCCCTGCTCCTTGGAAAACACAAATGTACACTGCCTTGGTCGAGTACGTGCAAGGGGCTTGCGCAGGGGGTCTTGGTCCTGTGCCTCCTGGGGCAGAGGCTGCGATGCGCTTACTCCGTCGAGTGTCGCGGTCGAGGCGGCGCAGCGCGGGGACCCCCAAGATGGCAAGCCTTTGCCAGTGGTTGTGCTTTTCAGAAACAGTGAAACAGCACAGAACACGCGTGATGTTTGGTTATGTTGGGCGCTCGCAGTCGTTCGTTCGTTTCGGGGCCTCGCGACGGTTGAGATTAGTGCATGCAAGCTGTGTCCCATGCTTGGTAGGTTGATACATGTGGTCATCCTCCCACTCGCCAAAGTTACTGGTGTGTTCTTCCAGTCCCTCTCTGTCTTCTTCTCTAGATGACAGTTTCGGTAGGTTTTGTCCCCCCCCCTTTCAAGCCGAGATATCTTTTAGCTGTCCCCTTTTTAACAAATTTTTAATTTCCAGTTTCACGCACCCAAGTCCTGGTACAGGACAACAGGGTGGGCTCCAGGCTTGCGATGACCGGGGCAAACTCCGACCTCCACCTCATCGCGGTGCCCCGGTGTTCCCGGCCTTATTTGAGTTAAGTCCTTCTGTGAGTCACTTGTCTGCGTTTTTGGGCCGGCTAACGGAGGCGGTAAGGGGGGGGGCCTACTGCGGTCGGCAAGCCCCGATAATCGACCCGAACTGCCGACTACGGCCCGACCACAAGTGAAGCATGGACAGATGCTGACTGAGCGTCGTGGTCGGCGGGCTAGATGTACCTGCTTGCAATTTGCTTGTTGGAACGTTAGAACCCTAGCAAGTGAGCTTAGAATCATGTCAGATGGAACCCTTTCTGTAGAAGGTAAAGAACCCCAAAAACTCGAGGAACTTTGCAATGAATTGGCGAGGCACAACATAGGCCTAGCTGCCATATCTGAGCACCGCTGGAAAGGAGAAGGTGTATACTGTGTTTACCAAGTCAATGCTGAGTGGAAGTTTATCTATTCTGGTCTCCCTCTCCAAGCTCCTAAAGCGCAGTCTGGTGTGGGATTCTTGCTTGTTTGCATCTTGGAGAGCTGCTGGGGAATTCTGTGAGTTTGGTGGAGCACGTTTGTTGAAGCTGCGTCTTAAAATTGCTGGAAGACTTTTTTCTGTCATCTCTGTGTATGCGCCCGCGTTTCAGTGTTCAGATGTTGAAAAAGAGGGATTCTACGACAATCTGGGTGCCATGCTTAAGTCTACAGACTCCCGGGATGAGCTTGTCGTCGTGGGAGATTTTAATGCAAGGGTGGGAATACAGGATCTGGCTGAGTCTTGAACAAAGTGGGATCCAACTACGAGATCCTGTTGGGAGGTTTGGCCTGACAATGGTGGGCTCTTGCTTGAACTTTGGTTACTCCAACAGTCTCCCAAACCACTGACAAAGTCAGGATCACTTGTATTCAGCTACAGCGGCCGGAATTTCTTTTCGGTCTTCCCTCAAGCCCGAAATCTCTGTATCGATCGGAACACCTGCAGGCTCTATCGGCCCAAACCGCTAAATAGACACGAAATGGCTGGGAAAAAACGGAAGGCCGCCGATGTCACTAGAGACATCGAGGACTTGCAGTATCGCCAGGAGAGAACGGAATACCAGGTTGACTCCCTGACAAGGCGGGTGGATCGGCTCGAACGTTCCACTGCGCTCGTTGTTGAGAACAGCCAGAAAGTGGAAGCTGTGTTTGCAGCGGCGGAAGAAACCCGGGCCTTCAAGACAGTCGCAAAGGGCTCAGCAGAGGCCCTCCTTGTGGAGCTGGCAGAACTTGTGGAGCTGCCTTACCCGGTCCCAGCAAGCACGCCGCAGCAATGGCTCCAACAACAGGAACCGTAAGAAGGGAAACCCCTGCCGTCGCTCTTAACGGTGGAATCGTGGTTCGATTTCGTGCCCGCGTTACTGTCGTGTAGCAGGTTTGTCCAACCCAACCTCCTCCGCGCGACCCGAGACCAGGCAACACAGGAAAAAAAGAGGTCCCCAGGACACTTCACGTTTAAGCTCACTTCTCGGCTATGTCACTCCATGTCCAGCATAGCTTGCAGCGTGAGTTGGGGCAGTGGTTGGGCACGGCGAGAAAGAGGGGCAGGGAGGCGGGGGGACTCCCGGTCGCGGTGTTCTTACATCGCACAGGAAGAACGAGACGGGCGAGCCGGCCAGGGGTCGCGGAAGGAACAAGGGAGGGTAAGGGGGGAAAGGGGAAGAAGGGCGGCCGCGGCCGCGAGCGGAGGAACTAGCGCACCAGGGCACTGTTTCAGCCCCCCGCATAGGGCGGGGGTGCACTGTAGTTAGACCCCGGTGGGCACTGTTGCAACTTTCATGTTTTTGTCACAACTTTCTGTGGTACGCCTACTGGCTATGTTTCTGCGTTTTTCTCTGTTGGTTCGCAAACAAAAGCCGGGACCTTTGTAGATGTGACCGTAGCCACACACACTCGCTATGGATGAGTTCCTTTTTTTGCAGATGGGTGAGCGGGAGGTGGGCGACTTGGATGTACATGTCGTTTTTGGTTTGGGATTTTCGCTCTGCTGGTCCAGGTACTTATAGTCGCCAAACCAAACACCTGACCTGTCCTGTCCTACACCCAATTCCCTTTAGTAATTAGACCTCTTCCTAAGCCCCCTAAACCCTACTACGAAAACTGGCCATATAATCCACCCAGTTCCCTTTAATTTAAACCTCCCAAAGCCCCATGAAGCCCAATTAAGAAAGCTGGCCATTTAGGCTATTTGGCGTTGCTCTTCACAGTGGCGGAGGAGCGGAGGCGGCCTGGCCTAACATGCACCGAACTCCCTTTGGGCCGAGTTTTAGGGGGTTGAAGTTGAAGGACCTAAGGGTTTCGGGTTCCCAAACGGTTCAGGGGTTTAGGACTATAGGGGGGTCTTGCAGCTCAGGGTTTGGGGTTTAGGGTTCCTCCTGTGTGGTCTGCGTTCCTTAAACCAAATGCCCAACACATCTGAACCCTGAACTCCCGAAGCCCCCTCCTGGCTGGTTCTTAGTAGGGAAAGAGGGACTGAGGGCCCTATATATACCCTTTAAGGGATCGTATAGGGCCCTATTCCCCCTCAATCCCTTCTAAGAACCAGGGGGCCTCAAAGCAGCAGAGGCCGGATTCGACGGATGGCGACTTCGAGAGCCCCGGCACCCGGGGCTTTTGCAGCGCGTGGGCAGGGTGTGGTTTGGACTGGGTCGTTTGGGAGGTTCCTGGGAGGAGCCATACAGATGTGTAGTAAGAAGTGTTTTTTTTTTTTATCGCGAGACAAGCACTTTGTATTATACATCTTTAGGGTATAAGATGCTGCAGTTAGGCTGGTCATGGCTTGTCAGGTTGGAGTTTGGAGGACTGACTTCCCATGCCTGGGTTTAGGGTCTCTGAACCCTAAACGCCCAACCCTACACTCTTGTGAGTCCTCAAGCCTTCTGCTTGGAATGCCGAGGCCCTTTCCCAAAGGATGGAGAGGGAGACACGAGCTTCATCGCGGTCTCCAATACGTTGACTGTGATGAACCGTGATGCATTCAGGTTGGCACCTTGGGTCGCAGGGGGTTTAGGGGTCAGAGGGCTCAAGAGTCAACATAACCCACATAAGGACGACATAAGGTGAGTCCCCTAAGCCCCTACCCTCCCCCAAACGGTCCGTATGATTGCGTCAATCAGGTTGAGGCATGTAGGCCAAGGCCGGGGGCGGGAGGGGGGGGTTGTATACTAGGATCCCCTTATGATAGGCACCTTTGCATTAGTACAACCCATTTTGAAACGTAGAGCCCCTTATAGAGAGGACCCCATATACAACGCCCTGGACCTCAGCCTCCGTAAATTATCTCCCCAAACCTCCCACTCTCCCCAGGCCCCAAAAAACCTCCAGCCCCCAAAGCCCATCCTGAAGCCCCTTGGTCCCCATTCCTTCAGATTCTTACTTCAGCCATCTACTTTCAAAGCCAAAGTCATGACATAGTTTACAGTTATGCGCCTCAGACTTTTCTTTTCCTAGGCCCCAGGCCCAAAATGCTGAGCCAGTTCTCTGCGCAGGTCTGGCGTCCTTCGGCGGTTTGCCGACTGGACCGTCGAGTTTGCAGTGCAGGTGGATCCCCGCACTGTCATGTGTTCAGGGATTAGGGCTTAGGGCTTAAGGTTCCCTGAAACCCTACCACCCTAGAGCCCTGAATCAGGCAAAGCCAGATCCCCCGAAAGCCCTGACCGTACCCTGAACCCTGCACCCCCCCAGCCGCAGGCCTGATTGAGTTTTGGGGGGTCAGGTTTCCATGCGAGAACTCTCCCAGGAGCCACTCTGCCGCTGGGGAGATGCCATGCTGCGCTCGATTCAAGCGCCTTTGCTCCGGGTTCGGAGAGTAGGGTTTATAGGGTTAACCTGTTTTCCCTAAACCCTAAACCGCCTAAACCCTAAAGGGCACCCCTCGGGGCTCAGGTTCCCTTATGAACCCTCTTAAACAAAGCCGAAGCCCTTTTGATTCCTTGGGTCATTGAAGACTCGAGGGTTTTGGGGTGGTTTGGGGCTTGTTTGGGGGTTGGAGGTTTCAGGCTTTAGGGCTTTAGGGTTTAGGGCTGCGGGGCCTAGTACAGTCAGCCTGTCTCAGAGCTTTGCAAGTCCGGCTCTTCGCCTTGCTTCTTTCTGTATTATAGGGTTTCGGGCTTTCGTCTGCGACGTTTGATGCGAGCTGCGCGGGTGTGTCGATATCAATGCCCTGGACCTTTCCTTTTGAGTCCGTGCTCTTGCAGCTTGCAGCGAGACGTCACATCAGCTTTTGTAATCTCAAGCAGCGGCCAGAAAGTCCATCGCAGAGCGCAGCACCGCAGCACAGCAGCTGCGCTACGCATCTCACATCCATACAAAGCCAAACCACATATCACGAGCACAAGAGGCTTCAACGCCTCCGGCCATAAGTTCTTTCACGCACCAGCACGCGTCAGGCCTTGAAGGCCCTCCACCTTGCACGCAGCAACGTTTTGCGGCAAAAGTGCCCCAAACCCGGCTCCTGCTCGAAGGAGATGGTCCTTCAGCTGTTGAGCATGTAGCAACCCAAAACCCAACCCCCCCCCACCTCTAAGCTTGCACACCAAGCCCTATAAGCCCCCTCGACCCTAAGCCTTATAAACCTTAATAGCCCTAACCCGAAAGCCATTCAGGCTTCGTTCTTGACCCCCTCCAAGCGGCATGTGCTCCAGCTTGATTGAGAGGCAAGCTGGCTTGGGGCCTGAGAGCTTAAGGCGTTGAGGTCCGTCAGGGGGTTCAGGGTTTAGGTAGGTTTAAGCTGGTTACAGCTGGTTTAAGCTTTAGGGCTTTAAAGGCTGTTTTTGGGTTTTCAGCTTCAGGACTCGCGGTTCATTGTTCTTGTTGCTGCTCAGATTGATTCATTTTTTTCCTTTAAAATCTTCGTTGCACGAGTTTGAAGCAGCCGGACCTTTCACAAAGAGTGCAGGTACCGGGCTCAGCCTTTAGAATTTGGGGTGTCGTCTTTCAGGTGGCGAAGACTAACTGCAACTTTTGCATGAAGAAGACAGTAGGACATTGCATAACGGAAGGACATAGACCCGCGAAGCGAAGCACTGGGGGTGTAGTTCGGGTTCAAGCCTGAAACGTCTCCAAGCCATGAAGACGTTCTGCATACAGCTTTTTGTTTCGTCCATGTCTTTGAAGATCTTTCATGGGATCACAAGGGCCACAACCGAGTTGATGAGAGTGCGAGGGTAGGGCAGGGTTCAGGTTTGGAGTTTTTATGTTTAGGCTCTGTGTTTGGAGTGTTTACTCCTGTGGTGCTTTGGTCTAATGTCAAATATCCTTTTCTCTCTGTAAGGAAATCGATGCTTCACTTGATTTCAACTGGTTTAAAGCACAGTCCAACGTAGAGTTTGGGCGCCTGGCCTCCAACACTGTAAGCTCCTATCTGTCTTCAAGGATGGGGGGCGCCAAGGTGTGCGGAATAGGGTCGTGAATATCACAACTTCAGAGTTCAGGGTTCAATCATCGGATCGAGGCTGGAGACTTCACTGGGTTATGGAGGGACTCTCTCCGTCGCCAGGGGGCTTCCACGTGTGGGTGCCGGCAACGTCACTCTGCAGTGACCAAAGTGCGGGAAAGAGGAGTTCTAAGCAGCTTCATGCTCTGTTTCCCGCTTTGCGGCGAACGTTGGAAAGGCGACATGTTGTTGCGGTTGTAAGGGATGCTTGCGCCGTATACCTTAAGGAAAAAACTTGTTTTGGATATCTCGGTGAACCCGAAGCCCTAAACCCGTCTCAACCCTAAGCCGAGCTCAGAGTGTGAAGCCGCTCAGATTTTCGGGCTCCGATGTCAGCTGGGGCCCTCATGGATGGAGTTTGGGCACTAGGAACCCGAACAGCCCTACAACCTGCAACCCTGGAATCCCCCAGCCGAAGGCCCTGACCCCTTCAAACGCACTAACCTTTTTCAAACCCCATAAGAACCAAAAAAGAACCCTATAAGCCCCAAAACAGAACCCGAAAAATACCCTAAAAGACTCCGTAAAAATCAAGAAGCACTCAATTCCCTTTCAAGCTCGCGCTTCTCAACCCTCCCTCATGGGGCGTGGAGGGGGCGGGGTCTCGGAATTGGGAGCCGCCAGCACAGCACCTGGGCCCACGCCTCAGCTCTCAACGGCTCAGGTGCTTTAGGGTTTGGAGGGTTTATAGGGCTTCATGAGGTTTACAGGGTTTGCAGGGTTTGTAGGGTTTGTAGGGTTTGTAGGGTTTATAGGGTTTATAGGGTTTAGACTCATTTGGGCTCCATGGGTTTAGGACTTTTAGGATTTAGGGTTCAGGGTGCTCTTGGAAGCAAGTCCCGGCATGTGAGGAGGTTTGGAGTTTAGGGTTGGGGTCGCAGGGATGCCTAGGTGATCAGTTCTCCTTAGCGTGTGCTCTCTCTCTCTCTCTTTCTCTCGCTCCCTCTTTCTGTCACGGATACCATACAGCCCCTTTAAATCCGGCTATCCAAAACACCAGCGGAGGCCACCTTCATTTCTTTTTAAGAGGGGGTAAGGGGTTTTCTCCAAGCCGAAGTTCCTGAAGAACGAGTGGTAGGGACGGTCGGAGCTGGGCGTGTGGGAGGAAGTGTTAGGTTGGGACCTGGCGACTTGCCCGCTGAACATGTCTTTGAGTATAGGCTAGGATTTGTCGCCCCCCCCCCTTTGTGGGTTGATGTTCACAAAGCACATGCTCCGTAACAAACCTCATGAACACGGACAGTGTGACAGTTTCATAAGGGGAGGGTTAGAATTGAGGTGTGAATCCCCTGAACCCTGAAAGCCAATTTCCGGCCCGGAAGCCATCGATGCAAAGGATGTGGACCATGACAACTCTGCTAAAGTGCAGAAGCTAAACGAGGCGCCGCGTGGGCTTCGGCTCAGGGAGTAGGGTTCGCCGGTCAGGGCACTGCAGTAGGGAGGGTTTCCCTGAACCATACTGATTGTAGGTCAGGGACCTTCTAATCGAAGCTTGTTCAGCTTTTGGGCCCCTTAGACGGAAATATGTCGTTTGAGCCGTGTTTAAAGGTTCGCACACACAACGCCAAGTCCTAAGCTCTTTTGCAGAGCAGCCCCCACATCCCTTCTAAAGCAGAATCCCTTCAGCTGCCGTGCACGACATGTTCCTTACTCAATGGACTCATTTCAGTTGCTACGGTCACTTAGTCCCAGTACGAACTTCGGGATGACGGATCTAAGGTTCGGGCTGTAGGGTTCGAGCTTTGGGATTTCAGGTTTTGGTGTCTACTTGGACATAGTTCCACCAGAACGCAGCCGATGAACGTGCGAAGCCAGCTACGCTCACAGAGTTTTTCATCTCATGGATTGTTGGAAACCACCCTAAACCTGAAAACCCTAAACCCTAAACCCTAAAACCCTAAACCCTGAACCCATCATGCTGCATAACATTGCAAAGTTTCTTATGAAGCTTGCCTTTGCCTAGGGAATTTCTTATGGCACCTTGCATTAAGGAGGGCCTGACCTCAAAGTATCTTTTGAACAGCGCCATGTTTCGATGCGCGGCGCTGCTCCTCCTGACTCAGGCTGCAGCACTTGGAAAGTTAGATAAGTTGAGGTTCATGTGCAATGTGCACCTTGGGGTCACAGATGCAGCTACGATGACGAAGTATCTCCTCCAAACGTTTTTTGCATCTGCGGTGAGTCCCCTTCCTTCTGCCACCGTGCTTTCTCTATCTACCGCGGCATTTGCACTGAGCAGGTCCTGGGAGGTCCCGGTTGCGAGCATGGTGAGTACCTGGGTGCTTGTTTAGGAGATCACGCTAAGTCACCATAAGGGGGGGGGGGGGACTTGCGTTTAGTGAAGTTCTATAAGCTTAGCATAGCAACTTAGGTTAAGTTCTTCAGCAATAAGAAGAGAACTCAGGAACTGCCTGGACAAAGACTCATCATCTTTGTTGATGCTCCACAACAAGCAGACTGAATACACCCCGCGCGACATCAAAGGGCGTCCTGGATTCAAGCCAAGATCCTTCGTGGTCTTGTGCTCTTTTTTTTTGCTTGGGTAGGCCCTAACCCTAAACCCAAACCGTAAGCCCTAAACAGGCTAGGCTCTCTGTTCCTGTTTGTTTCCCCCTCGGTTTCTCAGCCCCAGGCCGGTAGCGCCCGTGCTCCCTTTGTTAGGTGAGGTTCCCTCATGACTAAACAGCAAAGGGCATCCTTTAGTTGCTAGACGTTCGGCAACATACAAGACGAATCGGTACAAGAGGCCCAAAATGCCTAAACGCCCTAAGTCCCCTTGCCCGTAAAGCCCAGGAAGAGCTTGTACTTCATTGTCACGGACTACTTCGCAGACCCTCCGCCACACCAGCCGCCCTCCAAATGCGAGTCGCCCGGTTGGTGTATCTCGGGCGCATGACCCAGCCAGGAGTTTTGGGAGGCCTGATGGACCCTCAACCCAAAATGCTTTTCTTAGAGCCGTTTTCCTAGGTTGCCCTTTGGCAAGCCCTCTATAAGCCTCGTTTTAAGATCGGGCTTTAAGGGTTCACAAAGCTTGGCGGCGCCGACCCCTCAGCCCAGGGCTTTGGGCTGGAACTTGGATTTGTGTGGTTTACTGAGTTTACTGTTTAGGGTTTTGAAGGCTTTAAGGCGAACACCGCAACCTTAGGTGCCTGCATCTTGTCCCCTACTTGCGACAAACTCAAGACTGGATAGTTGCGTTCAACAAAGAACGGATGCTATGGCACTGTCCTTGGATTCGCGTCGACTGCGGCCTTGGACGTGAGAAGGCGACCTTAAGCTATTTCGGGGTAGTAGGGGTAGTGAGGTTCCGAAATCTTTTCAAGGGCCACCTTCCCCTAGGAAAGTCCCGGCAACTCCAGATGAAATCTCCGGCTTTCTTCCGCAGCTTGTCGGTCTTTCTACGGCCTCCTTGTTCTACGCTATACAAATCTAACAAGCATAAGCCCTCTCGAAACCCCCCCCCCTAGGCAAAGGGGCCCAAGTCCGAACACCGGTGGACTTCTGACGACATCTGCAATATCTGAGGCCCCCGATCCAAAATCTAAATAACCCCAACTGGACCTTCCAAGGCAACGGCACCATCAAGGGCATCACCCAACACTTGGACTACATCCAGGGCATGGGTGCTTCGGACTTGGTAGGAGTGCTTAGGGGTTATGGGGTTTCGGGTTGGGGTCTACCGAACAGCACCCTTAAGTGCACCCTTAAGAGGCACGTAGGGCTTGGCGCTCTGAAGGGTGAATGGTGCAGCCGGTCAGGTCTGATGTCCGGATATACTCAAAACATCTCAAAACATTCTAAGACCTTATAAGCCTCAACACTAAACCTTCGATTTTGGAAGTTCAGGGTTGAAGCGCCACTGAACCCCAACCCCCAAACCGAAGCAGCAACTGGTTCAAACACCTCTGAACTACCCTGTAGAACCTCATGCACAGGGTGCGGAAAAGGAGGCCTGGTGTGTGGCTTTGCAGCATTCCCCGAGCATGACTCCAACCTGAAGGCCTTGCACAGAAGGTACCAAGCCGGGGCGAGTGCGTGACACGTGTATCGATGCAGGCCACGCAGCGGCTCGAACCCTGAACATCCGCCCCACCGCAGCCCCTTCTGAGCATCGCAGCCATGTCCGAGGCCGAGGCAGTGATCCGCAATCAGTCCGGCTATATCAACCACACGGCCAAGAAGGATTACGGGCCCTTGGAGTTTACTGGGAGGATTGCTGGAGGCCTGAGGCTGGACTTGCGTAGGCGGCTGCCGCTTTACGCGAGCGACTGGACGGATGCGTTCAAGCCGGAGAACTTCCAAAAATCGTTGTCGTCCATTCTCTACCTCTTCATCGCAGCTTTGGCGCCCGCCATCACCTTCGGAAGCCGCTTCTTGGACGGCACCAATGGCCAGTTCGGAGTGCTGGAGATGATTATGTCGACAGCCGTCTCTGGCGTGATCTTCTCCACCTTCGCAGGGCAGCCCTTGTCCATCCTCGGAGCGACCGGTCCTTTCCTGGCTTACACCCTCGTGGTGTATGACATGGCTGTGGGTGCCGATGTGGAGTTCATGCCCTTCTACTTCTGGGTTTGCATGTGGTGTTCGCTTTTCACCATTTTGGTCGCGGTCTTCGACCTTTGTGCTCTCATGAAGCATGTGACCATGTTCTCGGAAGACATCTTCGCGGGCCTTATTTCTTTGATCTTTATCATCGACGGAGTTAGGCCCGGCAGCAAATTTTATAAGTGTAGACGGCCTAATTGAAACATTGTGGCGTGCCCAATCAACCCTTGACCATTCCGGGGCGCAGGCCCATAATCGAGAACTTCTCGGAGAACAAGATGAGCCTGACCAGTGCCATGTTCGAGGCCCTGCTCTTAGGGTGTGCACGTTTCCGGGTCCCCGACTGTGGCATCTTTTAAGATTTGCCAAGTTTGTTGAAATGTGTCGAGGCCCTGCTCTTCATGTACACTTTTGGTTTGGCGACCTACCTCTCCCACTTCCGCCGCACGCCTTGGCTGCTCCGGCCCATCCGCAACCTCATGGCCAACTTCGCAGTGACCATCTCCCTGGTCACGGCCTCGGCCCTGGCAGCGATCTACTCCAGTGACACGAACCTGAGGATGCTGAGCGTCGACGCGGACTTCTCCCCGAACCTCGTCTTGTCGGATGGCAGCAAGCGGCCCTGGGTCGTTAATCCGATGGGCATCGAGCGCGACTTCCCGGCCTGGGCCATTGCTTACGCGATACTTCCAGCAACTTAGACCCAGAGTAGAGTAGGCCTTCATTCTTCTTTACGGTTAGGTTCCCTTGTAGGCCTATTATACGCCCTTTTTAAACCAAGAAGGGCACCCTTTTAATTCCTAGATTGCTCTTGTGTCTAGGCAATTGGTTTCGCCGTGCTGGGTTACCTGGACCAGAACCTCACGTCTGTGATCGTGAACAGGCCTTCCAACAACCTGCAGAAGGGGCCAGGCTATCATCTGGATCTGTTTTTTGGCAAGCTCTTGCAAGAATCATGTTAAATTTGTAGCAGGTTCCCGTTATATGGGTCAGAGAGAATACTTTTTACAAGGCAAAGAACAGTTGTTTAAGGTTTGTCAGGGGAGCTTTGACGCTGCCGGTCTGCGCCGTATTGGGCCTGCCTCTGTCGGTGGCCTCGACAGTGCCCAGCATCACGCACGTGATCTCGCTGACCACTTATGAGGTGAAGCAGCTGCCGGAGGGCGAGCGCAAGGTGCCGAGCAAGGTCGTGGAGCAACGCGCGACGAATTTTCTGATTCACGTGCTTATTGGCTGTGCGCTCTTCCTGGCGCCGGCGCTGAAATTCCTGCCGCGGGCCGTGCTGCAGGGTGTGTTCTTCTACATGGGCATCGCAAGCTTGACCGGCAACAACCTTTTCGATCGCCTCTTCCTGTGGCTGATCTGGGACCCGGCAAAGTACCCACAGTACCACTACATCCAGAAGCTGCCCATCCGCCGCGTGCACCTCTACACCCTGGTGCAGGCAGGTGGGCTTTGGAAGATTGATTGGGGTTGCAACTACTGTAGCGAACGTCCACAGCCTACAGCCTATAGGGGCCTAGTCAGGGCCTAGTTGCTAGAAAGCTGGCCCAGTCTAATCCCTTCCCACTTTTACTAAACGCCCCCCCCCCCCCCCCCCCAATTATAAGAACACTTTCCAGAAAATCCTGCCGAAACCGACCCCGCCTTTTAAACGCTGTTCCGGCTTAGGGGGGGGTTTAGGGGCTCCCAAAACCCGCAAGCCAACCAACATCCTGAAGCTCCCTTCCCTCCCTTCCCAGCCTAGACCCTAAACCCTCTGGACCCCAAACGTGACATTTGGACAAAAACCTCCCCCTAACAATAAAAGCACATTTCAGTTTCCTTTTGGGGGGGGGGAGCCGTTTAATATTAGGGGAAGGGATTAAGGGTGATGTCCGAGCTTGTGTTCAATTGTGCGCATCTCTCTCCCTCTGTCTCTCCCTCCCTCCCTCCCTGTCTGTCTGTCTGCCGCTGCGTTGCGAGGTGCTTAGTCCTGTTTCACTTTCCTGTTCTCTGTATGCATGCTACCGGTAGTAGCGAGCACTTGCGACTTGGCCGGCGCCAACTTAATGAGCACGAGCTACGCGGCGGCATCAGCTTAAGAGGCTTAAGATTGGCGCGGAGGTGATCCGCCCCTGGCTTGGCCCTCTGGGCGAAGGGATGATGAAGAAATCTTGATATGGGCTTGCCATGTTAGGAAATTTGTCCTGCAACAAAGGTAATCAATTACGATGCTTGATGGTTTCTGCTGAAATCGCACTTAGGGTCCTTTTTGGGCTTCCGGCCGTCCGTGTTGCACGTGCAACCGGGCTCGAAGAAAGCTGCAAATACTGCATTGCTTTGTCTAATTTGCACGGGGCTTCTTCTCCCCTCCTCCCGTTCGGTTTTCACTGTCTGCTCTGACTCCGCTCAAGGAGTGATCTATCTTCTATCTAGATGCATGCTCGCAGCGAGCGCTTGCTGCGGCATTGGCGGTGTCAACTTAGTGAGCACATGCCCACGCGGCGGGCATCAGCCTAAAGTTGTTCTTCTTGCCAGGTGGTCTGCCTCGGCATCTTGTACGGTCTCAAAGCCATCAAGGAGACTTCCGTTGTCTTCCCTTTCTTCATGGCTTCCCTGGCCATCATCCGGAAGGCAGGGGACAAGAATCGGCAAGATCTTGGCGCAAGGGTCCGCTTTTCCTCAAGATATAAAGACCCGCTCAGCTAAGCCCCCCCAGCTTTGCATGCCATCTGCAGGCCATGCGCTTCCTCTTCACGCAGGAGGAACTGGAGCTGCTGGACAGCCTCCCAGCTGAGGAGGAGGACGGCAAGGCGCTGCGGGGGCTCTCTTTCCTAGATGTTTGCAAACAGCTGCCCCGCAGCACGGCCACCTGCTTTCGGGATTTTCCATGCACCAAAACTGCCAAAGCTGCCAATGCGGATAGGGATCGTCTGAAGACAGTCTCTATAAGTGTCTGCAAGAAGTGGACCCTGCCAGGGGCTGAGTCCGGAGCAGCCGGACTTGGTCAACCTCGAGAAGTCCAAGGCCAGGGCTTAGGAGTTCGGGTTGCTCAGCTCGTTGCTGGTTTCAGGGCTTCGTCTATGGATGTTTGTTCTTCGCAAGCTGGAGATATCTGGAGATGGTGGCAAAGCTTTAGTCAAGGGTGCGGGTGGGATGCCGCTAGTGTCTAAGGGCTTCGACGTTCAAGGGATTTCAAGGGCGTCTCTGCCATGTTACCACGTTGCAACATGTCAGGGTTTCTGAGTGTTCAGGAATTCTTGTTTGGCGGTTGTGTCAGGAGAACGATGAGGGAGAGCCCGCGAAGGCCACTGTGGGGGTCTGAGCTGCATGTTCTTCCTTCCTCGGATGGAACCGTTTAGGGCCTTCGACAATACGGAATTCGTTGAGTTTTGGCTGATTTTGGCTCCTTGGAGCTGGTTGGCGTGGCCCTTGCTGCGGCAATGGGTTCGTGCCTGACAAACCCTTACATCCAAGCAGCTGGCCGGAGCGCTGGCGCAGACACTGCCCCGGCTGGTCCTGGCGCTTGGATATCGCAGTGCCCATGCCAGGGCACAGCGGCGCCGGGAACAGAAAGTTCTTTCAGCTTTCGGAGGCCGTCGCCCCAGGCGAACATCTCCAAATCTACCCTGTACAGCCCCCGGCGCCAAACTCGCTACCCCTCATGCACACGGTGCAGAAAAGGAGGCCTGGTGCGTGGCTTTGCAGCATTCCCCGAGCATGACTCTAACCTGAAGGCCTTGCACAGAAGGTACCATGAATGCAAGACACCTTTTCGGGTACACTGAGCATCGAGGTCTGTAGTACACGTTTTTTTTTGTCCGCGAACTGACCGCTTTTAATCTGCGAGACCCCCTCTTCTCCCTAAACAGCGAGTCCGAGGCTTCGAAGGCATCTGGATAACGCCGGCAGTGATGCAGCTCCTAAACCGCGTTTTTGGCAAACGACCTTAAGCTAATTTAATTTGGTTGCACATGATGGCCCTAAACCCTAAAGTTTCCATCCGGGCTTTATGAATCGATGAGGTTCTACGGCCCCGACCCCGATGGCCAGAGTGGCTTCGGCAACTACGGCTACTGGGCAAAGGACCAACACCCGCAAGCCCCGGCCATAGAAACCGGTTCTAAACTCCATAAAACAGGAATTGGTGCCTTGCCCTTATTCCATTGTGGTACACGGTTTTTTTTCTCTCCGTTTTAGGGAAGCAAAAAACACAGCACTCTTTCTTTCGATTCTTAGGTCACTCCAGGACCTAGTCATTGCAGAACCAACCCACGGCGTCATCGCCAGGACATTTACAAGATCGACCCGAACTTCGGGACGGAGCAGGAGTTCAATAGTTGAATATTCACCCTGAACCCTGGTCTTCCGAGACCATTCCCAGAATGTGAATGTCATCAGCCGACTTTTTGTTCGTGGCAGGCTTTTCAAGTTTCATTCAGCCCTAAGTGCCCTGAATCCTGAATAAGCCTGTATGCAAGCATGCGGACAGAACTGCGAGATAGAAAGCGATGTTTGTTCGTGGATGGTTCCGTACGTAAGTTTCAGCGAGTGTCTCGCCACGGAAGATGCACATTGCCACATATGGGGAGCTCCAAATTATGATCCCGTTTGGTGCCATCGAATTCTGGACCGTGCTGTAGCTGCGGTTTTCGATCCATCCCGATGAGAATGTTGTGAGATTATATGCATTTTCCCGACTAGGTTCGGGATTCCTTCGTTATTCGACGCTATGTTTGGCTCTTCTTGTGATCCGTGTTCTGGTCGGGGCCATTCAATTTGTTAAGGGCTGTTCAGACCCGTCGAGGAGCCTCATGCCCAAAACACAGCTTCATGTGGAAGGCTCAGGACTATTGGCGAAAGACGCTTCAGCGCTCTGCCGGAATCGTGCAAGATCGGGGCTGTATAGCTTCAGGTGGTAGGACCCTACACCCTCTAGGCCCTTAGCCTTAGCCCGAACCCTGGGTTTCACCCACATGATAACTAGGTAGGCCTTTTGACTATTATGCTTTCCCTTGTTGGGCTAGGATCCTCTTTAGGAACACTCGTCAGATGGTTTCAAGGGCCAACCCGGAATCAAGAAGCCTTTCCGAAGCCCTCGAAGGAGCTGAAGGCCTTGTCTGATGAGCTCCACCGCCGGGACATGGCCACAAAGCGGTTGATTTGGCACCGATTTTTTGCTGAGGATTCAGGGCTCAGGGCTCATTTCTAGGGCTCTTGAGGCTCAGGGGGCTGAGGGGTTTCTGGTGTTTTTTGTTGCTTCAGGGCCAGTGTTGAGGCTTTAACATGGGTTTAGGGTTTAGGGGGGTGTAGGCCTTCTTGAAAGGTCTTCGTCTACGACATCGTCCTGAATCATGTCGGTCCTGCAACCTGGCTCTTGAGGGTTTAAGGCATGGGGTTGGGAGTTCAGTAGGCTACGTAGGACGGTTCATTAAAGAATCCTATTCAGTAAATGGCACAGCACCCTTCATGTATTCTCAAGGTGCCAGGCAGCCTAGTATTGGGACTGAAGACGAGAGCGTGGAACGCTTGTCGGGGTTGCATGAAGAAAAAGGTACGTGGGGCTTCCGAATCTTGAGTTTGAGGCTTTTGCCCTACACACTCAACCAGAAGCCATAAATCCAAAAGATTGTAGCCTAAAACCTGTAGAGTTCAGGGTCTACAAAACATTGCCAGGAAGGGGATCAGGCTCAGAGTTTTGCGTGGGGTTCAGGATGCTAGGCTCTACAGCGTTTAGGCCCAATTCGACAGACTCTGCCAGGAGCTGCCAAAGAAGCCTAGGGCTCTAGGCTCTGAGTTTCATACTGTAAGGTTTCGTGATAAACCCTAATTACCAAAGCCTATAGGCCTCTGAAGCCTGAACCCCGTACCGAAATCTCCAAACCCTAGGCAGGAGATTTGCTCGTAAAGACTGGGTAGACGAAGTCCCAGCACAGCTCCCAGGGCAAATGGTGAAACTTGGGGGGGGGATCGCTGCTGCTTGTGGTTGAGGGTCCATGGGGTTATTTTGAGTTGTCTAGGCAACCAAAACCCCTAAGGAATCCTACCTTACTTGAGACTCAAAACGGCAGCTCGCTTTTGGTTGTATTATGGTGTTCTGTTAGGGAATGGAAGACGAACTGCAACAGGAACCACACCTTCAGTTAAAACGCAAAAAAAACAAGCGACAGTCCAAATTGTTGGCGCTTTTCGGGCTCTCGAAGCCGTAAGGAATACTTTCATTTCTCAACGCTCAACCTTCCATCGATCTTAACCCCTGTAATGAGCCCTATGAGCCCTACAGCCCAGGTACACAATGAGAAGACGCTAGCAACGTTCCATCCCTTCGACAAGCCCGAGTACATCAATCAGCTGGGCCGTGGAAACCTGACCTTCAACCAGTACGCCCAGGGCAAAGCCTTCGGTGGGGAGAGTTTCTGGCCGCCAGCGCAGGACGCCCCGAGTTTTTGCTGGGCTTCGTGAGGGGGCGGCGGGCGGGGGGGGGGAGGGGAGGGTTGGTTTGATGTGCTACAGTGGAAAGAGTTGTTGTTAAGGGAGGTCTGGCAGAGTTCAACAACCAAACAAACCGAATCCCTAAACCCAACTTCCATCTCTTAGGGGTTGAGGTTTAGGGTTTCGGGCCCTGTAGTTCTGGGGTTACAATCTGCTAGTTTTGTTTCGGGCTACGTATCCTCGATGGAAAGCCCCAAAGACCCCAAATCCCTTTGCACGACCCTAAATGGGAACGACGAAAGAGCCCGATTGAAACCCCAAGCGCCAACGAGAACCACAACCGCGACAACACCAATCGTACTTTATCTAGGACCCAGACTAGGCCCTTATTCCTGTTTGGAGGGTTCCCTTATACGCCCCTTCAAAGCAAAACGGGCACCCGCTTTATTCCTACCTTACTCTGGGGTCTAGTTATAGTATAATTAGGAAGTCAAGACCCTTCAATTTGTAAATTCCGACCAGGCCATGGGTCCAGGCGCCATGTGTGCCAAAAGGTTCGCCGATTGCAGCAACTACTGGCCGCCTGCCTGCGCTTTTTTCGTGTTTGTGCGTGAGTTTATAGGGCCTGGGGTTTACCGTTTGGCGCCAGGGATTGTAGGGTTTTCAGATGTTAGTAGGGTTTGCAACTTGTGGGGGCTCTATAGGTCGAACGGTTGCGCCATCGTAGGAATACGATTTGGGGTATAGGGGTAACTGGGCTCCGACGTGCATCACTCTGCCTTCTGCCCGAGCGCACTCGGAAGCCAAAACCCTTAAACCCAATCTTGGGTGTCCACGGGTCTTGGTATGCACCCCCCCCCCCCCCACCCCCATGGTATCCCCACCCATGCCTCACTAAGCCCTCAAGCCCTACACCATCAGCCCTTAAATTAAACTCCTGAACCTGAATTCTATAAACAAACCCTTTGAAGGCCTAGAACTCTAAAATCTAAAACATGACCCAGAGATCCTTTTGACCCCTCAAGCCCTAACCCCAGACTCCACCGCCACACAACAGGCGGCGGCGGGAAGGGGGAGGGAATAGCATGGGCCCAAAAAAAAACCTGCGTACATAGAACCGTACGCCCTGAACTCTGAACCCAAACCATGCATCTCCAGACCGCCAAAACTTTAAACCGAGAGCTCTCAACCCTAGGCCCGAGAGAGACAAAATCCAACACCCTAAGGCCCCCTAAAGCCCTGCACCCCTAATCTATGCCTAAATGCCTAAACCTTGTGCCGCTAAACCACTAAAAACTCTCAAACCCTAACCCTTGAACCCACCACCCTGAACCAAATCTCCAACTCAGGTGCCCCGTGCAAATGCCTGGATTCGGGATGCCCTGCCGCTGGGCGTCAGCTCAGTGCGAAGGGGTGTTATAGGTGAGGTTCATAGTCTTTTTAAAAATTTTAGTGGATCAATGTAGGGGTTTATAGGGTATTCTTAGGGGTTTGTAGGAGTTCAAGGGTTTTCTTACTAGTTCTTTAATTTACCATCTACGGGTTTCGGTTCAGGATTTAGCTGGCTTTGGGAGTTGCATTTGTTTCTTTCCACGAGGCCCAGTGGAGGAGAAGCTGCTGAAGAGACGCCCTGGACCTGCGCCCCTCGGGTGCTGAGAGAGTGAGGGCTTAGATTTGCCGGCTGGAGCTTAATGTTTGAGGCTTGAAGTGAAGCTCTTCTCTTTCTTTTGTTGTTCTTTCTGGCGGGGCAGCGGTGTCGTTACTGAGGGTTGAGGGCTTCATGGCCTTTTGGATTGCAAGAGGTGCCAGGTCCCATTTTGGAGCAACAATCACCCTATCCCCCCAGCCCCAGAAGCCCTTGACATGAGGAGCAGCGAGTAAGTCTTTAAGACTTGGGCTCCAGAAGAATCCAGGCACTGGGCCCAATAGGGACCAATCAGCAACTACTTTGGGACCCGGGTATTGCTTGTGGCACTTGGACCTTTTTGGGCTCAGGGGACAGGGCTTATAGGGTTTCGAGTTTAGGGCTTCCAGGGCTGATGCAGCTTTTTGAAGCTCCGGGTCGAGGAGCCTTCCCTTCTGCAACGTGGGCGACATGGTCTGCGAGGGCTACGACGAGCCGACGACCGTCGTAGGACGGGACTCTGCCCCCCCCCCCCCACAGCTCACACCACCCAGAGCCCAAAGCCTTTCTTTGACATCACCCCAAACCCCAAAGCCCCGGACATTCAGTTTCCCAAGAGCTCTGAAATGCGAAAAGGTCGAAGGCTTTAGAGCTAAGTACAGGCACACGGGGTTTGCCACGATCAGAAAGAAGTCATGGGACGTATGAGCTCCTGCATTGGTGTTCGAATGCTAAGCCCAGCCCTGAACCGTAAGCCCTACTCTGTGTAGGGCTCAGCCCTTGAAGCTCCACCGCATCATGCGCAGGATGGTTCTACGACCTCGGTGATCCTTGGCGGCCTCAACCCTGCATGGTCTATGGTTTGGGCTGAAAGGGTTTCGGGTTTAGAGCTTGGGGGATTCATGCTTAGCGATGAGTATTTCTTGAATGGTGGGACCCTATACGAGCAGCCTCAGGATCTCAACCAGTCACATCCTTTCGTGCGCTCCGAGCTCCTCAAGTGGGGAAAGTGCCCTGGAGGGCAATAGGGTTTGGGGTTCTCCCCTTTTGGGGGGTTGGAGGGGAGATTTTTGGAGGTTTGGAGTTTGGGGGTTTTGGGATTTGCTGGTTGAGGGTCTGGGGTTTGCTGCTCTTCGGGTTTTGGCCTTAGGTGTTGGAGGTTGGTGTTACTGTTAAGGGCCGGGGCGGTTGCCCTCCTAAACCCAAAACTGTAAACCTCAACCCGTAGCCCTTCAACCCTAACCCAAAGCCCGAAAAGGATCCGAGGCTGAGCGGTGTTGATTTCGCGGACTCTTTGGAAGCAGAAACCCAGTAGCCCCCCCCCCCGATCCCCGCACCCCAAACTGGGTTTTGGAGTACTATACGTTAATACTTTTTTTCGTTCTGGGTTCCGATCATAGCAGCGTATACCGAAAGTTCTATACTTTTTTCCAGGGTCTATTCCAAAATACTTGTAGGGCAAAGTAACTTGCGGGAACTATGTAGGTCGGAGACGGGCTTCAAGTTCAGAAACCCTGGAGCCTGATGTATGCAAGCGCCGGTGGTAGCTCAGACTCGTTGACTCTGATCCAGACTACCAAGGTACATGAAGAACAAGTACCACATCGACGCTTGATATTAGCAAAGACAGGTTCAGGGTTTTAGGGTTTAGGGTTTAGAGTTTAGGGTTTAGGGTTTGGGGTTTAAGGTCGGGCATGGCATTTAAACGGCCGTTCGCTTCACACACTCCAGACATCATCTCGCCTTCAAAATACCTCCTGGTCGCTGAGCGCCCCTGAAAGGCAAGCTTGGGGTTCCCCATCTTCTGGTCATTATGAAAGAGAAGCCTTGGAGGGTCAGTGTGTATCTAGGGTATACAATAAGGTATACGACTATACGACAGCATCAGAGCCCATTCGAAGCCCGTACTTTACATCCCAGACACCACCCTAAGCCCTGAATCCACAACCCTGACAATTCTAAACCCTCAGCCCCTAAATTTTAAGTAGGGCTGAAGGGTTTAGGAGTACTTCCCCCCCCCCCCCCCCCCCAGCCTAAGATTCCGTCCCTGGCTTACTCGGCTGCCACCCAAACTTCCCTCACCATTCAGCCTGACTTCCAGGAGGCCCAAAGACCATACTAGTTTAGGGTTTAGAGGTTTCGGGTTTAGGGTTTAGGGTTTAGGGGCAAGATTTGTATGTTTGTTTGTTGGGCCCATGGATCAGCCCTAAAGCGCAAGCTCTCCAAACTCTGAACAACAGCCCCGGGCCCAGGATGGTTTCCGACTGGATACGGCCCCCTACGTGCCCAAGGATTTTCTGAGTGAGCTCCCCTGGTTGACAAATGGCTTGGGTTCAAGGCTTAGGGTTTTGGGTCGCGTTCCTTGCCCTTAAGGCCCCACCCTCCTGCTCCCTAAACTCAGCACCCCGCAGAAAACCCTAAAACTCTAAACCCGCTGTGAAAACTGAGGTCTGGTGGGATGGGAAGGGCTTGGGGCTTGTAAGGTCTATAGGGCTTATACAGCTTAATTTATGAACGCCCCAAAACACTTCTAAGCTCATCGACAAGATGGTATTGTAGTAAGGGACGCTTCAGGGGATCCCACCAGGGCTAGTAGGGAGGCTCCCGCTATATTAGCTGGAGGTACATGATTTGAAAACCCAATGTTGTCGTGCTAACAGCCCCACCTGGAGCTTGTATACAACTACCTATACGACTACTTGTACTTCGGGAGGGGGGGGGCTTCCCTTTAAAGCCCTCAGTCCTTGTCCAACACCCTAAATCCTAGACTCTAAGACCATCCTTGGCTAAACCCTGGATCCTTCAAGCTAAGCCCTCAAACCCTCAAACCCCCACTACACCCCACACCCCAAATCCTAAGCCCATTGGCAGAAACAGGGCTCCTGATCCCCTCCAAAAGAACTTATAAAAAGCCTTGGGGCTCGGCTGCGCCCTAAGCCCCTTTTCATGTCTCGAAGGGTCGGTGTCCACATTGGGCCCCTAAGGTTGTACTGTACCCTTAAGGCTCGGAGGACCATGCAGAGACCCCAAGCCCTTCGAGGGGAGTATGTGGGCCGCCAGTAGTAAGATACCAGGAACCTTTAGAGCGGTGCAACCTCAGAGGGGTATGCGAGTTTGGATCCCTGGATCATGGTGCTGGGGGGTTTGGGGGTGTAGGGTTTAGGTGTCGGTGGCTTAGGCGGTTTAGGTGGGGTTTAGTAAGGTTGGGGTGGGAATGGAACTGAACCTCTTTCACCTTCGACGACAGAATTCAACCTAGCAACCCTAGACCGTTTAGGGTTTCAAGACTTGGCCAAGGTTCCAGGCAACCGTGGGGATTCCCATCCTGGGAGAGGCGCTTCTGGGATTGGGCCGTTCGGGGGGTTTTAAAGAAAACAACAAAAACAAAACACTACATCCCTCAGCGCTTCATATGCCAAAATCCGCCGACCAAAGCCCCTAAACCTCGGAATCCCTAAACCCTGAACCCTGTAAGTTGCGTCCAATTACTCCCAATACTGTTCAGAGGGGGTTTTGGCATTGAGGGTTGAGATCTGATAGGGCCCTCGAGAGCAGAAACGTTAGATCCTGAAGGTCACGGCCACCAACTGGACTTTTTTCAAGTCCTACGCCCCTGGCGAAGCTGCAGAGGAGGGGCCTGTCTTGAATCTGGGCATATTCTGGCGGGACGAGCGCTTCTTCCTTCTCATTCTAGAGCCCCTAAACCCCTGACCCCTTGCACTGGCGGCTTTGCGAAGGAGGAGCCCAAGGTCAGTCTAAACCCCCATACCCCCTACAACCATTTACAGCCCCCCTAAAACCCCTAAACCCCCAAAAAAAATTCCCTAAAACCCCCCCTACCCCCCCTGACCCCCTCCAAAGCACCCAGAACACCCCGAAGTGCTCAACCAGGAAGGGCCTCCTGAACTTTTACCTGCAAAACATGGCGACCCCCGGGTTCTGTGCCTCGGCGCTTTGAGGACTTTGAGTTACATGAGTTGGTGGTCTCTTTAAGTAAGATTTCTGTTCTATAGGGCATATATTCGGGTCCTTATCAGGGTATCTAGGGGCTGTCAAGGTCTAAGGGAAACAGTTAAAGAGGCCACCGGCCTTTGTAAGATTTGAGGGTTGTGAATCAGGGGCCGTAGCCTTCTACTGTAGAATTCTACATCTCTATATACTACTCTCTAGATGCTATATTGTTTTACAGTACTCTAGAATACTCTTTGATGCTGATGCTTGTAGAATACTATGTGATACTATTGAATACTACACTGCGTCATAGTGCGCTTACTCCTTTGAGGCGGCAAGCCCTTCTGGCCCGGCGCCGACCTCAACTTGCTGAAGCTGGGTGAGGCCATGCGGACGCAGTTTGAGGACCCTGGAAGGGTGGGGGTTTAGGGCTTAGGGTTTAGGATTCAGGGTTTAGGGTTTTAGGGCTAAGGTGTTGCAACTTGGGGTTTAGGAGTGTTTGGGGATTTTGGGGGTTTAGGGTTTGTGGACTACGCAGGGTATTGAGGGCTTTGGGTTTGCTTATCGTTCGGCGCAAGTCCAAGTATGAATAGCTTGGGGACGCAGGTGAGCCTGGGACAAAACTAGTTTCCCATCTTGTCTTCATGTTCGGCGCCCAAAAACTACTGTCAGGCTCCTGCTAGTCTGTATTTGTAAGGTGCTAACCATCGAAAATCGATAGGGGCCCACCAAGCATGTTGCGCAAGGTTCAATCAACACACGGTTTTGTCAGCCGCTCAAAAGTGATGTCCTGACTAGCAGGGCTCCGGCGCGTGAGCCCAGCATCTGACCTTTCAATCGCCAAAGGCCTAAAGCCTAAATCAGACCAGTGTTTAGCTTCAGCCTTAAACAGCAGGTCGGGAGGTCATGCTCAGAACGGCCTTCCCAGGCCCCAAACTCCGCATGCTTGCAACCTCAGGGTCTTGCTGCAGGAGAATCCGGGAGCCTTGAATGACCTGAACTTGCTGGGGAACTTCGTCGACAACCACGACATGCAGCGTCTTGCTCTGTACTGCGGTGGTGACATGGCGAGGATGAGAAACGCCATCACGTGGACAATGATGACACAAGGGATTCCCATCATCTTCTACGGGACGGAACACTTCTTCAACCTCACCCATCCACCCATGTGGAATGCCGGCTTCTCCACCAGCACAGCTGGCTACGCTCTTCTCCAGAGCCTGAACAATGTGCGCAAGGCCCTGAAGCTTCACACCGCCAACATGAAGCTTAGCTCTCTGGTTGGCTTCGTTTCTGACTCCTATGCGCTGTAAACCTGAACCGACAGCCCTCAAGCCTTGAAGCCTGACCCCTATAACCCTACAGCCTCCAAGACACTCCAGTTTCGGGTCCATCGAACAGAGGTCCCCCGCGTAAAGACGGCTGAGCCGCCTGCCTCGGTGGCAGGCTGCACCCCTTCAAGTCCTTATTAAAGGGGGCTTCGGGTGGCTCGTGGTGCATCGGGGCAGGAGGAGGGGAGGAGGGGAGGGACGTTAGGGAGCCCCCCTGGACCCCAAGAAGCCCTTCGAGGAAGGTGGAGGCGGTTGAGGCCCACCAGCTGGTCATCAGCCGCCACTCAGACAGGCAGGCCTTCATCTTCCTGAACAACTATGAGGACAGGGTAGGATGTAGGGTTTTCAGTTAAGGCTGATGCTGGTCCTGGGCGTGGGGCATTTCAGGTGCGGACTTCGGGGCATTCTTGTTTTTTTTTTTTGGTCGTTGGGGGGGGGGGGGGGGCTACACTGTTGCTTTGGAGGGCTTGTGTAGCAGGGAGGGGCACGGCGTCAGATTTCAGAACGTGCCTGGAACAAAGCTAGGGAATCTGATAGGGAGCACGGGCTGATCACCCTTGTGTACCTGCCAGTGATATGATATGCAATATCAGGAAC
Organism: Symbiodinium natans; assembly: GCA_905221605.1. Taxonomy (NCBI): domain Eukaryota; class Dinophyceae; order Suessiales; family Symbiodiniaceae; genus Symbiodinium; species Symbiodinium natans. The sequence goes on along the minus strand of CAJNDS010002683.1, from coordinate 5,483 downwards.
GTTCCCTTGTACATTGCTGCCGTGCTGCGGTTGTTTAACGGCTCTTTAATACTTGAATCATCACGGCAGTGATGTCTTTGTCCCGTTGGCATATGTGCATTTGTTCAAGCTGATGTCTGCGTGTGTCTGTGTGTGTGGTCTGTCTGTTTGCGTGTGTCTGTGCCTGTCTGTCTCTGCGTCCGTCTGTCTCTGTGTCTGTCTGTCTGTCTGTCTCTGTGTATCTGTGCATCTGTCTGTCTGTCTGTCTGTCTGTCTGTCTGTCTGTCTGTCTGTCTGTCTGTCTGTCTGTCTGTCTGTCTGTCTGTGTTTGTGTGTGTGTGTGTGTTTGTGTCTATGTGTGTGTGTGTGTGCGTTTTTGGGCATTTATCTTTATGTTTTTTTTTTGGGGGGAAGGGCGGGGTATGAGCCCGGTGATTGCAGCCAGGGCTGGCAGCGGTGCTTTTCCTTTGGGTTCGGGGCTTCTCCGGTTTTAATGGACTTCGGATTCAGGACTGTTATGCTGTAACCCCATGGACCTCCTTAACCCTAAACCAAAACCTTCAAAATATGGGGTTTTCGAAAGTAAGGGACCCCTAATATAGTCCCCCAAATTAAAGGGTTCCCCTATATGAGAATAAGGACCCCAATAAGGTACCCCTAATTTCGGAAACCCGCATATGGGTTACCCCTTTGCTTCCTGGGTTGTGTGGAAGCTGTAGGACAGGAATGCAAAGATCGGGCACCCAATCATTGAAAGGCCGTTTCGAGGATGAGGTTTGTGGGTCTTCCGTAGGGCAAGGAAGTTCTTCTTCTTCTTCTTCGTAATATTCTTCTTCTTCTTCTCATTCCGGTTCCGCACGGAAGTTCAGGTTGCAGGGCTTAAGTTTGGGGTTTGAGGCTTCAGGGTTCTACGCGATTCGGTACCTACACTCCCACAACCCCATAAGCCTATACCCTAACCCCGGTAAAGCCCGAGATGTTTGACCAGGAACATCATGGCCCGGTGGAGTATGAGGCGCGTTGGGGTCGGGATTTTCCCCCTTCTTGTAATACATCTTGCGGGTTCTATTATGGAGCTTAAGTTAAGCTGCTAGTGAATTCGTGGCACAGGGTTTTAGCGTTGGAAATTACGGTATTTTGAATATACGTACATCCCAACAACCCTAAAGCCTAAACGATGATACAGGTATGAACCCCATGCGGTTGGAAGCCAGGAATGATGAAGCCAAGCTTTGGGTTTACAGTCTTTATGTAAAGGTCTCCGGAAAGTGTCTCGAGTTTGAACTTACAAGTGGAAGACTTGAGGTTTAAGACGTCAGGTTTGGGGCGGTTTGTGGTTGACGTTTTTGTTGGCTCCAGGTGTTTTTTTGCAGATTCTCCTGAAACTTGTGGGCGCAGGGACCCTAAACCCTAATTTGGAACAACCCCCAAGTTCATGCCAGGTGGGTGAAATTCTCCCCGAGACCCCCGAGGGCTGGGTCTGGGCTGATGCCTTTCACGGCTACTCGGTTCCGGACATCTCGGACGGCGCCTGGACAACCTTTAGTAGGATTTTAGGGCTGCAAATAGGGGTCTTGGGGTCTTGAGTGCTGCGTGAGGCTGTTGGAGCAGGGTCGTCAACAGGTGCGCATGAAGTGGGTTTAGGGAGTAGACATGTCATACAACGCAGGAGCATCCATGATGCCAGCGTGCACAGGTTCTTTCTTACACACACTGACGTGTTCGCGTTGCCTTGGTTTTGAAAGCGAGTCGAAGACCTTTAGGTCGTTGCCAAGATGTGGACATCTCAGGCCGTTCTGAAAAGATCCGCCCTAACCCCCGCCCCGAGAACCGAAAACCATGAGCCTACCCGCTATACTTCCAAAACCTGCACAGCCTGAACCACCCCAGCTACCAGCACATCCCAAAATTACCTATTTAGGGCTTTGATTCCCCCTTTTTGCTTGTCAAGGCATCCTACATGCCTCCACCGATCCGCTCGTGCTGACACTTGTGCAGCGCATGTCTTTGGAGCAGCTCCAGGCAGTCAGAGGGTTTAGGGGGTAGGGCCAGTTTAAGGTGCAGTAGTTTAGGGTTTATAGCGTGCAGCGAGCAACCGCAGGCCAACCGCGATCCGGTCCTGGTGTCGATGCTTTGATCCATCGACGGCACAAGGCGCCTGAACCCTCAACCGCTCGAACCCTCAGACCCTTAAGCCCACACAACCCAAACCCCAAAGCCTTTAAACCTTTAGAAATAAAAATGCCCTAAATCCTTCAACCCCCACGCCTTAGAACTTGCGCCTGCAGCCCGTGCAGCAAATTCAAGCCCGAAAAATCCGATTGCACCACCACCACCACTGCCACCACCACCACCACCACCACCAGCACCACCACCGCCACCACCAGCACCACCACCGCCGCCGCCGCCACCACCACCGCCACCACCACCACCACCACCACCACCACCACCACCACCACCACCCAGAAAGAAACCTTTGTTTTTATATCGTCGCAGTACGAACAGGACATTACTTGAAAATCACAGAGACATTCTTACAGAATTCACAAAGCCGCACATTTAAACCCAGCAGCCCTGCCGCTGACCGTGTACTTGTGCTGTTGTTTTTGGGTTTGATTCCTGCATAAACCTTACTAAGCCCCTGCTTAACCCCCAAAGCCCTCAATCCCTAAATACCCAACTCCCTCAACCCGAAACCACAAATCCCCCTAAACGTTTCATGAATCCCTTGAATCCCTAATCTCCTGAACCCTCACTCGAAGAGGCCTTGCCTGGCATTGCCTGGCCGTCCAGCTTGTTCTGACGCAAACGACCCAAGGGGCTCAAAGCCCTGTGGGGTCTTCAGGGTTGTTTAGTGTGTTGGGGGGTTTGGGTCTTGGTGCGCAAGTGTGCTTTGAGAGTCTTAAACGGGCTTTGCGAGTTTTGGGGCTTTACTTTTCTTTTGGTTCTCCGGGATTTAGTTGTCTTTTGGTTGTTGTGTGTCGCTGTTTTTTCTTGTTGGCCTGCAGGGTTTCGTATTTAGTGTCTTGGGGGTTGGTCTTTTCTTGTTTCCAGAGCTGTTCGGGCTTTAGGGTTTCCAGGGCTTCTCATGAATCAATTATTTCCCGGACCTTAGGAATTTGGAGGTTGCGGATTTGGAGCTCGCAGATTCATAGCTTCATCTTAGGGTCTTGGCCTAAGGGTTTAAGGTTTAGGGTGAGGGCTTAGGGCTCCCCAAGGGCCATGCCCGAAACCCCAAGCTCTTTTACTTTTGGCCTTGAGGGGCGCATCTGGTCTGCGGCAGAGCAGTCCCTCAAACCCCTCTTACTAGGACAGAGTAGGCCCTTACTCCCCTTTTTCTTTTGGGCTGTGTGTCCTCTACTGGCACAGTTAGCGAAAAGGGCATCCTCGTTATTCCTAAGTTACTCTAGGCACTAGGACCTCGTCATGTAGGGCTTATGTTCGACCGAGAACCAAATCCTACAAATTGAGCAGTATAGGGTTTAGGGTTGTGGAAGCCTTAAGTCAAAGTGCTTCGTCAACCCTACACAACTTCTGTACATTCTAGGCATGAACTGCTTAAGGACCAGTATACCTCCCTCAAAGCATGCCAGAGCCTTCGGGGCATACCGGTACAGAATTTGGTGAGAAACAAATTCTCCATTGAAGGTTTGGGGCTTAGGGCTTACATGGATGAAGGTCAACACCATGTTCAGTAATTTAGGGTTCCAAGTTCAGGGTTCTTTTGCGTAGCCCGAAGCCCCTCACCAGGAGTTTGTCTCATCAGCGCGAGCATGCTGCTTCCAAAAGGGAAGAAAATCAGCACATGGAAGGAAACGTTGGTTTGCGGCTGAGGGGTTAACTGCAACACCTGCAACCCTGAAGCCCACAATACCCGACTGGTGGAGATCAAGGTGAGGGCGGGGATGGGGGTTGATGGTCCCGACGACACTGGAATGCTCTCACAGGTAGTGGGACGTAGCGGTGTGGTGGGCAACGTCAAATCTGTTCGCCTGGCCGCTTGTCCTTTTTTTGTTTTCAGGCTTGGGGGCGTCAGGGTTTTGGGAGCTTGAGTTTTGGGGCTTGGCTAGGAATCCCTAGCATTCCAACATAAAGTCGCCACCACAGCTCAGCACTGCCTGAACACCCCAGACCCTGCTCAAAGCCCCAACTCCTAAACAACTCCAACCGAGCCCCTATCCAAAGCACCTTAAACCAACCTTGAACCCTAAACCCGAATCAGTCTTAATCCGAAGTCCGACAACATTGAGAGGTTTCATCAAGTGGACACTTCCGCTTTCGCGAATCGTACATGAGTACATAAAGAAGTAGAATACATTTCATGGACTGTTTCTGGCCAGCTCAGGAGCATCGAATTGACGATTGCCAAGTTACAGAGCATAGTACTCTGTGCGTGTGTGTGTTGCCACATACGACATACGACGTTATACTATCACTCTTCATCTGTCAACGTTAGGGGCGTATGGCACTGTGGCCAGTACTCTACTGCAATCTACTCCACTGCAACGTACTGTAACTAAAGTCCCATGTCCTCAGCCCGTGTATGCAAGGCCTGGCACGAGCGGATGCTGCTGCCCCGTCGACGTCTGCTCTTCTTTTCTCTTTGCCTCCACGGTTTAGGGAAGCCTCGCAACTTCTGTACAGTGCCATGTAAGATCCCCAGCTTTCGTAACCATAGTATTGCACATTCTAGTATAGAGGTTTTGTAGCCTCTATTACCTTTGTTCATATAGTAAACTGTATATAAATATGTCTGTATAGCCTTCTAGCTGCTCGGGTGCGAGCTCTTAAGGTCGCGGCAGGCGGACAGAACGACAGCCGGTGAGTCATTTCCGCACTGACGTGTGCCCATTCTCAAAAGTTCCAGCAAACCACATTGATGCTGGGTTCTTGTGCGTCCGTTTTGGAGAATGGTTTTGCCATGTTTTGCCAAGCGAAGTACACTGCCTCAGTCAGAGAGTAGTTTTTCTTGAGAGAGCAGAGCTGCGACCCATACTCCTTATAAGCCACGTTTCCAATTGGGCTTTGGAGCCACCTTTGCCGAAAGCCACTGTAGGCAGACATTTTTCCCTGAAACTCTTTGGTCAGAAAGTTGGAGCCACAAAGCCCTAAACCCTGCGAACCCTATGAACCCTGTGAACCCTAAACCCTGAACCCTGGTTCGTAAACTCCACACCCTAAACCCCCCACTCTGACAGCCTAAGCCCCACGCCCTACACCCTGACCTTGCACTACCCTGCAATCCTTACAACCTTACGAGCCCTGAAACCTTGGAACACTAAAACCTGAAGCCCATGCCAATCCCTGGATACAATCATTTCTCCCTTCTCATATAGTTCTGGATTTCACAACTATTTTTCTTTTTTCCACATTCTAAATTATTACCGAAAAAATCCAAGTATAGATTAAACGCTCGCATCATGTTATTCAAAAGTAGTATCGAATCTAAGGAATTGGATTCGACCCTATAGTTTTTGGTTCTTGGGTGGCTTAGGGGCGGAGGG